>JABTXL010000001.1:15394558-15441506 GCA_025134845.1 Neodon shergylaensis
TATATATATATATATATATATATATATATATATATATATATATATACATGGCAAGAGAAATAAAATGGGCCAACAACAAATCAGAAAAGCTCCAGAATCCAGTGTGGAAAAGAAGTCACCAAGGTGCGGTGAAGAGGAGCAATTACTGCGGTGGGAAGAAAATCAGAGCAGAATGTTATGCCTGAATGCAAGAGCAAAGATATGGCATGTAGAAGGAGTGACAAACTGTCAAATATCGTTTCCGAGTCAAGTGAGAGGAGGCCCAGTCATCAAGAACAGCAGGTTTTTTGTTTTTGTTTTTGATTTTGCTTTGCTTTGTTGGTGTTTGTGCTGTTTCAGAATGAGGAAGTATCACTTTATGGGAGTAGGTTTAAGAGAGAATGGAAAGAAATTGGAAATACCAAGTATGAAGTTTAATCTTTCACCATTAAAATTCATATCTTATTCTTTTGGAAAGATTTACCTGCTATGGGACATTTACTAAATATATAACTTACATGGCAATTAATTTAATAAATTCCTTCTTAACATCTAATAAAACATCTGGGCAATTTAGTACATTGAGATGATTGAGATGTATAGCACACAGTAAAATTATTAATAATGTTATCCTTTGGAATTCCAGTCTCCTTTTTGATTCACAGCATCAAATAACCTCTTATTCTCTCAGCCAAAATGTCATCCAATACTTTGGACTGGGTCCTAAGGATATTTGTGTGTAATGAATATTCCTTTTTCTTCAATACTAGAGCTAACTTGGCTCATCCCTGCCTCTAGTAAATTGCTTTCCACCCAGGAATTGCAAATCATTTAGCAGGATAGGTATATTTTTGTGTGTTAAATTCTGGCCAGAATCAACTAGTACTGGAGCTTCATTGTTTTACAAATCTCCTGACTGGTTTGTCAGAGAAAATTGGGCAAAATTCAATTTTTTATGTTGTTTCAAGGTATCAGTTTCCTTTGGCAATAATTCTGTTTCACCAAAATCCAAGATGTCCCATTCTGGGTGCTGGCTAAGGCTGAGTCGTTGTTGATCAGTTTGAGTGCCATATTATTATATTACAATAATTTATTATATCTGATTATAATAGTATAACTTATAAAAAGAATATAGACACAAAGAAAATTACTGAATAGTATAGGAAGACTGAAAACAAATGCATGATTAATTCTACATGAGTCTGTATACTCTCTATTGCCAAAATAAATATCACAAACCAGGTGGCTTACACAGAAAATATTTTTGTTTTCACACTTCTGGAGGCAACAAGTTCTAGATCAGGGTGATAGCGGGGCGCGAAAATGTGTTCTTCTTCAATTCAACAACACTTTTCTTCTTTGTTTGTATCCAGAATTTCTCAGCTTAAAATGACAGCAGCGACAGGGAATGGAGCCTCACCCTAAATAAGTGATTGAGTAATTGATTAATTAGTTAATTTGACTTTAATACAGTTACTATTATGTTATTATATAAAAATAGGGGCTAGGACTTCAATATGCCATGCTTTCAGGAGAAAATGTGGTTCATAACTCCTCCATCATATCAGACGACTTAGGATAATTCACATCAGACAGCAAGTACATGAAACAACTATGACACATATGAAGGAAGCCAGCTTTGCCCAAAAGTGGCACTTCTGCCATTGGCAGGAAACACCATGTCACCTGAAATGAAAGGCAAGCTATAGGGGCCCACAGAAGTGGGTCTGCTCCACCTGGACTGAAGGTCAGAGAGTTTATGCCTACTCTTGCTCTTTTAAGGTTCATGACAAGAGGTCTGACTTAAGGCGTGGCTACAAACAAGATATCTTGACCTCAGGTGTGGTTACTTGGTGTTTGAGGTATTGAGACAGACCACAGAAAAGGAACTTTCCACCTTGACCAAAAGTCATAGAAATCAAGCTCATTTCTGCTCCTTCAAGGATATGACAGGTTTGACCCAGGAGTGATTGCCTACAAGATGCTTGACCTCAGGTGTAGTTGCTGCACATCTTGCCTAAACAACAGAATACTTAACTCGGGGTATAGTTGTTTGATATTTCAGGTTGAAGTAGATAATTGCTCTGTTTGTTCTTTGTGTCATGTTAGAGCAGTGTTTTGCTTCCTTCCTTCCCTTTTTGATTGGGGTATGTAAGCATATAGAAAACAAACATGGGCGAATTCAATATTCATTGAATTCTACTCTGCATCTCTGTTCCTTTTCTTTCATACATCTAATATTTCCAATCCATATACTTCCTACTCTGAAACATGTGAACACCATTGAGGCTGGATCCTGAGAGTAAGCAAAGGCACCCTATATTAACACTTTGTATGTGTGGAATTTTACAAAAGAGGGCAGTCCCAAAAGCAGAAAGTAGAATGTCTCTTACCAGTGGGACAGCTATAAGAATAACAGAGATGTTGCTCGAACAATGTAATGATTTAAAACAGAAACAATGAAAAACTAAAGATCATGTCATTAGTTTGATTCAATTATTATACATTTTTGAATGCTATATAATTCCTTTTGGAGAGTCTCATATCATTTGGGATCTCTGTGAATAGGTGTTGAGAGAGAATTGGGAGTTAATGAGTTTCATTAGGGCTAAAAATGGCAGTGGAAGGGAAAAGTATGAAGAATATCAGCTAAGAAGACTTCAGTCATGAAAGCAAGAACTTGGTGCTTTGGGGACACATCGGAGAGGAAGAAAGAGTTGGGGCATGGGGGAAATGAGAAATGGATCCAACAAGAAAATTTCTCAAGTTGAGATGCCCTTCTGCAGATGTTGTAGCACACAAAACGAAGAGAACTCTAAAGCCAAGCCAGCTCTTAGGCAAGGTCCACTGCACAAAAAGAGGTTAGACCTGCTCAGTGCTGCTTGCTACCTAGACACCCAGAGGCTGTAAAGCAGCCTACTGAGCTTCTCCTTCTCTCAGGTCCACAATGCATCTGCCTGACCACATTTGACATCTGCTCCCTGAGCTTTAGACTTCTCTGTGACAGTGCTTTTGTTTTTTCCAACAATCACATGTATGCCAGAAAATATTTTAAGAGCTTTGCTAGTGGGTCAATGTTGATTTTATTTAAAGTATTGTATAATTCAAAACTCTATGTGATTGGCCCTGAGCTGCTGCAAACACTGCTTAAAGTAAATGCAGCCAGGAGACTGCCCTGTTCCTCTTATCCACTCCTCAAAGGTATCACCAAACCTTCATGACATACTTTCCCACTAGCACTAGTTGGAAGTTTCTAATAAAACAACACAAGGCAATTCTTTTGCTTTTACCGTATTTATGAATTCATGTGCATATACAATTGGGAATTCTAATAGTTCTTCCTAGTGCCTAATCAAAAAGAATTAATTGTGACATCTAATTAGGAGATGTGTAGGAGCATAAACACCTGCACAACTTAGGAAGGCAACACTCTGTGAGGACTTTGCACGCTGCATCTGCCGGTGCTCCTATCAGCAGAACCCTCGCAATTCAGATGGTGCTACCTTCATTTTCAACTCCAGCGCCACATTTTTGTTTTGGATTTTTTGCTATTAATTCAAATTTTGTTCTTTAAAATTCAAGTTTTCAGCAGGGTGTATAAAGACAAATCTACTATAAAAGCTGCACGTGTCAAATGCCATCTGTGTGTCCCTACCTTATACCGGGTCACTTGTACTGTCCTAACAATGGAAACCGAATTTCCTGAGAAACCTCCACACTGCTTTCCAGAGTGGTTGCACAAGTTTGCATCCACTCTGGAAAGCAGTGTGGAGGACCCAGCAATACCACTCTTGGGAATATACCCAAGAGAGGCCTTATCATACAACAAAAGTATATGCTCTACTATGTTCATAGCAGCATTGTTTGTAATAGCCAGAACCTGGAAACAACCTAGATGCCCTTCAATTGAAGAATGGATGAAGAAAGTATGGAATATATACATATTAGAGTATTACTCCACAGTAAAAAACAAGGACTTCTTGAAGTTTGCAGGCAAATGGATGGAAATAGAAAACACTATCCTGAGTGAGGTAAGCCAGACCCAAAAAGAGGAACATGGGATGTACTCACTCATATTTGGTTTCTAGCCATAAATAAAGGACATTGAGCCTATAACTCAGGTTCTAAGAGAAGCTAAATAAGAAGGAGAACCCAAAGAAAAACATATAGGCATCCTCCTGAATATTAACCTTCATCAGGCGATGAAAGGAGACAGAGTCAGAGACAGAGACCCTCATTGGAGCACCGGACTGAAATCTCAAGGTCCAAATCAGGAGCAGAAGGAGAGAGAGCACGAGCAAGGAACTCAGGACCGCGAGAGGTACACCCACACAATGAGACAATGGGGATGTTCTATTGGGAACTCACCAAGGCCAGCTGGCCTGGGTCTGAAAAAGCCTGGGATAAAACCGGTCTCGCTGAACATAGTGGACAATGAGGACTACTGAGACCTCAAGAACAATGGCAATGGGTTTTTGATCCTACTGCACCTATTGGCTTTGTGGGAGCCTAGGCAGTTTGGATGATCACCTTACTAGACCTGGATGGAGGTGGGTGGTCCTTGGACTTCCCACAGGGCAGGCAACCCTGACTGCTCTTTGGGCTTAAGAGGGAGGGGGACTATTGGGGGAGGGGGAGGGAAAGGGGAGGCGGAGGTGGGGAAGAGACAGAAATCTTTAATAAAAAAAAATAAATAAAAAATAAAATAAAATAAAAAAAAGAAAAAATAAAGCAATGAAGAAAAAAAAATGGAAACCGAGAATTCTCAGCCCAGAAATGTAAGAATTATTTATTGCAGGTTCAATATGTGACACATTCTCTTTTTTGCATTATTTTTGGGCTATGAATGGCAGTATTGTTTTCTCCCTTTGTGCATGGTAACATTGAAAATTACAAGGAGATCGGATCACAAAGCTGGCATAGGTCAAGTATGAGATTCAACTCTACATCTGATTCCACGTTTCAAATTTTAAGCTTTAATTATTTCTCAAAATGAGAAATTATTTGGTTTGCCAGATGGTCTTTCACAAAAAAATAATAAGAAAGAAAAGAATAATACTTTATGTCTATACATAAGTTATGAGAAATGCGTGAAAATAGTTTTGCGTGTATTTCATTGTTACTTCATAAGTTTACATATTCGTTGCACTGGACGAATACTGTACCTATGTCTTGTTTCTATTTCAACAACTCTTTCGTTGATTTTGTGATGCTAAAGACAGGTTGCTCATTAGTATTTAGGTGACAGCAAGTAGCAGCTATCAAACAATGTGCACATGCAGGAGGTAAGTCTGTCTTGTAAATTGAGACTATGAAAAATAGCAGTAGATGATTGCACACAGCCATTTCCTTCCTCCCTTTTTCTCCTTCCTCTTTTTTTTCTCTCTTTCTTTCTCCCTCTCTCCCTTCCTTCTCTTTTATTTATTTCTTTTTCTGAAAAGGGAAGTTTTCACCAGAAGCAGCCTCTGCCTGCATGGTAGTATGCTGAGGATCACGGTAGTATCTGGGTTGGGTGATACCAGGACAGAACTTGAAAGGGATTTGAAGGTCATACCAGATTCACACATAGAGCCTCTCATTTAATTGGTGGACATCAATTACTTCTAGAGGACAACAACCCTACCCTTTCTTGTTTTCCATATCACTTACCATTGCTATAAAGTCATGCTTGGGATCCAAGTCTGCAGAATGCTCTGCTAAATACATTGACAAGAGATACGTATCTCAGCCTGTGCCAGTATACGGCATTGATGGTGATTTTAAGAGAGGCATGTGATTTCCTATAATAGGTAATAAAGGTCCTCACCCAAACAACTTTGATTGCCTTGAACCAATGAGCCATACAGTCCAACCACATGAGACTCTCCTAGATAATCACCTTTGGACAGGCCAAAGTAGAAAGTAAGGAAAAGTAAGGTCCCTCCTCAGATGGGCTTTCCTGGTTCATTTTACAAACAGTATCCATCTGTGTGAGATACAGTGTGGAGTTTCTCGCTGCTTCATTCAGAATGGAGGAACTGAGAACTAACTGACTCACATTTGTTATGGCCTCGGCACGCTGGCACTGAGCCCACCAGCGGCTTTCACAGGTATGTGTCTACATGAATAAACGGGGGAAAAGGAATTGCTTTGTGTGTGCCTCCCGCTTGGCTTGGATCACTCACATGAAACACTGAATCAAGACTTGTTGGGGGGCATTCCTGCAGATCCATGTGACACTTCTCACCACTGAATGGGATTTTGTCGATTTGGCTTTTTGTCTTTTGAATTTCCATTTAATTTGAATTACATAACCACTATAATTATGTACAGACATGGGGTTTCCTGTGTACTAATGCCCATTTCTGCTTTATATTCCCACTGGTTCTTCCCAGCCCCTGCTTATGTCTTGGGTGGTTCTGCTTGATCCTGTAGGCTCATACTTCTGAATCTTTCTTACCCTCATTCTTTCCTGTTTCTTAATATTCTGATCTCTGCATCCAGAACCTTCAGTTCCCAGACCCTGTCAGACTTTCTACTGTAAGTTTTAACATTCAGTTGAGTGACCAAAAGACCTTCTGTGATACAATCACCTTCCTGTCTTTCAATAACCTCCTTTTGTGCTCTTTCGGCTGGGGATTTCATTGAGAGGAATGATGTTTGCTGATATGAACTGTTTCTCTGAGAAGAGCACCGGTCCATAGAGCATCGAGAGCCCTGAACACTGCCAATGCAAACGATGCCTTCTCAGCAGCTGTTCTGGGTAGACAATAGGCCGCATCTGCATGCAATGCAGAAGCAAACCTTCCTCACTTGGCAAAACACAGAAAAGTGAATGCTAATAGGAGAACCAGACTTACTCAGGGAAAGACAATGCAACACAAGTATACAGGAGCACTGGCAACATTGCAGATGGTTCAGGGCCTATAGCACAGAAGGGATCGCCAAGACCTTACCTAAGATCCTAGGTTGGCTTGGAATTAATCTCAAAGACTTGTGCTCCTTACCAGAAACTCCATGTGCAACCCCTAAAATCTTGTATCTTTCATGCTTCAAAAAGAGATGGCAAAAGGGTTTCTGTTTAAAGGTGCTTCTTAGAATACAAGCAAATATTTTTCCTTATGGCTCCAAGAAAATCTCATGCTATGTAAAAGTCAACAAGGTGACTGTGATAGTGATAAGGTTGTAAACTCTATGGGACGTGGGATCAACTAAGAGGCTCACCTCTGGGTGGGTTTATCTCACACCGGGTAGCACTTTCCAGCAGCAGCACAAATGCAAAGTGGCCTGGGGGGGGGAGTGAAATGCTCTGCATGCACACTTACACTTCCTGCTGGTCAATGCATTTACTGCACTGTTCCTCACACTACTGCTGCCATCAGAACTCAGCTTTCCAGGTCCCAGTGTAAACTATGGATATGTGGCTCTCCATGACCTTCGTTTCCAGATTGGGTTTGCTCAGATGTCCACCATCGTGGATTGAAGAATTTCCAGGGTTTTGGTCTCTACAACATGCAGATTGCCACTTTGTGACTACCGAGCTCACATTATGTAATCCGATCTCTTAAGTCCACTTTGTAATATATGTTTATTTGTTCTGTTCCTCTAGAGAACCCTGACTAATTCAGTGACCTTGAAGTATATTCTGTTATTTTTTAGGAGTTTTGGAATGTGCAAATATTGGCATAAGGCGCACCACTGGTTGCTTAAATAGCTCACTGTTCTTCACTGTTTTTGTAATTTGAGAGGCTCCTTAGTAATGGTGCTTAACAAAATGAGAGAATAATTACTAGACATCTCCAGTGTCTGTTCTTACTTCTGACACAGACACTTTAGCCGCCATATCTCTACAATAACAATGCTTTCCTTCCTACAAAAGACAAGACTTGTTTATGACTCCTCTACTATTGTACAAAAATATAATACCAATGCAGAGGCTTCTTTCTGTGTTGACTAGGAGTTTTGGAAACATCAAGGTGAAGGGTTTTTTCTTAGTGATTGATGCAAGAGGACCCAGACCATTGTGGGTCCTGACATGCCTGACTGGCAGTCCTCAGTGGTGTAAGAAAGCAGACTGAAAAAAACCATAAAAAGCAAGCCAGTGAGCAACACTGCCCCATACCTTCTGCATCAGCTCCTGCCTCTAGGTCCCTCTCCTGTTTGAGTTCCTGTCATGACTGCTTTCAATGATGAACTGTGATATGGAAGTGTAAGTCCCATAAATGCGTTCCTTCCAAATTTGCTTTTGGTTGTGGTGTTCATCACAGCAATAGTAATGTAACTAACACAAACAGCATGACCACGGCCTTTAAAAAGGCACTACCCCAAGGGCAAAGAGTCTAAAAAGCTGCAATAAAACTGAAGATATCATGATCTGACTTCCAAGTCTCCAAGTTCCATTTCCATTAGGATCCACTAGCAAGTCAGGTAAGTCACTGCTTGCCTAGAGTATAACTCTTGATGGGAGAAGCATCAGGTGTTCAGAGAACAAGATGACTTACTGGTGAGCTCACTCTTAAGATGCTTAATTCCACTGCATGCAAGCTCCTCTCATCCTCAAAAATCATGTGTTGTCATCTGTGTTTGGCATTGGTCCATCATTGAGGTGTTCATCTAAATCAGGTTCAGGTTCAGTGAAGGATTTGCAGGTGTGTTTCTCTCAGACCACCAAGCAAGAGAGATGATTTCTGTTCTACCACACTTTGACAAACGCTGGTGCCAAAATAAGTATATTAAATGGTTCAGTAGACAGACCTACATTGCCTTTTCCTTGACTCTGGTCCCTGACTCTCCCCCTGGGAGTTATACTATGATTCCAACTCTACCTTCTGTATGTGTTTCTGTTCATTTTAATAGTTTTACTTTTGCATTTTTCTAAGTTTGCTTCTTGGATTTTTTTTTCAAATTTTAAATCATTTAAATTTTTGAAGTGTTCTTCCTTTTTTTAAACTCTAAGCTATTATTATGTTAAACTCCTTTGTCAGTTTCATGAGTTTCATGCAAATCAGGGGAGGCAGCTCACTGTATTAGAAAAATCATATACAAGTCCCTCCTAGTCCAATTTCATTGGAACACACCTTTCTGGTCTTCACCTTTGTCTAATAGGTTCCTGGAAAGGCTTATTATTTGTAAGATACTTAGAAGTCTGTGGGTTATTTGGTTGAGGTGTGAGTGATAAGCAAGTGTCCTTACATATGACTTTTCAGTAAAGTTATTAGAATTTAGCACCCTTAATCTTTATCCTAAGGCAGTGTATTTCTCGTAAAAATAATTTGTGTCTGTAAAAGCTGTCTGGCCCTCTGCAGTTCCCTGTTAAAAGCAGTTCCCTGCTTTTCATTTGCTTCTTAAAAAAAGATACTTTCTTCATTCAAACCAGAAATGAGTCTATCTTGTGGTCTTGGCCAAACACAGTAGTTAGGGTTTTTTTTTTCCTCCATATTATCATGAAAGACAGTGTTGCCAAACTTTCTTCATTACACAACAGATGGTGTCTCTTTCTTAGCTCTTAGCAATGTTCGTTCATTAATAATCCACTCACGGCCCTCCTCTTTTCTGTCCACCTTCCTACTGCAAGCAAGTGCTGCTTCAGCCTTTTTTAGCAGTACTTCCTTTGAAGACACAATTTTACTTTTAGAAATTTATTGCTGGAAAGCTTTAGTGACTGTTTTCTCACAACTTGGTGTTTGATGAACTTGGAATAAGCCTGGGTGGGAAGTGTATTATCAATCTGCATGTGAGTTTGTGGAGCAACAGTTCTAGCAAGCCAAGAGGACCTCCTCACTCACATATCTGGGTGGCCCAAAGTTTCTTGGCCTTTGTTCTTTTTAACCTCGAAGGCATTTCCTAGCATGGTATGTGATCAGTAGCACCGTTTCCTACATGGCACGCAGCTTCCAAGAGAAAGCAAGCAGGAGCTCCCATGCCAGATGGAGACAATCTTTGGCCATGTCTCAGTGTTATCATCTGCATACCATTAAAATGGTCGCATGGTTTACTATCGCCAGTGGAGTGCGGAATCCAGCTCCCTACTCGTGATGACTAGATTCCCTGTTGTCACTTTAGAGCAGGAGGTGTAGGAGGCCAATTGGTAGCACATGAGTGGCACAGCCTTAAAATGTGTCTTCAATGGTCCTGTCAAGACTTCCACCATAGAGCACCCTATAATACCTTCCATCCATTCAACGTTATGTCTCCAACTGATGGCCTCCAATTCTGGAGAACACAAAATCAACTTTTAATTTCAAATGGATCCTTTTAATACTTACAGTCTTGTTTTTATGAAAAGGTTTATATCCGAACAACACAGCTCTTTAGAAGCATTGTCACCTGCAATTCCTTTCATATCTGATACAACATTAGGAAAGTATGAAAATCTCCTAGTCAAATGGGACAAGTTCAGTCTTTCCTTGCCCTAGTATGGTCTATGATGTTCTTTTAGATTAAGGAGATGTTTGAAAGCACCTATGAAAAGATAGTTCATATGTTTTCTAATGTAACATAGCCATATGCATGTACTTCTAAAGAAACATTATGTACTTATTTTTTTTAATTTTTATTTTTTAGTGGGAGTGGAGTTTTGCCTGCCTGCATTCCTGTGTTCCACATGTGTTTCTGGTGCCTGCAGAGGCCAGAAGAGGACATCAGACTCACTAAAATTAGAGTTACAGATGATTGGGAGCTGCTGTATAGGTGCTGGGAACCAAACCTGGGTCCTTTGGAAGAGAAGCCGATGCTCTGAGCTGCTAATCCGGTTCTCAGACCTAAAGAAAAGTTAACAATCATCAGGTTGCCAAGAAAGGAGAAAAGTGATATGTTCAGCTGGTATCTACAGAGGTTACCATAGTTTTTTTTCCATGTTCTCCCCCCCCCCCCAATTCAGACGTTTAAATGTGAATTCCTTAAACACTGTTACAAATCTGTCACAAACAAACACAACTTGGGGCTTAAAGCATATGTTATGAATGAAGGATACACAAATAAATGAACATTTCTCTGTGTTTAATGTGTACTGCTTTATCATGTTTGATAGAAGTCAAAACATGAAAGAACCTTTCCAATATTTTTCTCTTACATCAATTAATTAGGATCCATTTCTACTAGCCCAACACTGAACAGCATGTGTTGTTTTCCTTACTTTATACTGGTTACTTCTACAACCCGCCATAGTTTGGGGGCCAGCTTCTTTTGAAAACTTTTTTTTTCGATGATATCTAAAGAAAATCAGGTAGTCTTGATATTCCAACTTTGTTCTTTGATTTTGAAGTTTCTCTGGATAATCTTGATCATTTACACTTCTAAGTGGCTTTTAACATCAGCTTGACGGGTTTCTGCCTGACCATAGCATGAGAGCTTTATCATGGTGCTTTATTGGTTTCCTCTAGCTTTGTGCTACTGCTGCAGTGTATTTAAATATTTTTTATCAAATTTATAATAGAAAATATGCAAGTAAAACAGCATCACAGTGAAATTAACCAGTCCCAAAGTCTATACAGCTCAGTGAACTTCGAGATAGAATAACGATTCAGAATTCGCGGAGCTTCACATTGGATTCTGCACTTACAGTAGTAAGTATATTTTCATGTACTATCCATAACCAAAGATAAATAAACCCATGGCAGAGTTAAAATTAGAAAAACAATTATCTCAGTATCTTCTTTCAAGTGTCTATTACCTGAACACGGTCCTTCTCATCACCTAATATCTGCCCCTTGTTGCTCTTCTTTCTACATATTATGCTATACCCACAAGGACATTCATTTGCTCCTGTATATGTGTATGTTTTAGGCTGTATCCTATGTATGATAGGTGATATCAACATATAAGGAAGAATAGACAACTTTCTTTTTATTTCTGAGATTTTATGGTCTTATTTAATAAATCACATTCTAAGTCCATCTAATTTCCTTGAAACTGTGTGATTTTTCTGAACAATAATCATATATTAATATAATACTTATATATTAAGAGATATTAGTAATCAGGATAAAATTGTCTCTCAAAATTTCAATATATATTTCCCTGTTGGTGAACAACTAGGTTGTTTCCATTTCCTTGCTGTAGTGAATAAGGCAGCAAAGACATAGGGATGTAAATATCTTTGGAAGAAGGTATGGAGTTGCCCAAGAGTAAAATACTTGGGTCACATGGTAGTTCTAATTATTTTTTTATTTTTTGAGGTATCTCCAAACAGTAAGGACTGTATTAATTTTCACTCCCACCAGCAGTGACTAAGAGTTTATTTCTGTGGTAATTTGTATACAAATGGCCCTAATAGGCTCATTCATATGTCTGAATGCTTAGTCACCAAGGAGTAGAACTGTTTGTAATAATTAGAAGGTATGGCGAAAGTGTGTCACTTGGGGAGGGGTAGGCCTTGAGGTTTCAAAATCCCACACCAGATCCAGTCTCTCTCTTCCTGTTCATCAAGATGTACAGCTCTCAGCTTCTGCTCCACCACCTGCTCCATGCTGCTGCGCACTGTCCATAATGATAATAGACTACCTTTAAACAAACTTCCAATTGAATGCTTTCTTTAATAAGAGTTTTCTCTTCACAGCAATGCAACAGCGGCTAAGTCACTCTCTCACCATGTCGCCTCCAATATTTGTTGTCAGGGCTCCTGAAGAGAACCATTCTGACTGGGATGAGATGATGCATCAAAGCCATTTGAATTTTCATTTCCCTTATGGTTAGAGATATTGAACACTTTGTAAAATGATTATTGACCATTTGCATTTGCCTTTTGAAAACTCTATCATTTCGCTAGCTCTTTTGCTGATTGGCAGTTTTCTTTACTATGCATTTAATTTCTGCAATTCTTTTTAAATTCTGAATGTCAGCCCCTTTTCTAAAATATGTCTATAAACATGTGTGTGTGTGTGTGTGTGTATACCCCATTCTGTGGGATATCTTTGTGCTCTGATGATAGCTTCCTGTACTTTGCAGAATCTTTGTATTTTTTTCATCTTCTGATATTTCTGATATTTAAGGGTAGTTCCTGTACCATTTGTGTTCTAATTAGGAAGTTCTTGCCTATCTCAATTTTTAGATGTACTACAATATTATTTTTGACTTAGTTTCCATTTAAATATATTTAAGTATCATCAAATGTTTTTCATTGCATATGAAGAATCACATTTTCTCTGGTTTCATTTACCTTTTAGGTCTATTAGGGATGAAGCCTGTAGCTGTTATAAGTCCGACAATGCTTTCATTTTGCCATCATGTTGGAATGGACACTGAGTTACAATCTAGCAACTGTTTTTCTTATGTTCCTTTAGGGCTGTATTCTTATATCACTTTATATTATTTTAGGTATTCATTTTTCACACCTGCATCATTTTTTAAATCATTTTTGAACTATGATTAATAAAATCTCAGAGACTGATAGTGAGATTTAACCTGAAGACCTGAAAAGCAAAGCAGTCAGTCACTGGCTCTTACCACGACCTTAGTCTGAAATAGTCATCCTGCCTCCAGGAATCTCGGAATGAGACTGGGACTGAGAGCTGTCTCCTCCCGTTTTATAATCCTCTCTAGGGCTGGGATTGAAGATATGCACCAGTGTGATTAAAGGCATGCACCGCCTGGTTTCTATGGCAACTAGTGTGGCTGCTGGGATTAAAGTGTGTGTTAACACTGCCTGGTCTGTAAGGCTGACCAGTAGGGCTGTTTAACTCTCTGATCTTCACGCAGGCTTTATTTATTAAAATACAATTGAAATGCCCCTACAATCTTTGTTACTCCATGACATGTAATTTCTTCTCCACTGGATTCTTTCAATTTTATTGTATCACTTAGTTTAAGTGATTTGATTATGG
The DNA here is from genome assembly GCA_025134845.1 of Neodon shergylaensis. Taxonomy (NCBI): domain Eukaryota; kingdom Metazoa; phylum Chordata; class Mammalia; order Rodentia; family Cricetidae; genus Neodon; species Neodon shergylaensis. Next base: position 15,408,337 of record JABTXL010000001.1, read on the forward strand.
TCATTATAAAACCATATCATGTGAGACTGTATTTTTGAGCAACTTATTATTCTATCAAATTCGGAGAAAAATGTGACTATTATTTCTTGAAGCACTTTTGTCACCATCTTCACCCTTCTCCCATGTAGCAGTAGGCTTAACAATGCCCATACTTTACTCTTTGTTGCCTTCCTTTAGAAAAAATAAATCTGATTTGACTCCTATTTGCTTCTTTTTGTGAGTTTTATTTATGTATGGTCAGTTCATTGATATTTTTCTGTGATGCCTAATTTTCCATCAATCTCATCCAATGCATTTTTTATTTCACAGATTTTCACACCTAGAATTTTGGTTGTCTTTAAAAACTGTCATTGTGTCTGTTTTATCTTTAACACATGGGCTACAGTGGTATTAGCTTTTTAAAGTGCTTGTCTGGCCATCCTACATCAGTTTCAATTATGCATTTTTTATTAAACGGATTAATTTTTCTCATTACACACTCCATATTCCTTCTGGCATTCCTAATAGTTTCTGATAAATATTAATAATAGTGAACTGTATGGATATTTTGTATTTCTATAAGTTTACTTAAGAAACACATTCAAGATACATAGGAATGGTTGAATTCTTTCAGGTCTTGATTTTAAGTTTTATGAAGAAATAGAGCTGCATTTAGTGCTACATATTTATATAAACTTCTTGAAACAGCAACAACAAAAAAGCTTTCCAAGCACTGCATATAACTCCACGAAGAATTTGCTCTTGAGTGTCTAGTCAGGAATGAGCACTAGGAACTGGTATTTCTAATTGTTTAAATTTTCTAATTCCTAATTAGGAATTTTCCCTGACCACGAGTTTTCCTCACATGAATGTGATCATCAACTCTGCATAATCAAGACGTGACATAGTTAAGTATCCTGTGTTCTTTCCCTGCGCATCATTTTCTTTGCTAACTCTGTTCTAAAACACCATCCCTTGGTCGTTCCTGTCAGTTAGTTGTGTCTCCTCAACTCTGAAGGCCAGATAGATTCTAAGTGACCATTCTGGAGTCACAGTCTAGAAACACTCAAGCAGAGAATCAAGTCAATTTCAGGTCTGTTTCTGTTTGCCCTTCTCAAAGGTGTGTGTGTGTGTGTGTGTGTGTGTGTGTTCTTCCTGGTATTACTTCATGTCAACTATTATTTCTTCCTCCCCATTCCTCCTGCTGATTTTTTTGTTTACAGTTTTGTATGCTTTGGTAGGAAGATAAATATGTTTTGCATTCTTTCTGCCACTCTGACTATATAAGTGGGAGTCTTAGAATTATCTTTTAGAAATAAGAAAACAACACCTGCCTATTGCTGGACTGAGCAAAATGCCATTGCAGATATAGAAACAAACAAGCATAACAAACAAACACAAAGCCATCAATTATCCAGTGTTTAAAAAAGAATTTTAAATAATTGTTTTAAACATTTAACCAAGAATCAATGAATGTACCAGGCAGCAATTCCATTCGTAACCCATTTCTCTTCCAGCGTGAGTCCTTTTGAGCAGAGTAAAAGGCCTGGTGCCTACTTTTCCCTGGGACTACCACAGTCAGCCTGCATGGGCTTCTCATTTCTGGCTTTACATCTCTCTTTACTCTAAACTATGAAATTTGACAAAGATCTATTTCTAATAAAAGTTAATACTTTATATCTCTGCCTTACAAATAAAAATTAACATAGATTTTTTTAGTCTTATTTCAAATTTCCTCTCCTATAGCACAGATACTGAATAAAAAAGCATAGTGCTTCAAACAAAGGTCAAAATTTAGGAAGTTCTCAAAAAAAGTGCTGTGTGATCAAATGTGCATATTTATATATTTTCAACAGATAGAGCATATTCAATATTATTTTTCTCATAGTTATCACATACTGTCAATCTATAAGAGTAATAAGTTTAATTATTTTCACATTATGTTTAATCACACACATACACAAAATACCTGTCTGCTCCTGGGATCCTGATTAGTAAGCTCTCCTCCAGGCTTATGTATCTGTAAGGCATTTGGGTTAGTGACTTCTACCTCATGTGTATTTTTACAGTGCGAAATACGGTATCACAGGAAAGAACTATAAACTATGACAAGAAAAAAGAGAGTCTGAAGAACCGATACAAGGCAAAGACAGGCCGCTGAACTAACGAGAGGTCAAGAGGGACCTGCAGAGAGTATAACTTGCACCCTGTCTACACATGAAAATAAGTGGCTTTAGCTTCGTCTCAGGCCCCAGAACCAAACAGAGTTTTAGCAAGGAGGCTTTGCAGAGGAAAAGATTCCAGAAGGTCAATAAGATGATTATCCTTGGGGTTCTCTCCAAGCATTTTACTATGTAATAAAACATGTCATTTTTTTTTCCAACAAGAGAATCTTCAAACCAGAAATAGTAAAATAGGGGTCACATTAAGCCTAAATTAAATGAGAGGAAGTAAAATTATTATGCAGGATAATGGCATCCATTTAAATATTTTATATTTATTTCTTTAGACAGAAACAAATGAAATCCAAATTCCATGTGAGAATTCTTTCATTGATTCAATAAACATGATTGAGCACCATTTACATACCAGAACTGTTTGAAATGCATATCCATCAAATAAGAAGTAAAATAGGTCAAGGTTTGTATCCTGAAAGTGTTTTTTGTTTGTATTGATAGCAAAAGCATTATCTTTACTAACTGTAATACTTTTAGAAACTAAAATGCTTAGAAAATTAGAGAAGTTATTTTCCCATTGAATATTCAAAAGGACATGGACTACATTAGGATTCAGATACATTTTGCCCTGGGAGACAACCTTGGGCAATGAGAGAGAATAGATTTGAGTCCTTAAAGGAACTTCTTGACACACATTTGTTTCTACTGTCTTCACTACCAATGTGGCTTCATTTTGGCATGGAATTATTAGACAATTAGTCTATCTTTTGGACTAGATCACCTTGACTTCAGCAAGGCATTTCTTGAGATCTCCCTATCTCTTGTAGGACAGATTAGGAAGGTATAACCTAGTTGAACTTTCCTTAAGAATGCAGATTTAATGAACAGATGAGTTGGAAAAGACTTAACTTTTTAATTGATATATGTATATTTTCTAATATAATGGATGATTGGTCTTTAAAAACAACAAAACTATGTATATAAAGACAATTAATAAAAAAGGAGGCCATAAGAAAGTGAGCCAAGAAGAGTACATCAGAAGGTCTTACGAGAAAGAGGGTAAGAGAAATGATATAATTATAATCTCAAAAATAAAATAAATGCATTAATTAAAATATATGAATAAGAGAATATTTAAGAGTGAAACATGAGTACAGAGATGAATAAGAATTTTAAAAACTACCCTGTAGAGTTTATATGAGTAGTGAGATTCAGTAGAATTTATATGGGCAGTGCGGCGAAAAGCCCTTCTCTGAGGCAACATAAACAAATCCCTAATGGCAAATTAAAGTAGAATTCTATCTGAATTCAAGCTAGAAAACCCATGAGTTTACTAGGATTACATATCACAGAATGTGAGTGAGGGCTTGTTTATAAAAACATGGGTAAAAAAAACAGCTGCACTGGAAAATCTTTACACAGAATGTACAATGTTCCCTCCTTAATCTTATATACAAAGTTCTCCCCCACATCTTACTGAGAGTTGCCTTCTATAGCTTACACATTTTAACACCTCCCTAGACTCAAAAGCTAAATACATTAGGGAAGCATTGCATACATATTACTTGGGTGGAGGGCATAGACAGAATCTCAGATAAGAGTGCAAGGGCCTTCCAGGATTGTCAGGAACAGAGGCAGTAAAGTCCCACTGGGATTGACAAGCAGACCCAGCTGATTTAATGAAAATATAGACTATTTTGTTCAGAGGCTCATATAATGCTACATACAGTATAAGTTCTTGTGTTTATCACATAATAAGAGCTCCATAAACATGTTAAAGATGTTAAAGTGTCACTATTTAATTTAGGACACCAAATTAATTTTCACACTGTTTTAAAAAACAAAGTTAAATATCATTGTAACTAAAATGAAACATTTTATATTGTGATGGTTATTCTTGGCTGTCAACTGAGTGGGATTTAGAACCACCATGAAAGCAAATGTCTATGTGTATGCGCGTGGGGTATCTTGATGAGGTGAATGAAAGTTGGGAGCTGAACCTTAAATGAGGGTTGAACCATTCTATCAGCTGGAGTCCTGGGTGAACATAAAGGAGAAAGCGCCCTGGTCACAAGCGGGTCGGTCACTCCCTTCCTCCAAATTTGAACGCAGGTGCCTCCTGCTCCTGGACTCTCGTTTTCCTTTCAAAATAGGCTATGTCTGCTAGAATTGTAAGCCAAAAAAAAATTGTTTCTCCCATGTGTTGTTTTTGTCAGGTATTTTATTTAAACAATAATTGATGTAATTAATAGATGTAATTAAACTAGTGTCAAGAAGTGGTACTGTTGCTGTGATAACCTAACATGTGGGTCTTAGGCATTTAAATCTGGATTGCTGGAGGCATATGGAAAAATGAAAACTTTGTGTCAGAAAGAGGACTTGTCTCTAGCAGAGCCTAGTGGATCATCCTGGCGATCCAGTGAAATCCTAGACAATATAAATATGGAGAGAGATATGGACAATGAGGCTCAGCTTGTGAGACTTCAGAGGGGAACAATGATTCTGAGACAGATGCCAGCAGGCTATATTCTGTCTCTGTCCTGAGAACTAAAGTGAAATTGAATTTATAGGTACTGAATAATTCATTTTGTGAAGGAAACTAAAGACAGAATATATAGCATTCAGGCTACACTGTAACTCTTCTTCACTACTCTTATTCAGATCTCAATGAGAGATCAAAAAGTGAAACGGGAAAATGGGAGAGCTTGATTGGAGGTGATTAATAGAGGAGGGAGGAGAGGAAAATACCAGTAGTAATGTCTGAATAAGTCATAAGAAATCTTAATTTGTCTACCTAAAATTACATAAAATACATATGTTTTTATGTACAAATACATTTATAGTATACATTTGTACTATAAAAATACACATTAAATTATCATACGCATATTTTGGCTGATAATGTTGCTCTCAAGAATCATGGGTGACCTAAGAAAAACTCAACACCAGGAATGAGAGACTTCCTTTTGAGTTGTTGGTCATGGTTATCCAAGAGACTCACCAGGCATAGGCCTGGATTCCCCCCACCTCCCAGAGAGTGAAGTTAATTTCCTACTTGCTTAAAACACCATGCATTTCTGACACAAGACCAAGAAGATTAAACTGGTTCTGATCTGTATGCATTACCATGGAGGACCAGCTTTAATTTACTGGAAGATGTCAGGCAAACTTTCAAGGGGGGGGGGCACAGTAGTTCTGTATGACTACAGTGTGTATGAACTAAAATAATGACCAATATGGCAAAATACCCATAAGTCTACAGTGAGGATAACTTGCGGTATCTTTCTAATTGTGTTTAGGGCTCACTCAACAACAAGACAATCCTGCCTGGTACTGGAAACATAGCCAACCACCAGGGTTAGTGAAGTCTCAGATCTTAGAGGAGAACCTACAACTACAACTAAAACACATAATATTGTAAATATTGGTAATCTGAGATACAGTCCACCAAAAAGACGTTTTTCCCCCACTGGAGAAGCTGCCAACAGAATCGTTGCTCTCAGTTTATTAGTGGGTATCTCAGAAGTCCTGTTTGGAACAGAAGGCCTGGGGGATTCCTTGAGAGCCACTGGTCTTCAATCCATGTTGGAAACCCAGAGATAATGGGTTCTGATACCAGTGAAGGCAGCAGCAGCAGGAACAACAACAATAGCAGCAACAAGTAGATAACTTGCAATGAGAGCAAAAGCAAGAGGCAAACTTTGAACCTTAAACCTCCTTTTTCCTGGTCTGCCACTAGAAGGGTGTATCTTTTCCCTTCATTATAACCTGATGAAATGAATCCCTCAATGGTGTAGGAGGTTCTTCTGTTCATGTGTTGCTTTCATTGGTTAATGAATAAAGAAACAGTTGCTTTGGGCCTGATAGGGCAGAACTTAGGTAGGCAGAGAAGACAGAACTGAATGCTGGGAGGAAGAAAGCAGAGTCAAAGAGAAGCCATGGATCCTCTGCCTGTGATGGATGCTGGTTAGAATCTCTGGTAATCCACTGCCACATGGTGATACACAGATTAATAGAGATTGGTTAAACTAATATGAAAGAGTTAGCCAATAAGAAGTTAGAGCTAATGGCCAAGCAGTGTGTTTTTTTTTAATTAATACAGTTTCTGTGTGGTTATTTCAGGTGTAAGCTAGCCGGGCTGCTGGGACAAACAAGTGGCTACCCTCTCTTTCCAACACCTCAAAGGTAGGTTCAACAACTTGTCCAGATTCTGTCAAGCTGACAGCCATTATCAACCACTGTTTATGGTTTCTTTGGTCAGAAATTGTTTTATTTATGTGTGAGTGTGATATACTTGTGAGTTTATAGATTACAGTACATGGACACAATGAAATTAGATGCAGTAATAAAGGCGTTGACAGCAGTGAGCTATCATGTTAATTAAGCAGAGTTACTATGAATAGTATATGTACCCATGCCCACCTATAATAAATACATGGGGATAGAAGCATTCTTTGTATAGTGGTCTGTATTGATGATAGAACATTAACCAGTATGGAGAAGTGAAGAGAATGTTTACATTTTGATCTAGTTACTTCTCTGCATTAATCAAGTCTTTTGTAAAATACATGTATTTATTTCTGCATGTACAATCTTTATTTAAAAATAGCACTGTTATGAATGACAGAAATTTAAAGTGAAAAGTTGAAGTACTCGGAATGATTGCTGAAGATCACGAGTCCTCCTAAGCCTGCCTTGCACAGTGCTCAGTTACCAGGAAATAAATCAGGCTCCAGTCCAGACTGTGAGTTATTTCCTTAAAATGTATAAGAGACTGATAATCTTATGATTAATTTTTTTCTTCCAAATTTTAATTTGACTATACAAAGAACCAGCTTTTTTTTTAACCTCTTGCAGTTAGTCTTCATTAAACAGTAAGACAAAGTGTAATTATCATAGTTTCTTTTTCTGTAGCAATTATATAATAAAAGGTCTAAACCAATAATATAAAAGGGGAAGATTCAATCATTTTGTTTTGTATTATCACTGAAGTTATTTGTCTGGGTAGATTTTTAATACTGAGAAGGACTCATCTTCACTCTTGATATTCAAAACAGATACTTTCTGATCAGGCTCGGAGATGAACAGTGTTCGTACTTCCTGCTCCCTTTCTTTTGATGTCCCTCCTGTCTTTCATTCCATTCTCCTCCATTTCCCCCTCATTAGTCTTCAAGCAGCAACTCTTTTCATTCCATGAATTAGCAAAACCAAGACATAATAGATTGGAATTTTTTTTATTACTTTGATTCACTCAGAGGACATTCACAGAATAAGTTAAAATGGTTTTCTTCCAAAGAAATTCTGAAGAGGGCAGGCTCAAGTTCGGTGTAGCTAGCAATACCTCAACCACAATTTCCACCTTTGCTCCTTCTGCTTTGACCCATAAAATATCAGACACTGCTGGGTATAAAATGAAAATTCTTATGTCAGTCAATCACTCCTCAAATTTAGACGTGTTCCTGAGAAGTAAGTGACCTTTTCTAAGGGCAATGTCTTTGATGTTGCTGGTGTCAAAAGTGCCATTTCCTCCTGCTAAAGGGACCTTTAGCATCGCCTGGAACAGGCGGTTCTTCTCTGTCTACCTTGGTGACTTTTACCTTCCTGTCAAAAGCCTGTAAGTTTGGAAGTAGATCATTTCACACACCTGTTTTGCAAACTGTGTTTTATTCTTTCAGGGCTATCTGATCACTTTATTGTCATTTCTTTCTAAATTTTGCAGTGAAAAATCTTATTTTCCAACTTTCACAGAAGCAAGACTCTCTTTCCAACTTCAAGAATTTATTGACAATCACATAGATTTCTTCACCTTGTCCATTATAAAATGTATTATTATAACATACTATTATAAATTTATTCAAACTGACAAGTGGCCACGTGTGATAAGCATGGTTCTTGCAGTTTTACCAAAAGCACACTCAGTGTTCCAGATGCAAAAGTCCTGACTCCTTTTTTTAAAATGAATGTGAAACAGCAGTGTCTGTCTATTGGGATGCCATCCCAGAAACACAATTTTCCACACTCTTCTCATGGCCTCAAAAGCAAAGACCAATGGGACTAGAGAGATGTATCAGCAGTTAAGGGAACTGATGGCTTTTCTGAAGGACTATGGTTTGAATTCCAACACCTACATGGCAGTTCACAATCATCTTTGACCTGACACATTCTTATAGCCTTGAAAGCATTGCATGCACATGGTACACAGACATACATGCAGGCAGAACTTTAATACACATACGATAACAATAAAACAGAAGTGATGAGCTTGGTACATACTGCCTCATTCCACTGTGGTCCTGTCCTTGTCTATAGTTTTTTCATGTATTAATTTAAGAAAATGCAAAACAAAATTATACTTTGTCTCTGAAAGACCCCACCCACAGCTCTTTGACACAAATCTACTGGCAGAGAAGTGTTAAATATGTCCCATTTTAATTTTCCAGTCATTGTGTGTAAAAATCAGAATTTAAAATGAACTTTAATAAATTGATGCTGCTGTGGTATTCTGACCACTGATCATGACAAGGTATTGTCATCTGGGAATGAAACCAAGAGATCATCATGTGCTTGAGCCCATTAGCATCCACTCATGGAAGTGGGACTGGAGGGATGTGGTAAGCTCAAAAGATACAGGCAATACACAAGCATATGAAGCCCATCCCACTTCATCACATTTAAACCATTAAAAACTGCTGAATAATAAGACTCTTTTGGTATGAACCACCCCTCACCCATGCTTCTGTAATCAGTCCCACTTAAGATTTTTTTTTTTGTCTCACAGTGGTGCTTCACTTTGGGGTGAATAGACACTTGTTCTATTATCCCCAAGAGAAAGAAAGCAACAGATGTTTGGTTGACTATTTGCTGAATGATGTCACTGTGCTTAGCCTGGCTCTTGTCACTGAGCTTAGAAGTAAAGCAGACACAGGCAAAATCTTTAAGACTCACAGAGCATGAAGGCAGTATGCTGAGAACCCATCCAGCGCATGCCAGATACATGATATTTTCAAATAATCCTTCTTGGATGCACACCTCTGTTAATGTCCAAATATCATTCCTGATGCTGCTGTAGATATTAATAAGAGAATAATAATAACAAGGCCACACCTCCTAACCCTTCCCTCACAGCTTATCAACTGAAGACAAGCATGAAAATATATGAGTTTATGGGGGAACAGTCGCATTCAAATCACTACAAATATGTATATTATTTCGAGTGTGTGTATGTCTGTACCATGGTTGGTGTGCTACAGGTATGAAGAGGAAATAGAATCACCTGTAGCTAGGGTTACAGAGAGCAGGAGCACTATGTGAGTGCTGGGATTTCTCCTCCTCTGGAAGAGAAACAACTGTTTTAACCACTCAGACATCTCTCCAGCTCTTTATAACTACATTTTAATTATCAAATCCGTAGGAACAGCAGATGGGATTGCTCATGTTGGCATACCAGTGGATCCATGTTGAAGCTGTTTGACAAACATCAAATTGAGCCATACCAGAAAAGACCAATGGAATTATTCATACACGGTGAAATTCTGGTTAAAACTCCACACACTTTTGGGAAAGAAATAAATTGTATCCATATTTTCCTGAGAACTTCTAGTATGTGAAGATACTTGGTATTATGGCATTTTTGTGATGGCCAAAGGCCAAGATGAGAACACTACTGATGAACCTTAGTTACAGCTAAGAAACATAAGCATCACAAAAAGGTTACTGTCATGAAAAGGACATAAAAGTTCCATGGACTGCCCATGAAGCAGATTTAGTACTCTAAGCACCTCATAAAACAGACTTAATAGACCAAATATTGAACACAAAGGAGAAACAACCACATGTGAAATAGATATAGAACAATAAAATATTATGTATGATATATCAGTAAACTTGAAAACATCAATAAAGTTTGGAGATATAGGTTAATAACTAATACACACATTTGAATGTAGTTAAAGGCACCCTCTCTAAGTATGTCTAGGTCTGGAACTTATTATTACCATTAATTTCTATCAGATTGTCGGTGACAGCATTTACCTCTATTTCCAACCTGTTTGTATAAATTAAATCAATGTATTAAACAGGAAAAAAATGTTTAATCATTTAATTATATCTTGCTCAGATATATAAACTAGCTATAAAATTAATCATAAGGAAATTTCAAAATATAGATGCAAAACTTTAAATTAAGACTAATGAATCAAGAATTCTAGGGTATTAATAAAATAATTCACTATAAATGTATAAAGTTTTCTATATAATTACAGGCAGAATTATGCAGAGTATCTCTCAGTATTTTATACTGCAGAGATAAATGGGAGAGAGAACATATTTTTAAAGTCTAAATGCACAGTGTCATTTAAAATTTTCAACATTTATTTACTATTAGAATGTTTCTTCTCTTGACAGAAATTATCTCCCAAAGTATATGAATAATTTTAGGAATATTATCTTTAAAGTTTGATAGATGGCATGGACTCTTAGCACTGTATATATTGAAGAATTTGCTATGGAACTCATCAGAAAGCAAGAGCCTTGCTATTGCTTCCAAATAACTTATTTATTCATCTAAATAAAAATAAAGGGAATAAACAAAAAAAAGCTATTGAAATGAACCAGTCTTCAGTAAGATTGTTTGATTAAACAAAGTAGCCCAAAGGCAGTATCTCAGCTCTGAACTCATCAACAAGCAAAGAAAATATAATGGAAAAGGCAGTGCTGTTTCTCACATCACCATCCACTGAACAATATATTATCAGAAAAGAATGATGTCCATAAATGGGGAATATCATTAGGAAGAAGTGAAGTTTGTTTGGAGGTAATGAATACATTTTTTAAAATATGGTACTGGCATATAGTCAATAAGAATCTGGGTGTTTTAAAATTTGATTGTTTTCCTGCCCTGTGGAAAGTCCAAAGTCCTCCCCCCTCCATCCTGACTGCTCTTCAGACTAGAGAGGGAGGGGGAGAGGAGTGGGGGGAGGGGGAGAGGAATGGGAGGAGGGGGAGGGAAATGGGAGGCTGGGAGGAGGCGGAAACTTTTTTTTCTTTCAATAAAAAAAAATAAAATAAAATAAATTGATTGTTTTTCTTGGGAGTTTTATATATGTATAAAATATGATCATATCTTCCCCATTTTTATCTCCAGATTTCCCCCAATATCCCTCCAAACATTTTTTCTCCAATATTCATATGAGTATAAGTGTGTATCACTCTGTATATCGCTACAAACAAATACGTGCATATATGTGTACATATATATGTATACACATACAACAATGCTAAGTACAGTTAGGGCCGTCCATGTGCATACAGGTGTGGGGCCATTCACTATAGCATATGAATTTCATCGAAAGCCATATTCCTCAAAAGTAAATTGTCTTTCTCCCCAAGAAAATATCAATTACTGATAACGCTTCAGTAAGGGGCAGGGCCTGGAAGTCCGTGTCTAAGCTAGAATCTTGTGAGGTTTAATCTTGTGCAGATTCTGTGTAAGCAATCCCAGATGCTCTCATTTCCTGAATGCAATGGCCATACCATGTCCAGAAGACAGCATTTTACAGCACTTCCCTCAACCCTTGGGATCTTTCCATTCTTCCCACTTCCTCCTCAGTGCTTTCTGAAACTTGAAGGGAGATGGATGTTGACATAGTCCCCACTTATGACTAAGCAACACCCATTATCTTATTCTCACTACTTTGACCAGTTATGGATCCCTCCACTGACTGTTGCCCACTGGAAAAAGAAACTTCTTTGACAAAGGTTAAGAGCAGGTGAACTTGGATGGTATAATCATGAATAATTAGAAGGCAATCTGACAAGATGACCATTTGACAAAATCACAACAGCACATCTGACCTTGAAGCACATGCCCTCCCCAGCTATGGGGCTTTGACTGAAATTCTAATACCAGGCATGTATCTCTATACCAGACAGAAAGTGGTTAGTTACCCCATATGTGTCATGCAATGCTTCACTGTCCGCACATCTTGACTAGAAGGTCATGTGCAAGAGTTGACTCAGGGTAAAACAACTATTTTATTTTTTAACCTCAGCCATCTTCATATTACCTACTAGCAGCACTGAGGACATTTTCTGGTCAATTTAAATTGGTTTCTCTATATGCAGCAGTCAGAGTTTGTAATGTATTCACCATGTAGTTATTGTGGGTCACCAACAGCAACGACAGTAGCCTGTGTTGTGTTGAACACCTCTGCATTCCCACCTGACAGCTGCAAGGTATAATAAACTCTTTCCTCCCCACATTGTTATTGGCAATGATATTTTACCACAGCAATAGAAGCTGTAAGACGGTGAATAGGAAAACTCACACCCAGAAAGAAAATGATTCATGCTCTCTCTCTGTCTGAAAATCCTACCTTCAAATCTTTTGAAGAACTAGTGAAAGCTAGAAAATTAGAAAGGGATTTTCTTATAGGAAAATATTCCATGCTTTGTACTTCAATTTTCATTTACTAATTCATGTATTATAGGAGCCAGGAAGACCAATTCCATTTGAACTTTTTATATATTATACTTGAAACTAGCTTAAAACTTGTTTTCCTTCTGGCTTTTTAATTTGTATTTAATTTGTGTAATGCAGTCAATACCCTATCCTGTCCTCCACACGCCTACTATCATTTTCTCTTAATCCTTTATTTTTTAGTATTTTCCCTCCTACTTCATTTGAAATGCATTCCACTCTGACTATTATTTTTGAAAGGTTGTTAGATAACAGATGTCTATATGGTGTTTATACATACTTCTTTTGTTTTGCCCTTTTCCAAGTCCTGACTTTCCCATATCCTCATGTTCCTCTTTGCTCAAGCCCTTTTGTTCTCCACATTTTTCCCCATTATTTCATTATACCTAGAATTCATTGGCCTTTCTTTAACATGTACCCTACAATCCCCTTTTTATATTTCTGGTTCCCACTGGGTATTCAGGTTAAACAGAGAAAAATCAAAGATCTGAAACTAGGATCCATTTACAGAGAGTGAAGATGTATCATTGTCTTTCTAGGCCTGAGTTATCTCAGCATCTATTATACTGTTTCTATTGCTGTGATAAAACACCACAACCAAAACAACTTGGAAAGAAAGGTTTATTTTATTTTACAACTCTCAGGGTACACTCCATCACTGAGATAAGTCAGGGCAGAAGTTCAAGGCAGATACCTAGAAGCAGGAACTGAAGGACAAAACTTGGAAAAGGACTGCTTACTGGCTTGTTCCTCAAGGTTCAGTTTCTTAGACAGGTGAAGATCACCTTCCCAGAGGTGGCATTGCTCACTGTTGGCTAAGCCCTCCCACATAAATCATTAATCAACAAAATGCAGATAGAATTGTCTATAGGTTGATTTCACGAAGGCATTTATTCAAATGAGAGTTCTTCTCAAACAACTCTAGCTTGTGTCAATTGACAAACACACAAATTAAAAATTAGCTAGAACACTAATTTTGATTTTTTTTCCATCCCATCAGCTATCTAAAACTTTCATAGTTTACTTTTACTTTAAAAAAATATATATATGTATATATATATATATATTTGTGTGTGTATGTGTGTGTGTGTGTAGGGTACTTGCATGTGAGCACCAAAATTATCTGAAGTTACAGATAATTGTGAGCCACAAGACATGGGTCCTGGGGACCAAACTTTGATCCTTTCCAAGAGCAGAGATCATATATCAACTATTAAGCTATCACTCTATTTTAAATTCAATGTTTCTTAAAATTGAGTTAAATTACCATATATATGAAATATATTGTTTTATCCATTCATGAGTTGGTAGCCAACAAGTTTAATTTAGTTTCCTAAACATTGTGAATAAAGCAGTAATGAACATAAATGTACAAGAGTCTCTGTAGCAGGAGTTAATGGGCTTTGGGTACATGCCCAGGGGTTATATAGCTGGGACATATGACAGCACTATTTTATTTTATTTATTTTATTTGTTTATTTTATTTTTATTTTAGTTGTTGCAAAAAAAGTTTCCCATTTCCCTCCCCCTCCTTGCACACATCGCCCCCTCCCCCCACTCTCCTCCCCCTCTCCCCCTCCCCCCCACTTCATTCCCCCTCCCTCTCGAGAATGAAGAGCAGTCCAGAAGTGGAAAGACTATTTTAATTTTTTAAGAGACCTTAAGATTGATTTCCAAAGTAAATACACTAATTTACAATCTCATCAAAAATATGTAAGATTTCTCCTTTACCATATTCATCACACCTGCCATCTGTATTCCCAATGACAGCTATTCTGAATTGGATGATTCTTAGTTACTGTTCTTTTGCTGTGGAGAAAAATCAAGAGAAAGCAACTTATAAGATACGATTGGGACCTAGCTTACAGTTTAAGAGGGTAAGTCCACCCGCTTTGCAGATGCCACTGTCCCCTCTCACTGCTTGCTGCAGCCATGGTCAACCCCACCGTGTTCTTTGACATCGCCCTTGGGCCGCGTCTCCTTCGAGCTGTTTGAAGACAAAGTTCCAAAGACAGCAGAAAACTTTCGTGCTCTGAGCACTGGAGAGAAAGGATTTGGTAATAAGGGTTCTTCCTTTCACAGGATTATTCCAGGATTCATGTGCCAGGGTGGTGACTTCACACGCCATAATGGCATTGGCGGCAGATCCATCTACGGAGAAAAATTTGAGGATGAGAACTTCATCCTGAAGCATACAGGTCCTGGCATCTTGTCCATGGCAAATGCTGGACCAAACACAAACGGTTCCCAGTTTTTTATCTGCACCACCAAGACTGAGTGGCTGGATAGCAAACATGTGGTCTTTGGGAAGGTGAAAGAAGGCATGAACATTGTGGAAGCCATGGAGCGTTTTGGGTCCAGGAATGGCAAGACCAGCAAGAAGATCACCATTTCCGACTGTGGACAACTCTAGTTCTTTTGACTTGCGGGCTTCTTACCCACCAGACCATTCCTTCTGTAGCTCAGGAGAGCACCCCAGCCCCATCTGCTCGCAGTACCCTGTAATCTCTGCTCTCACTGAAGTTCTTTGGGTTCCATATTTTCCTCATTCCCCTTCAAGTCTAGCTGGATTGCAGAGTTAAGTTTATGATTATGAATAAAAACTAAGAAAAAAAGAGGGTAAGTCCATAGCCATTATGGTGGGAAGCATGGCTGCAGGTGAGCAGGCATGATGCAGGAGCAGGAGCTGAGAGCTTACATATTATCCACAGATAGGTGGAAGAGAAAGAGAGGATGAGCCTGGCATAAATTTTTGAAAGCTCAAAACCCATTCACAGCGACACAACTCCTCCACGATACATCTCTTAATCTTTCCTAAACTATCCACTAACTCATAACCAAGCATTCAAATCTGTGGAGGCCATAAATCTCGGAAGCAAAATGTACAGGATCTACAGGGTTTTGTACCAGTTCCTTTGCCTATATATTACAGCTTTTAGCTTGGTAATTTTATGGGACATCTGAGTGTGAGAATGAGTTGGTCTCTGACTCTTGTGCCTGTTCTTGGGACTTTTCCTTGTGTTGTGTTTCTGTGTCCAACTTTGATATGATAGTACTTGCTCCATTATTATATTTTATTTTGTCATGTTTAGTTGTTATCTCATATAAATCTGTTCTTTTCTAATGAAGTAATGAAAGAGAGTGGATTTGGAGAAATTGGGAGATAGGAAGAAACTGGGAAGAGTAGAGGAAGGGGGAAATATAATCAGGAACTATTGTAAATAATTTGGGTTTTAATAAAATTTAAAAAAAAAACAACCAAAGCCAAAAATGAGATAAAACAAAAAATTATAATAAAAATAAAGAATCCAGTTTGTATTGTATTGGAGGGAGGGGCCTACTTGTTCTTCCCAGCTGCCTGGCTAGCTAACACCTGAAATAATCACACAGAAACTGTATTAATTAAATCACTGCTTGGCCCATTATCTCTAGCTACTTATTGGCTAACTCTTATATCCCAATTTAACTGATTTATATCAATCTGTGTATTGCCATGTGGAAGTGTCTTACCGGCAAAGTTTCAGCATGTCTGACTCTGGCAGCAGACCATGGCATCTCTTTCTACCCTTCTTTCTCCCATCATTGAGTCCAGTCCTCCATGCCTACCTAAATTCTGCCCTATCAATAGGCCAAAGCAGTTTCATTATTCATTAATGGTAATCACTGCACACAGAGGGAACTCTGACATCAATATTAGCCATCTATTCCTGAGTATGGGCCCTGCACTGAAATGTGGTTGGCATACCCAGTGTTACTCCCTTGTAGATAACTGTGTTTTCCTTCCCCAACAACTAATAAATAAAGGCAGTCTTTATTTATTAAAATATAATTGAAATGCTGTTTGTCTAAAATAAAAGGCTAAAACTACTATAAGAAAACTATATACAACAAGCACAGTGACTATATACAATATATATAGGCAATAAATACATCAATAATGTCTAGTCCATTTGCATTTGACAAGTTCAGAGAAAATACTTCATGTCTGTTGTATCTTTGTGAGTTTAAAGTCTTATACCTAATTTACTTTCTATCATAACTTGCATTCTGTGTCTGGTAAACTATAACTATAGCTATCTAATCTTCAACTGGATAGCTTCTTGTTTAGGGGTAGGACTTTGTTCATATATCTCCTTCTCTAAGATAGAATTCTGACTTAAACTTGTACTGGTCTTTTGCTGATGTCACAGTCTCTATTGTTTTGAAAAATGGTGTTTGTTGGAGCTGTCCCCCTCCTCTTGATCTTATACTCTTTCTGCCTTCTGTACTACATCGATGGCTGAACTCTGATGGTAGATGTGTGATAAAGGCATCATGTTTAAGACTGAGTGCTCCAAAGTTTCTGACTCACTGCACATTGTTAAGGTGTGAGTTTCTGTGATTATTACCATCTACTGCAAAAAAAATTCTCTGATTAAGGCTGGTTGAAACAGTGATCTATAGACATAGAAATATGTCATTAGGAATTGTTTTATTGCAGTATCCACTCAGCAGAATATTAGGTATTTTTCATCCTATTCTCTGTTTAGATTCAGTTTCTTGGCCTTATTAACAGTATCATGAATGGCTTAGAGTTCACATAGTTTTAAGTCCTCTAAAAAAAATAGTTGATTATTATCATAATGTTTGTGCCACTATTGCATCAGTGAGTTCATCTTGTCAGCAAGTCACTGTTACTGCTTGCAAGGTTCTATAGCCAAGATTGTAATTTTCTCTTATGGTGATATGCATAGTGCCTTCCAACTCCATGAATACAAGTCAATAAAGTAAAGTTCCTAGCTGAGTTCCAACTTCGTTTCTCCATGTTTGATTATATAAGTACATGGTGTCACCATCAATAGGATGTTACTGTCAGGTTATAGAGAGTAACAATTAACATTGTTAATTGTAATAGTTGTAATAGTTGGGGATGGTGTTGAGACTCCTTGACTAAAAAGATATAATCCAGTCCTGGTAACAGAGTATCTTATTTGTAGCATATGCTTTATGCTTAGATCATGGACTCCCCAGTTATACAATAACTCTATTGATTTCCTTTCACAGATATGAATATAGATATATGTATGTATATTTTAAGAAGTTTCTGTAGTAGTAAAAGTCCTAATGACTTTTTAAATAGGCCTTCAGTTTTAGTTATCACCACTCTGATATTCTCCTCTCTTCTCTACCTTCCAGTCTGTCTTTCCATTTAAACTCTCTATTCTAATTTCCCCTTTATCCATTTATAATGTATATTCTGTTTTCCCTTCTTTGAAGGGCTTTCTGTTCCCCCTTGGTGCCTTTGTAGATTTTTTCTGAATGCAGAAAACATATCTAAAGCTTAAAAGCTAACATTCCCTCCACATAAAGAGAAAATTTATGCTTATATTTATGAGTATGGGTTACCTTAATCAAGATGATTATTTCTGGCCTCATTAATTTACCTGCAAAATTTCATTTTTCTTAACAGATGAATAATATTCTGTTGTGTATATGTACCTCATTTTCATTATGCATTCATTAGTGGATGGACATCAAGGCTATTTCTAATTTTTGTTGAGAGTGATTAAAACAGCATGAACATGGATGAGCAAGTATTTCTATAGTTAGTTGTACAGTCTTTGGGGTATATGCCCAAGAGAGGTATAGCTAGATCATTTGATAGATCAACTGCAAACTTTCTGGGGGGAATCTCTACATTAATTTCCTTAGTGGCTCTACCAAGTTCTACTCCACCATCAATGAAAAAGTGTTCCCCTTGTCCTAAATCCTTGCCTGCATGATCTGTCATTTATTTTATCAATCTTTGCCATTCTGACTGACATTAAGATGAAATATGAAAGTAGTTTTAATTTTCATTTCCCCAGTGACAAAAGTATACAAAATGAATATCAAGAAAACAAATAACTCAATTAAAATGGGGTATGCATTTTGAGAACTCTACTTACTTTTATACCCCATTTTAATTGAGTTATTTGTTTTTTTGATGTTCATTTTGTATATTTTAGATACAAACTTTTAATATTTTTTCAGATGTATAATTGGTATATTTTTCCTATTCTGTAGACTATTGAATTCCTTTATGATATAGAAGCATTTTAACTTCAAAAGGCCTAATCTATTAATGATTAGTCTAAATTTCTATGCTACTGGTGACCTGTTCAGAAAGTCCTTTTATGTGCCAATGAGTTCTAAGTCTAGTCTTTACTTTCTTTTCTATTGGTTTCTGGTCTCATGTTAAGGTCCTTTATTAATTTCTGCATTTGCTAATTTCTATAAAGTCATTATTGTGATATGTTCCCTTCCTTTTGATTAACTGTTCTAAAAATTTTCATTCCCAAATTCTCTTGGTGTAGTGAACCTCTCCAGAATGAAGCTTTATTTTTAAAGCCTACTGTCAATCTGAATTAGACAGAAGTTGTTTAAATTTGTTTTCATTATTTTATTCAACTATTTGTGTTTTAATAATCTTCATTCAATCATTTATCCATTTCCTCTTTAAGGTCCTTAAACACATTTATATTTGCTATTTTGAAGCCCTTGTCTTCAGCTAAATTGATTTTCTCAGCACTTCATGGGTCTTTCTCCAAAACTTTTGTTTTGATAGCAGACTGATGGTTTCTGGAGGAGGTATATTTTCTTGGTTGGTCATGTTTATATTTTTACGCTGGGACTCACAATCTGTACTTATGTCATTTAAAGTGTTTCATAATGTAGATGTCTGGTCTTGCCTTTGTTGAGTGGGTGTTTGATTGCTGTTACACCAATCTACATACTAGCTGAATGTTTCTGCTCTGTGGTTGCTCATAGAGAACATTTCTTTGTGTCAGTGGGGAGTTATTTCAAGAATAGAGATGGACTGGTAGGAATAGCTGAAAGAGGCAGTGAAGAAAAATTATGCAGTCCCTTGTTTAGTACCAGGAGACCGAGTTCCAAGGTGACTGTAATATTGTATATGACTAGGGTAATACTTGACTTTAAAAGTGAGTTTATAAACCTTCCCTTCATATTATCTTTTATTGCAAAATTTAAGTTGTATTAGCATTGGTTCAACTTTGAAGTTCTGATAGAACTCTGTATTGAATCCATCTTATTCAGCTTTCTTTTAGTAGTAATATGTCTCTTTTATTGCCATTTCAATATCAATACTAGTTGCCGATTTGTTCAGATTATTTATTTCTTCTTGGTTTAATTTGGTATAAAATATTCATTTAGAAATTCATTTTTTAAAGTTTCCCAATTTTACTTTTTCTTCTTTGGTACCTTTGAGAGTCATTTAATTTTCATGTTTAATTTTTTAAATTTAGATTTTCTTTCTTCCTGTTTTAGCTAATATGTCTAAAGATGTCAATTGTGTTTATCTTTTCAAAGAATAATGTCTTTCCTTCAGTAATTCATTATCTTCATTTCTACTATTATGATTTTTTGGCCTTATTTCTTCTCATCTACTGATTTTGGGTGTGGTTTGTTCTCATTTTTCCATGACACTGCCATTCAAAATTAATTAATTTAAGGTCTCTTAGTTTATTTAATATAGTGCTTTAAAATATTCTTTTGCAGGACAGGCTGCCTGCCTGTCAAAATCCCCCACTCTCTTACTCTCTGGGAGATCACACACCCCTACTCATCTGTTCTGGCCTCCTTGGGGCAGAGACTCCCTTCTCTGTCAGAGACCACCACAGGCTGCCAAAAGTTGAGGTAAGTGGCCTGTGCAACAAATTGCCTGCTTTACCATTCTCTTGGTACCTGCCCATACTCTTCCCAGTTCTGTGCACTCATGGCCACCTTATTCTAGGCCCCATTTATGATAGAGAATCTCTGCTCTGCCAGGACTACACCTGCTGCCAGAAGTCTAACCCCCAACTCAGTCAGCCCTCCCTACACAACCACAGGCCATGAGGGTTACCAGAAGTCCAGCTACCAACTCCAGTAGAGATCTAGTGCTTAACAGCAGGTCCCACCAGCCAGAAGAAGCAAAGCTGAAACCAAGAAACCACACACCCTACCAATGAAGAAAAATGTAGCTGTACTCATAATCAACCCAAATCCAGATGCCTAGATGCCAGCATAAGAATATAATCAATAGTCAAGAAAATATGTCACCACCAGAACCCAGCTAACTGACTACAGCAAGATCTGAATATTTCAACACAGCACAAGAACAAGAAAAATACCTTAGAGCCGACTTTATAAGGATGATTAAGGTTCTTAAAGTAGAAATGAATATATCCCTTAAATAAAGAGGAGAAGTGGCAAACAAAAATTTGTAGGAAATTAAAAAAATTCCCATTAAGAAAGATATGAAAAAAACAACAAAAATATTTGAGGGAAATAAATAAAACTATTCAAGATCTGAAAATGGGAACAGAAACAATAAAGAAAACACAGTCAAATTCTGGAAATAAAAAAAAAGTTTAGGTAAGTGAATAGAAACTACAGATATTAGCATCAGCAGCAGAATACAGGAGATGGAAGAGAAAATCCTAGGGCATTAAGATAAGATGGGAGAAACAGAGAAAATGTTAAATTTAAAAGTTTGCTGACATGTCTCTTACCAACCCTAAGGTGGTTCCCTTAACTAAGTTATGTGATTCCCTGCTCCTCTATCCAACCTTGTTTTATCCCCAATCATCCCGTTTCCCCAAGTTCCCCCCATCCTCTCCTTCTCACTTTTCTCTCCCCATCTCCCCTTACCCCCATCCCACCCCACCCCCAATATCCCAATTTTTTGCCCAGCAATCTTGTCTATTTCCCATAGCAGGGAAAATAACTATATGTTTTTCTTTGGGTTCACCTTCTTATTTAGCTTCTTTAGGATCACATATTATAGACTCAGTGACCTTTATTTGTGGCCAGAAATGAATTATGAGTGAGTACAACCCATGATCCTCTTTTTGGGTCTGGGTTACCTCACTCAGGATAGTGTTTTCTATTTCCATCCATTTGCATGCAAAATTCGAGAAGTCGTTGTTTTTTATGGCAGAGTAGTACTCTAATGTGTATATATTCCACACTTTCTTCATCCATTCTTCCATTGAAGGACATCTAGGTTGTTTCCAGGTTCTGGCTATTACAAATAATGCTGCTATGAACATAGTTGAACAGAACCTAAAGTGGCTCCCAGGTGCCCAGGGCAATGTCCCCAGTTAGTTCCTTGGGCAGCTGAGGATAGGGAACCTGAAATGACCCTATCCTATAGCCATACGGATGAATATCTTGCATATCACCATAGAACCTTCATCTAGCGAGGGATGGAGATAGAGACAGAGACCCACACTGGAGCATCGGACTAAGCTCCCAAAGTCCCAATGAGGAGCAGAAGAAGGGAGAACATGAGAATGGAAGTCAGGACCACGAGGGGTGCACCCATCCAGTGAGACAGTGGGGCTGATCTATTGGGAGCTCACCAAGGCCAGCTGGACTGTGACTGAAAAAGTCTGGGATAAAACCGGACTCTCTGAACATGGTGGACAATGAGGGCTGATGAGAAGCCAAGGACAATGGCATGGGGTTTTGTTCCTACTTCATGTTCTGGCTTTGTGGGAGCCTAACCAGTTTGGATGTTCACCTTCCTAGACCTGGATGGAGGGGAGAGGACCCTGGACTTTCCACAGGGCCGGGAACCCTGACTGCTCTTCGGACTGGAGAGGGAGGGGGAGGGGGAGAGGGGCGGGAGGAGGGGGAGGGAAATGGGAGGCTGGGAGGAGGCAGGAATTTTTTTTTTCAATAAAAAAAAAGGAAAAAAAAAGTTTGCTGACCCAAAGCATCAAGGAAATCTGGGACA
The DNA here is from genome assembly GCA_025134845.1 of Neodon shergylaensis. NCBI lineage: Eukaryota > Metazoa > Chordata > Mammalia > Rodentia > Cricetidae > Neodon > Neodon shergylaensis. Next base: position 15,430,733 of record JABTXL010000001.1, read on the forward strand.
CTATGAAAAGACCAAGCATAAGAATACTCAGTTTAGAAGAAGAAAAATTCCATCTCAATGGCCCAGAAAATGTTTCCAACAAAATCATAAAAGAACCTTCTTTATCTAAAAAAGGAGAAGCCTACAAAAGTACAAAAAACACCAAACAGAATGATAACCAAATAGATTGGGCCAGAAAAAGAAGACCCTTCACCACATCATAATCAAAACACTAAACATTCAGAACAAGGAAAGAATATTAAAATTCAAATGAAAAATGCAAACAACATATAAAAGCAAACATATTAGAATTATACCAAACTTCTCGATGAGTACTCTAAAAAGCAAATGGGTTTGAATAGATGTCTTAAAGACTCTAGGAAACCATAGATACCAGCCCAGACTACTATACCCAGTAAAAATTTCAATAACTATAGATAGAAAAAAGATATCCCATGATAAAGACAAATTTAAACAATATCTAGCCATAAATACAGCCCTACGGAAGGTACTAGAAGGAGCACTCCAACCCAAGGATGTTAACTATACCCATGAAAACAGAAAAAATAGTCTCACATAGGCAAAACCAAAAGAAGGGAGACACACAACACACACACACACATACACACACAAACACTCCTGTATTCATTCACACACACACACACACACACACACACAAATCACCATAAAAAACAGCAAAATATAGAAAATAATAGTCATTGGTCATTGATAGCTCTCAATTTCAATGGTCTTATTTTCCCAATAAAATGATAAAGACTAACAGAATCAATGCAAAAAGGATGTATCCTTTTTCTATATATAAGAAACACACCCCAACATCAAAGATAGACATTACCTTAGAGTAAAGGAGTGAAAAGTCATTATGGAATTTGCCTTCAATAGGACAAGGCTAGCTATTTGGATAAGTAACTGCTCTTGACTGGACTGTTTGATGGTATACTGTATGAACTGGACATGCAGGACCCATAAAAATGTCACTACTGAACTGTTCAAAAGACAGGATGGTCCTTCAGGTTTTCTGCTTCACAGAAAAAACTGTCAGACATTCTGCAGGACACATAAGAATGCAACTGATGAATTTTGGCAGTATAAGGCAAAACAGATCTTCAAATTTCCTGCTTCACTAAATAGTCTGCCCGAATCTATGGGTCTTTAGGCTGAAAGCAAATGCCCCAACATTACAAAAGAACTTTGGGTGACTGTCCAGACAACAAGATGTCTTGATCATTTCTAGAACTTTGGGAGTTGCTTACAATATACTTCCTGCTTACTTAGGTAATATTATATCCTTCTGTGTCTTTGATGAAGCTGAAGATCAGATAATTAGAGTTTTCCTTAGTTATAATCAAAGATAAATTAAATATGAAACTTTAGACTTACAATGATAAGATAGAGAATAGAATATTTTCTTTAATTTTTGCCTAATACAAATAGACTAAATATTGTAACAGTAATTCTTGCCTGTTAACTGTTTTATTATATATAATTTTTACTATGTTAAAGTTAAGACCTTCCTTTTAAATTAGACCAAAAGGGGCAGATGATCTGGGATGTTGTTTTGTATATATGTTACTTTTAATGATTGATAAATGAAGTTGTTTCAGCCAATGACTTAACAGAGTAAAGTCATGTGGGAAATCTGAACAGAAATATATAGAGAGTATAGGCAGACTCTATACTCTCTGCCATGTAACTGCCAAAGGAGACAGATGCCAGAACATTACTGGTAAGTCACAGCCTTATGGTGATACATAGATTAATAGAAATGGCTTAATTTGAGATGTAAAAGCTAGTTAGGAATGTATGTGAGCCATTGGCCAAACAGTGTTGTAATTAATATAGTTTTGTGTGATTATTCGATTCTGGGTGGCTTAAAAACAAAAGTACAGTCTCCATATACAGGACTACAAAAGAAATAAAGGAAACAACACCTTCACAATATCCACAAATAATGTAAAATATCTTGGAAACTCTAACCAAGCAAGTGAAAGATGTGTATGATAGAAACTTCAAGTCTTTAAGAAAGCAATGGAAGACGATATCAGAAGTTGCAAAGGTCCTACCTTACTAACAGATGGCTAGGATCAACACAGTAAAAATGGATTTAACACAATTCCCACCAAAATCCCAACACAATTTTATATAGATCTTGCAAGGACAATATACAATTTCATATCAAAGAACAAGAACCCAGGATAGGTTAAAGAACTTGAATAATAAAGAACTTCTAGAGGTACCACCATCCTTGATTTCAAACAGTAATACAGAGCTATAGTAATAAAGATGCACGGTGTTATCATACAAGAGAGTTTGATCAATGTAATTGAATTGTATGTCAATAACTAAATCCACAGGCCTATGGATACCTGACTTTTGATAAAGGAGACAGAAATATACAATGGAATAAAGAAATCATCTTCAACGAATGGTGCTGGCCTTATTGGATGCTGACATGTAGAAGAATGCAAATAGATCTATGTTTATCACCCTCCACAAAATTCAAATCTAAGTAGATCAAAGATCACAACATAAAATCAGATGCACTGAACCAGAGAGAAGAGAAAGTAAGGTATAACTTTGAATTCATTAACACCAGAAAATACTTTCTAGACAGAACACAATAACTCAGACACTAAGATAAACAATCAATAAGTGGGACATCATGAAACTGAAAAGCTTCTGTAAAGCAAAGGACACTGCCAATAGGATAAAATGATAGCCCTCTAAATGGGAGAAAAATTCAGAAACTGTGTGTAAGATAGAGGGCCAATATCCAAAATATATAAAGAACTCAAGAAACTGGATATCAAGAAAACAAATAATATAATTTTAAAATGGAGCTCAGATCTAAACAGATAATTTTCCATGAGGAATACAAAATGGCTGAGAAACACTCAAAGAAAGGGTCAACGACTTTAGACATGAGGGAAATCCAAATTGAAACTACTTTAAGATTCTATCTTACATCTTTCAGAATGGCTAAGATCAATAACACAAGTGACAGCTCATGCTGGCAAAGATGTGGAGCAAGGGGACCCTCCTTCTTTGCTGGTGGAAGTGAAAATTGTACAGCCACTTTGGAATCCATTATGGTTGTTTCTCAGTAAATTGGCAATTGATTTACTTCAAGACTCAGCTATACTATCCACCATCCTACTCCCAAAGACACTTGTAGACCTATTCCTATGATTTAGTCTTAATCAGAGAAGTAGCATGTGGGATGTGTTATACAAATTCAAGTATTCAAAGATACTTTAGATAAGTTATCCTGTGAATATAGAAGACTACCTCTAAGAAATTGGAACTGAAAGGAAAAAGAGAGACTTAGCAATGGTGTCAAGCAGGGCTTTATTTGAAAACTACACTTACTGCAAATGTTCAAGTGGAAGGGGACTATCATTATGGTAGAGATTTCAAAAGAGAATCAGGTTATTACCTTGTTAGTTGAAATAGATGACCTTAAAATGATACTGTGATTGTGATATTTGAAAAGGTGGTTTCAGGTCAAATCCAGGCTTCCCTTTAGCCTTCCCTATACCTTTCCTTCTTATTTCTAAGAACTCTCAAATCACTGTTTCTGTTTAGAGAATAGTGGTCACCAGAAAAGAAAAAAAACACTAGCCTGAAAACTATGTCCGTCATAGTATTTCATTGTCCTCTAGTTAAGAAGTACAATCAACAAAAAGAAAAGAAAACCATACCCAGTGTTTCAAAAATTTTTGATTTATGCTAATACTAAAAGGAGATTTTTATTGATTTTTTTGAGCTCTACATCTTTCTAAAGGAGTTCTTTTACTTAACTTCAAAAGTTAATCTGAAGTGACAAACATGAAACAAATTCTAGACGGTGTATTTATGATACCTAATTTCTAATTTCTAATTAGTGACACCTCTGCTGAGCAAATTTTAAGTAAATTCACTTAATAAATGTGTGAATCTCATAAAAATCCCTATTAGTGCACCCTTTAAAGAGTGGAAGACCCAACTTGCCCAGTGTTTTATCATATGCATCATTTGCCCTAAACTAGAACAGCTAAATTCAAATTCACTTCACTAAATTGGATGTGACCTGACCTCCTTTTGGAAATATTTAGACGGTCACTCAAATTATGCTGAGTAACTTAAAGAGATAAAATATGCTCTATTAAAATGTTTAATAGTTCAGCTATTTCTCAAAGTAGATTATACTTACATTAGTAATTCCACATTAATGAAGGTTTTTAGATCCATTTCAATCAATATGTGTAAGAGTTATTACTTCTGAAGAGACAGTAGCATTTGCTAAAATGTTTCAAGTATGATGTGAACAAAATGTTGATTTTCCTTTTAATAGGCATATTTAAAAATATTTGAAAGTGATGTAACAGTATTTCTATATTTTTTGGTTTACATCCAAATTGGTTGGAAGCCCAAACAGCTAAGACCAAAGGTAGCCAGCATTTTAAACTCTGACACTAAAACTTCTAATTTGAGCATGTTGGTCTTGCTGAAATTTGAGGGCTCCTGGTCATGGATAAGTAACCACCCCACAGTTGAATGTCCTTAATAATGCCATATTTAGCCAGGTTCCCACTATGTTATATGCCTGTCACCAAGTTTGATAGTTAGGGCTAAAGCACAGTTAGGTGCTTGTTCTCAGGCAGAATAAGCAAGCTTAATTATGACCTCCAGAGAAAGGTATAGCCATTAAGCCACTGACTTATCAGACATTCTTCCTTACTGTCTGAGGATAAATCACAGCAAAGCAGAGCAAAAGAGTCAATGCTCACACTGCTAATCCTTGGGAGGTTTGGAAGAGGCTATCTCTCCTGAGGTTTGTATCTATTTATATTGCTCTCAGAGTCCCTGAATGGCCCCTGCTTATCTCCAGCTTTAGATAATTTTTGCCTTTTGGTGTGTCACCTCACTGCTAAATCTGTTATCATGATGAGGAGGTTTAGGAAATTTGATCCACTGAAATGCTAATCCCCATGCCAATTATTACACAAAACAAGTTTTCTTCGCTGATTTGCCTTTGTTTATTTGATACTACAAATGTGAATTTTATGATTACAGTTTCAAACAATTGTTTAGCTCTAAAATGAAATAAGCATTGGATTTGATGAGCTTTTCTTTAGACAAGAGTTGTCTAAAGCAATTTACACTGATTCAAATGACCAGATGGCTTCCACTCTGTTTGCCACTGACCAAATAATGTGCAAATATTTTTATTTTCATAGAAGATTGTCTTCAGAATAAAATTTATATAATGTTCCCCTATAGTAAGTTTCTGTTCTAAGATGCACTCATCTTAATTTTGATTCTTCCATATGAAATAATTTCAACATGGAATTATTCCATCTAGAAATACAATGCCTGTTCTGGATTTTTTTGTTATTCTTTGCTGCAATCCAAGTTTTATGAAGTCTTATCTCTGAGTATTTTATTAGGTTATTTGACTAGTAGTTAAATGTACTACATTTCAGTGTCATGAAACATTTGTAAATGTATGTTTTACCAAACTTCCAAACCAGTAAAATTCTCATGTGCTTATTAGCATAGTAGAATGAAAATTTGTAATGCATGGTTAGCCTATACTGTAAACAGGCAAGATATATTCAGGATAACTGTATTTTACTATTGACTTTTTCTCAGTAAGATAGTTATGTTTCAAGGTTTGGAAAGGATAAGGTTATCCAATTGTAATGATTGATCCTTAACTATTTGCATCTTCTTACATTGAGTATCGATGCCAGTTATTGAGGTAGTATTCTTCAGGGTGATAAAGGGGGCAATGAAATAACTCAGCCTTGAGATTTCATTACACTTACACTCATCTAATAGAACATTTGATATTTTTAATCTGAGTTAAAGGGTTTCTCCCTGAGCTATTGCTGATGGCAGAAGTGATGGAAAAGTAAAATATATGATTTTATAACTTCTGCAATTCTTCTTCCTCTGGGTGTATTTCAGTGCAAAGCACTTATGTAGGTGAGCACAAAAATGGTTCTTCAATTCCTCTATAGAAGCATAAGATACATGTCAGTATTTTTAACTTGAAAATAAGATGGCAACAATATTAGTTCATAGGTAAAATTGTTTCACAAAGGATTAGTTTCTGCACTTTGAATGTAAATTGAGAATACTTTAAAATATTTTTCTTTTAAGGAACTTTTTTTATAAAGGCAGAACTGGTAGAGATGTAATATTGCAGGGACTAATGATAGCTGAATTTTAGGAGAGCTGAGGTTAATAGCTCACAGATTCACTTCATTGTTCTGATTTAAGAAGTAACATTTTGAGATCGAAGTTTCCTTTTTATATTGTTTATTAATTTCTCTTTCATTTAATCCCATTTTCTGATATCAGTGTAAATGACCCTACTGACAATAGAGTCTTCCTACAAAATCATTCCTTGTTTAACTGTTGCATACATCTATTTATATTATAGCCTTGCTCTTAATGTAAACACACAGCAATGTTTATAAGACACTGAAAAGTGGCTTACTTTTCTAAACCAACAATGATTATTTTAAGGAAACAAGCAAGAACATTTTTTATTTTAAACATAAAAAAGTATGATTTGAACAGAAAATTCAAATTATTTTCATTTTTGAAAGTGTTTACATTGTTAGCTCATTGTTGCAATATTTGAATATTATGAGTAAAATCCTATGTTCAATCATCAGTAACATGCACACACACACACAACAAAAACACACACACACATATACCTACTACATGGTTTGCCTTTAATTTGCAAAGTTTTAAAACCAAGTAATGTTAAGTCATTAAGGTGAGCATGTGCATAGGAACGTGAATGTATGCTTATTGATCCCAATCTGTTCAACTCCCTTCTCATATTGCAAAACATTTGTAGATTATATGTGTCACGGATCATAAATACTTGTTCTTTTCTAAGGTTCTGATGACCCATTCACTGAATGTCTAAAACTGTAAGAAAAATGTCCTGTATACATGCTTGCTCTTGATAACAATTGTTATTACAAAAATTAAAGGCGAACCATGGAATTATGCATAAATGGGTTTTATACAAAACTGAACATCATTGTTATGTGTTACACTATTGCGGAGGAAGTTTTTCTACTTCACATGCATTCAGTCAATACGTGCTATTTCCTCCTCTAACTGTTTCCTCGCTCTTCCTTTCTTGTCCCAGGGAACTGGCTTTCCATGTTGCCTTTCCCAGTTACCATTACACACACAGGTCACAAGGCAGGGATGCCTCAAAATGTTTTTTTATTCTATGAAATGGCTTTTTTTAATGTGTTATCAAAGCATTAAGCAAATAAAAGAAACTTTAACCCCGAGAAGAGAAATGTTAAACATGCAAGACTTGAACGTTTATAGAAAGGTGGTTGCTATCCTTATGACCTGACCTAACAAAGGTCATCACAATACACACAGACATCTTCATTCATTGTGGGATAGTGAAAGAGACAAAGAGAGTCATAAAAAATACAGGAAAAGAAGAGGAGATATTCTGTAAAGAGAAGTCATGCATTCAAATAAATTTTATTTCATTACACCCAGTGAATAAAAAAAGAGTTACTCTCCATTCAAACTACTTGTAGCTACTTACCTTGAAAGTTTTCTCAAGTTAAAATCCATAAAAGGATTAATATAGGCACACTTGCTGTTTTATTTATTAAGATTTAGAGTTTCCTATATTTTATCTTTAGTCTCTCTCTCCCACACACACATAGACACATAAACACATACATGTATGTGCATTTTCCAAATACATTCTGATCTCTGTAAGGAGGGGAATAGATTCTAACGAATCTATTATTGTTATATATTTTTTCCACTGAAAATAGTGGTTGGCCAGAAACACAGGAAATTAATATACAAGTATGCAAAATAATCTGCTTTTTTTACAAGAATTAAAATCAGGTCAGATAAGCTGGTGATATTAGAGCTGAAGATCAGTGTAGGTCAGCTTAACAGTGATATCTGTCCACAATGAGCTCTGAAGTTAGGATAAAGAACGATGTGCTTGAAAGAGGACCCTGATGGTGAAGGCAGTAAGGCAACATGGAATTTTTTTCTCATTGTTCATGTAAGTGCACAGCAAAGCTGCTTGGCATATCACTGTAGACATGTGAGGTTGCCTCTGTCTTAGCAGCCTGAATAGAACAAGCTAAGCAGAAACACTTCAGACAAAGAATCTATTTTCATATTATCCTTCTATCTGAAGTGGAGTTGATAAAGATATTTTCCCATTTTATAGGCTACCTCTTTGTCCAATTTATTGTGTTCTTTGCCTTACAGAAGCTTTTCAGTTTCATGAGGTCCCATTTATTGATTTTTGATGTTAGTGCCTACACTATCAGTGTTTTGTTCAGGGAGTTGTCCCCTGTACCAGTGCACTGAAGACGATTTCACACTTTCTCTTCTTCCAGGTTCAGTGTATCTGGTTTTATGTTGAGGTCTTTTATCCACTTGTACTTCAGTTTTATGCAGGATTCACTTGCATTCTTCTCCCTGCAGATATTAATTTATTGAAGATGTCTTCCATTCTGTATTTCTGGCTTCTTTATTAAATATTATGTCATAATAGTTGTGTGGATTTATGTTTGGACCTTCAATTAGATTCCATTGGTCAACCTATCTGTTTTTATACCAATACTATGTAGTTTTACAAAGAACTCTAGAAACTAGATATAAGTTCTAGTTTATATCTAGTTTTAATTGAAATAAATTTAAAATATAAAATCATTTTAAAAATGAGGTACAGGTTTAAACATATTTCTATATAGAAATTCAAACAGATGAGAAACATTTAAAGAATTGATCAACGTTCTTAGCCATCAGGGAAATGCAAATAAAAATGACTCTGAGATTCCATTTTATACCTGTCAGAATTGCTAAGATCAAAAACAGAATTGACAGTTCATGCTGTGGACCAAGGGGAATACTCCTCCATGCTGGTGGGAGTGTGAATTTGCACAGTCAGTATGGAAATCAATATGACTGTTTTTCAGAAAATTGATAATCTATCTACCTCAGGACCTAGCTATAAAACTCTTGGGCAGCTGCCTGAATGATATTCACTCTTTCAACAAGGACACTTGCTCAAGTATGTTCATATCAGCTTTATTCATAATAGCAAGAAATTGGAAACAACCTAGATGTCCCTCAACTGAATAATGGATAAAGATGATGTGACACTTTTGCACAATGGAATATTACTCAGCTATTAAAGAAATGACATGAAATGCGCAAAAAATAGGTGGGAAAAATTATCCTGAGTAAGATAACTCAGGCCCAGAAAAGTAAATATGATATACACTCACCTATAGTAGATATTAGTCATTAAGTAAATGATACCCAAGTTACAATCCTTTGACCCAGAGAAGTTTGTAAAGAGGGGGACTCTTGGGGAGAGGCCACAAGTATCTTTCTGGGAAAGGGAAATAGAGTAGATTTTATAGTGGACTGGGGACATGGGGGATGGCAGTGGGAAGGATCATGTGTGAGGTATGATGGAGGGAGAGAGGGAAAGGAGAGACACACAGCTGAATCGAGGGTTATTTGGGGGATGATGTGGAAACTCAGTGCAGTGGAAATTTCCTGGAATCTTTGGTGGTGATCCTAGTGAAGACTCCTAGTAAAGGAAGATACGGAGTCTGAACTGACTATCTCTTGTAGCCAGGAAAGGCTCCCAATTGTGGGACTGGGTTGCATTTGGTTGAGTTGTTGGCCAATGATGTCCTGTGGAGATCCCCAAAAAACCCACACTGATGCTAGTACAGAAGATTTCTCTGAACAAACTGACATCACGGACCGTTGTGGTGGATAACATCCACACAGTTCATTGAACAACATGGAGTCTGCATGGAGTCCTCCACCCAGTCTTCTAGTCTCTTTGATCAGGAACACACTCTGCTCCCAAAAAAGAAACGTGTATGCCAACCCAGCCACAAAACCTTTGATCTGCAATTCATCTTGCCTGTAAGATGTTCTGGAACAATAGTGGTGCAGAACTTGTGGGAGTGGCCAACCAATGTTTGATTTAATGTGAGGCCCACTCCACAAGAGGGAGCCCATGTCTGACACTGCTTGGATGGTCATGAACTCTAGACTTGAAAGCACAGAGACCTAGGGTAGACCAAACATGACTGGTCTAAAAATATCATGAACGATTTCTAATGATATTCTTCCTTGTCTAATCATCATCAGAGATGTTCTCCTGGCAGCAGATGGGAGCAGATGCAGAGAACTGTGGCCAGACTATGTGGAGAGAGTCCAAATTGGACATCTCCACCAGGTTCTCCCATCAAAGATGGGGGATTTTGCCTAAGAGGGGTCAGAAAGTTTGTAGAAGTCAGAGGGAATGGAGGGCACCTGGAGAACATGGCCCTCTGAATCAACTAAACAGGGCTCACATGGACTCACAGAGACTGAAGCAGCAAGCGCTAGGTCTTCTGCATAGATGCTATGGCTGTTAGCTTGTTGTTTTTGTGGGATTCCTAACTGTGGGAGTGGCTGTTCTTAACTTTTTGCCTGCTTCTGTTGCATTGCTTTGTACAGCCTTGGTGTAAAGGCTTTTGCCCTGGCTTACTGTGTTTTGTTTTGTCCTATTTAGTTGTTGTCTCTTGGAGGTCTGCTCTTTTCTAAATTGTTACAGAGCAGGAATAAATTAGAGAAGAGGACATGTGATGGGAGCTGGGAGCAGTGGACAGAAGGGAAATCGTGGTGAGGATATATTGTATGAGAGAAGAATCTATCTATCTATCTATCTATCTATCTATCTATCTATCTATCTATC
>JABTXL010000001.1:15441516-15446516 GCA_025134845.1 Neodon shergylaensis
ATCTATCTATCTATCTATCTATCTATCTATCTATCTATCTATCTATCATCTATCTTTTTTCTTTCTTTTTTATTTATTAATTTATTTATTTATTAAAGATTTCTGTCTCTTCCCCGCCACCGCCTCCCATTTCCCTCACCCTCTCCCAATCAAGTCCCCCTCCCTCGTCAGCCCAAAAAGCAATCAGGGTTCCCTGCCCTGTGGGAAGTCCAAGGACCACCCACCTCCATCCAGGTCTAGTAAGGTGAGCATCCAAACTGCCTAGGCTCCCACAAAGCCAGTACGTGCAGTAGGATCAAAAACCCATTGCCATTGTTCTTGAGTTCTCAGTAGTCCTCATTGTTTGCCATGTTCAGCGAGTCCGGTTTTATCCCAGGCTTTTTCAGACCCAGGCCAGCTGGCCTTGGTGAGTTCCCGATAGAACATCCCCATTGTCTCAGTGTGTGGGTGCACCCCTCGCGGTCCTAAGTTCCTTGCTCGTGCTCTCTCTCCTTCTGCTCCTGATTTGGACCTTGAGATTTCTGTTCGGTGCTCCAATGTGGGTCTCTGTCTCTGTCTCCTTTCATCGCCTGATGAAGGTTAATATTCAGGAGGATGCCTATATGTTTTTCTTTGGGTTCTCCTTCTTATTTAGCTTCTCTAGGATCACTAATTATAGGCTCAATGTCCTTTATTTATGGCTAGAAACCAAATATGAGTGAGTACATCCCATGTTCCTCTTTTTGGGTCTGGCTTACCTCACTCAGGATAGTGTTTTCTATTTCCATCCATTTGCATGCAAAATTCGAGAAGTCATTGTTTTTTTATGGCAGAGTAGTACTCTAATGTGTATATATTCCACACTTTCTTCATCCATTCTTCCATTGAAGGACATCTAGGTTGTTTCCAGGTTCTGGCTATCACAAACAATGCTGCTATGAACATAGTTGAGCACATACTTTTGTTGTATGATAGGGCATCTCTTGGGTATATTCCCAAGAGTATCTATCTATCTATCTATCTATCTATCTATCTATCTATCTATCTATTATCTATCTATCTATCTATCTATCTATCTATCTATCTATCATCTACCTACCTACCTACCTACCTACCTACCTACCTACCTATCTGTTGAATCTACTTGGATGCCTTTTACATTCTTCCCAATATGTATTTTGGTACTTTAAGATAATTGTAATTAAATGTTGTAAATTTCTGCAGCTTTTAAGATAAATGTTTTTAGAAATATAATTAGAACAAGAGAAAAAAAACACCGCAAAACTTTTTACTTTGGCCACAGAAGGCAAGGGATTTTGTCACAAGCATTCATCCAGTGTTTTAGGACTGCAGTGATCATAAAGCCAAACAAAACCGAACAACCACATGTTATGGTTTGAGTTAAGCAAACAGCTAAGGAAAACATGGCAATCACCAGGTATCTGTGTAAACTTACAGTGGATTCCCACTTTATGCATGTGTATTCATGTGAGGTGCGGACCCTGTTTTATGAAACCTTGCTAAGAGAAAAAAAAATACTGGTTTTAGGATTTTATTAGATTTCTCCCAGAAGAAAGAATTCTGAACCTCTTATAAATCTTGCCAGTCTCTCTAAATCTGAGAAAAAAAATTAGAATACTCTGAGCAAAGGTGAAGCACTTGTGTTTATTTTCTCTCTTATTTTTCAGCAGGAAAATCTCAAGGCAAATATAGTTTTGTGCAGAGTCAAGGCTGCTCTCTGGAGTTGTTGATTTCTCTCTCAGCCTCTCCCTTACTGCTTGTAGAAGATAGCAAATTAAAGACTAATCTTGAATGAAAAAAGAGGCAAAAAAAAGGACACTGGTGTTCAAAAGGCAACTCGAGTGAGATAAAGACAGCCCAAATGTGCTTTCAACATCGAATACTCTAATTCTATAATTAGACATGATGGCACTAAGTTAGACATATTCACACAAACATTTCATTAATGCTTACTGTGTAACTGGAACTCTTCACAGCTGCTACTTCCAAACTTATCCTAAAATCAAATTGTCTTCCATATAAATGACACATAGGGAAGAAAAGAAATGGTGTTCAGGTCATATGCTATTAAGCCTGATGTTCAGGCCTGATGAATCACTATAACTTAAAAAACACTATTGCTATGGAGGCAAAGGAGCATATGGAATATTGGTAATGAGGAACATAGGTACAGACTGACAGAGGAAAAAGAAGCTAACACCCATTATTTCCCAATGTTAGTAGCAATGGAACTTGGTGTGTTTTGTATTCATGTGTTATTCACATAGATGTAGAGATCTGTCTTGAGGAAGTCAAGGGAAGACACACTGAGGCTACACTTGCCAACATTGAGCAGCTGCTGGAACTGAAGAACATAACACATTAAATAATCACATTCTATATGTTCTTGAGGTAGAGAAATAAACAGGTGAAATTCTTCGAAACAGACCAAGAAGAATGCACAGAATTTTGTGCTGATAAGGCTCTTTCATAGTTTGGATAGGTGTGACCCATAAACATCTCTGCATAACTTGACCATCACTGTGGGAGGGCAAAGGAGTCTGCAATGAACATTTGTCTCATATAAGTAGAGTGAAGAGTGTCTGATACAGCCACAATATTTTACCTTTCAGTGTCTTTGTCTCTTTTTTAAAAGGCAATATCCAAAAGCCCAGCATTACTAATTTCTTTTTTCCATTAAATTCTGCTGCTGGAGCATGATTCTTTTTTATCTTCCTAGTGATAAGATATCCCTCCCCCTTAGCTTTGAAAATACAGGCAACTAGTCTGTAGCTCAGCCAGCTGCAATGAAACCATACAAACCTGTTGCAAGAAAAAAAATGCTCTTATTTTTTTTAAATATTTCTTTGAAATTAGGTGTCAGAGAAGCTATACCCATGAAACCATAATAACATGGCTGCCTAAACAAGATCTATTTTCCTAATAAGCTATTTTATTTTGGCTCAAAGTGAGCCAATGATTTTAGTGAATTGTCAACATGGAGGAAGCTAAACAGATCTCAAAGGAAAGAACACTGTGATATGGAATGTTCTCTTCGAGCTTCTGTCTAGCAGCTATTTTTAGGCTGAAGGAAATTAAGCCTGGGAGCAATAAGAGCCTAAAAGGAACACATTCATTCAGCCATTCATCTGCCCACCATTTATTTTTGTGATCTATCCTTGAGATCTCATTCTAAAGTGAGATCTATTAGGAGATTAGCAACCACATGAATTTTTTTTAAATGAATTCTTACGCTTTGTATTCTTTGTGAAAGACATGTGAAATAATGAGAATCTATTACTTTCTCTGTCAAGAACACCGTTACCTCCGTCACTCTGAAAGGAATCTAATTCAACTCATGATGCCTCATATGATAAACAGCAGGCAACATTGCATTAAACAGGTATTGTGAGAGAGTCAGAAATGTGACATTTGGTTGCTGGCAGCTTTTGAGACTCACTGCCCCCACTTCCTTTCTTGTTCTATATTCCCAAAAGCTCTCATGCCCCTGCCTCACATTGGTGGGAAGTTCAAACCATGAGTTCTTGGGTAAGTAGACCTCAATTTGTGTGCACTCATCATAAGGCAGTTACATTCTACTCTTTCAGCTCTTTTCAGACTTTTGAGGTGCTTTCCCGCCCTCCCAGAATGTCTCACTGTGTGAATAGTAAGTTCTTCCTACTGTCTGAGGCATTTATGCTATCATATATTGCAATATTTAATTCAACTTTCTCTCCCCATTTCTCCAGGCAACTGTAAAATGCTATCATTTGCATTCATTTGTCCATATGGATGCATCAGCCATCATATGTGACATTCACTGCTACCAGTGGAACGGCAGACCTCATGTGTACATGTAGTAGAGTTTCACATTCATCTGAGGCTATAGCAATATTTACAGGACTAGTTCTTGATGGGCAGTTGTTGCCCTATCTTTTTGTGGTGAGTTCCTCTGACATTTGTGCCATCTCTACACTCATAGCCTAGCTCCAACCAAGCACTTCTTGCGTTTCTCTCTTTTATAATTAAAATATAATTATATCATCCCCACTCCCTCTCCTCTCCAAATTCCAGTATGTCTCCCTCACTCTCTCTCTAATTCATGACCTAATTTTTTTCTTTATGTATTATTTCTGCATAGCTCTGTGTGTGGTGTGCATGTGTATGTATGAAAAAAATATATAAAATGAGCTGCTTGAGTCCATTTAGTGATATATATATATCATCTTCCAATATGTTCTTCCTCTCTTCTGCATACCCTTCAATCTACATTTTTATCCTAAATTAAACTTCTTTTTCTGACAAGTTAGGAAAATGAAACCTGATTCTTCTCCTTCTTGATGTTTTTAAATGAGTGGTTAATTTCCTAAGCAACACCCTCAAGCTGTGTTATGACGGCAATTTACTTAGAGTGGGGTTCTTTAAAAATGAAAGAATGAAATTATGTCTGGTACTGGAAACATAGCCAAGTACCTGTGGCTTGTGTAGTCATGGGCTTTAGAAGAGAACCTATTACTACCATTTCATCAAATCTGAAAATTTCCAACTGCACTCTAAATACTTATCCTTATACAGTTAGAAGTGTAGCTCTCACTTTCTAGTCAAAGAAACTTCTTTTAGAAAAAAAGACCATTGCAGAAAGCTATAACAAGTCAAAAATTCAGAGAACAATGAACTATAGTATGTCTAGCCCCAACTGATAGATCTACAACACGACTCCTATACAGAAGTCTCTGAAAACATTTATGGAAGAGGGGCTGGTAACATTACAAGAGCCAGAGAACCAGGAAGTGTGTTGTGAGATTGTGGCCTCTATATATGGCAGGGAATCTTAACTCATGAAATCTCAACCATATGAGTGTCTAAACAAGGCCAGAACAATGATAGCAATATTTGGCATGCCCTCATGGGTAGGAGAGATTTTGTGGGTCCCCTCATTCAACTTTAGATGAAGGGGTACAGCAAATAAATGACGTCTGGGAGAGGAACAAGTACAATCTACTCCATGTGATCAATACACA
>JABTXL010000001.1:15451516-15485535 GCA_025134845.1 Neodon shergylaensis
AGTTACATTTCGCCCCTGTGGATGTTGTCACTTTACCTGCTAACATGCACGGACGCAAGTCAGACAGGAACAGAATAAAATTTTTTTTAAAAAAGTCTTTATGGTGAATAATGTATTTCTAAAGTCTTTATTACCAAACATGGTCAAGAATCTTACTTTCAGATCACTTTTAAAAAATTATATTTAACATTTATTTTTAATGGATGATTATTAACCAACCAGAGTAAGTGACTGTATAAAACTATGCTTGCTTTATTTGTAAATAATTTACACACACTTAAAAGTTCTAGGTATTATGGATGGTTTCCTGAGTGTGTGTCTCTGTCTGTGTGACTTCACGTGGAGGTGAGAAGTCAACCTCAGGCAATGTTCTCCAGGAACAAGGCAGTTTTTTTTTTTTTAAAGATAAAGTCTCTCACTCTCCTGGGACTTGCCTTTTATGATAGGCTGGTGGCCAATGAGCCCCAGGGATCCACCTGTTTCTGCTTAAAGCACTGGAATTATAAGTGCTTACCAAGATGCCTGTAATATTCACATGGATTCCGGGGATCAAACTCAAGTCATCACTCTTGCATGTCAAATACTTTACAAACTGAATTATCTCCCTAATTCTACTTATGATTGGCCTAAATAACTAATGGTTATAATAAATATAATTGACAAGTATACATTACTTATCAATGTAAGGCTAAACACCTCAAAATTCCATGTTATTTCACCTTCATGAAATCTGTAGACTCTAAAGACTATCATTCCCCGCATCATACCGGAAGTAAAAACAAACATAAGTATGACATCCAAGTGGAATTTAACTGGTGTCAGGGAAAGGGTTCAAATTTTCATTGAGTATTATGTAATGCTGCACCTGCTATCATGGTTCTCTAATGATAGCATGCCTGGATATAATACACAAAACTGAACAGGAACTCCTAGTCCTCTCCATCTGGGATTGGCTCAAGAGGTTACATGTTTAACAGTTTTGTGAAATGGACTTGGGATGGTGAATCCCATCATTCAGCCGAAAGAATTACAGGATCTGTGGTGGGAAGATATTGAATAGTAGGCTGCATTTCTAGTTTTTTTCCAAGATGCTATCCAGAGGGAAAACAAGCTTGGACAACCAAATAACACCTGAAATAAAGCGTTAAGTTTAACTCGCTGTGAACTAGGCTGCCAAATCTCCCATGTAGAATAAATAATTTTATATGGGACTTGAAAGAAGCATGGAGTTCTAGGATTGGTAAATATGATGAGGTAGAAGGCAACTGATCTTATTTGAAGAATGCTAATGTTTACCTGCTGGTATGACTACAGAAAATAATCAGACTTATATTAAGTTTATGATGTATAAAGATTCTCTTCTTCAAACATGGAATATATTGTACTACTACCAATTACACCCGTGCTCTTTATACCATTACCTGAGTTGTTTGCCCTTTTATTTGACATCTGGCACTAGGAGAGTTCTTAACCAACTAGGGTGATCTGGTCTTTTTTGGCCCTTGTGTTCCTATGGCATATAGACATTGATATGCCCTTGTTAAGTTAAAAACTTGGAAGCTTCTGAAACAAAGTACAATTCCTGAGGATCCAAACAAAGTTCCAGCCTATCCAAGCAGCTCTGAGAAAATAAAGGCTAATTTAGAAATTATTAAATTATTAAAAATATTTAGATGTGTGGTTCATAATTAATGGACAGCTAATTTTCCCTTGACCAGTGTACTTAATGTTAGGCATCGTGTGTGTATGTGTGTGTGTGTGTGTGTGTGTGTGTGTGTGCGCGCGTGTGTATGCAGAAATTCATTTTTATTTTCCGAGGGGTGTATTCCTTCAGAATTCAGACACTGAGACTTATTAATGAATAAGCCTGTTACTTAATACTAACACTTTAATTGAAATAACAATCATCCACATTCTGTGTACAGGTGTCTGACATCGTGGTTATTTTCCTAGTTTATTTACAGTTTGCACATAAGCCTCTTCTTGCTTTACATATGCAATTTTAGAGATGTGTGGCCAATGTAAGGTGACAAGTTAGCTCTCATATTATGCAAGTACAGGTTTTTGGTCTAGCACTAATAATCCGTACCAGAAAGTTTAAGTTTTCAATTAATTTCTTATTTTCTCTGTTGCAAATTAAACATTTTAATGCTTCTTCTCCAAAGACTGGTCTGGAAACAGATATCCAGAGGAAAAGATGACTGTAAAGCCCTTAGAAATTCTTATTCTGTACTACTAGCAGCATCTAACAATGTGAGCAGGTGAAGAGCTCAGGTGGACTGTGGCGAGCAGAAGAGCCACAGGTAATCATGGGGGTCTAGACTCCCCAACTGTTTAAACTGCACAAGCAGCCAAGTATTTAACAAGCTTCAGACATCAACAATTTCTGCAGAAAGCATGCGTTTCATTTGCTTAAGGCTATCAGGATTTAAACACTGTGGCTCTCTGAAGGCAAAATTTTTGCGTGTTTTGAGCAGTCTGGCAGAGCGTCCAGCATATGGGAACTGCTCATGTTTTGATTGCATTAATTAATGCACTTAGGAACCGTCTTCTATAAGAATCTGAGTCATTGATCCAATGAACACAGCAGCCAGTCAGCTGTGGAGGAGTCAGCATAACGTTGTTTAGTCTAGTGCTTCTCAAATTTTAATGTGATTTACAAATCATTTGATTGTGTTACATCGCAGATTCTGCTGGAGTAAGTGTAGGACGTAGGCCTGAGGATTCTGCATTCCTAAGCAGCTCTCAGGTGACCCAGGGCTGCCGAGTCTGAGCCATAACTTGAACAGTAATGATTGAAGGACTTCTGCTTGAAACTGACCCACACTCCTTCCTGGAGGTAACATGTACATTGACTGCGGTATGTTAAAAATGACAAGTTCTCTTTGGGCGGTATTACAGGAAACAAAGTTCAATGCAATGTGATGGTTCATAGCTCTCTTTGTAAATCTGACTTGTTAGAACTTATAGTGTTGCAGTGTTTGGAGAACAGAGGAGAAGAAAGCTGCTTTGCAGCTAACAAAGAGGCCTTAGTCTTGATTAGGAAACAAACTCAAGAGTTGCAGGTCCTCTCCATTGACATCGCTGCTGGAACGGATGCATTTCCTCAGGTGAGTTCCTTGGAAGATCACTGTTTTGAATAAACACTTCAGGTCTGTCCTGGCTTCCTTCCCACCGACTGAAAATGTTGTTTCTAAGTGTCCTTTCTTCTTTATGGCATTGAATAAGACTTTTCTATTCAGTAAGTTTTCAGAGAACAGAATGTTGGCAGATCCGGCCATAATTTCTTTTGTGTAAGTAGAGAGAAAGTAAAATGTTTCGTGCTGGCAGGATAGTAGCACGTTCCAAACTCACTGTACAGACAAGTTATAAAATACACTTGTCTAAATAAACAGTCATTCGGGGGATATAATGCAGCCAAGAAAGAGACACCTCCGAAATGGCCCTGAGAAATGTTTGATCATCCTGAAAACAGGATATGGAAACAGCACGATGGCAACCTGCTTCTTTTGCTGTCTGGGTGGCTGGTGATACAGTGCCGAACAGTACACAAGGTAATCCGCAAGGGTTTTGCTTCTCAAGGTCAAGTTCATACTGGCAATTACAATGATGTTTGCCGAAGTCACTTGAATGGCAGTATAAATGCAGCCATTTAACCAAACTGGTTGATCGGGTGACTTTATGAATTGTGTTCCTTACTTTCCTTTGAAAGAATCACTTGTGTGGAAAGACAAAGGAGTTATTGGCCCAGACCAATTAGCCGTAAAGCTAACAGTCACTGGGAGATGAACCTGAAAGCTTTCCCACAGAGCTGAGCAAAGTCCATTCACACTCAGTTGAGCAGTCTTCAGCGTCTCGCATCTCTGGTCTAGGAGCACACGTTGCCATGGGCATTCTTCTCATGCTCCCATCCTCCAAAATACCAGACAGCGAGCACACAATCTTGACAGTGACTAGGTTTTTAAATGTTTTATTTCATTTCATTCTATCTTACTCTATGAAATGAGTTCTTTCTTATGATATAGCACGAGGTAGCTGCCAACTCACGGTGCCACTGCCTTACTCTAGTGTAAGGAGGTACGGCTGCTATGGGCTGGGACGCTGCACCTAAGTTGAGATTTGAATGGTGAATTTTTGTGGATGGTTCTCTCTGCTGCTTTTGGATACCCATAAGAATGACACAGTCTGGGAACAGGTCTCTCTGTAGCACTTGGAGAGAATAGAAAAATGTAAACTTCTGCATGAACCACATATGCTAAGAATGATATATTAACAGTGATCTTAAAGAAGGAAAACAATTTTTTAAAACTATACTGGACTTACAGCATCCTTTACAATGTTTATTTTTGTATTTCAAAACTATCAAACAGGTCTTGATCATTAGTCTTACCACAGGTCAATGTAAGATTTGGTGAATCTTATAGGATAGTTACAAACACATATGTGTCATTAAATATTCAGTCTGGTGTCAGCTGCACAGTACATGCTAAATTCGTACTCAGGTTACTGAATTCTCCTTGGGAACGCAGAAAATTGTGCTGGTAGAGAAAGCAGGCTGTTAATCAGTGTTTATAACAATAATTTACTTTTGAAGTAATTAAAAAGAAAATATTTTTCTTTGCTCTTGTGGTGTTTCTGCTCTTATATGAGTATTTTCTAACTGGGCAGATTAAAACTAATAGGAAAGGCTACATACACTCTCGATTTCTCTGTTACTTGAGGCTGTGGCACCCTAATTTTTAAGAGATTTTTTTTGCAGGTCTGAAGGATACAAGTGGGCAGTGCTCTTTTCCCTCAGGGATAAGGACTCAAGGCTTCAGCTCGTTGCTACAATGCTCTGCTGCCCCAAGAAAAAAGCTCACAGAAAGAAGAGTCAATTAAAAACTATACTGAGGACTGATCATGGTGGGGTACGTCTTTACTCCCAGTACTTTGGAGGCAGAGGCAGGTGGACCTCTGTTAGTTCAAGGCCAGCCTAGTCTAAATAGTACCAGTGAAGACAGGGCTCTGTAGAGACCCTGCATTATTAAATAAACAAGCAAATATAAATTAATAAATAATAAATAAATAACAGTAGTAGCATTAAAATAAAAAAAAAGAAGTATACAGCTAAACAGAGCTCTGTAATGTCATTGATAGCAGGAGACATGGACTGCTTCTCCTTGGATTTTATGGACAGAAGTACTTAAATGTACTTACTAAAGAGTCCAATAAATGAAGATAGACACATGGAATAGGCAGTAATTCTGAATTCCCACAATGAGAAATCTTGAAGGAAGCAATCCTTCCTGTTAAGATGAAACATCATGGATGAGTGAAAGGAAGGGGTAATGGATGCATGTCATCTTTTTCTTACATCTAAGTAATTTGATTTTTTTCACCAGTACTGTTTTGTTAATGATTGTCATACTTTAACTTCTGCATGTCTTTGAACTAACTTCTGAGTGGGGCAATTGAATCATCTTTGCCTCAGTCCATTTAAAAAGACATTGAGGTTAGCATCCTGTATGAGGTTTAGATTCTTTTCCACTCAGATTTGCCCAATTACTTTTCTTTTCAATCTAATGTTTTCAGAATATAATCACTTCTCTTTCAAATTTCGAAGCTCAGACTATATGTTGCCAAGTATTTTCAATATCTTAAGCTTGTAAATATTTGCTGAAGAGTCAAAAGGTAGGTTTGTCTTGGAAGTCCCAGCTGAGTTCCTTCAGACAACGAGGAACTGGTGCCTCTCAGGAGTGTTTCCAATGCTGCAGACTTCACAGACTCTTTCATGGAATCAATCACTCATGAACAACATGAAGCTGAGGTACATGCAAGAGCAATGTAGAATATATATATTCAAAAGCAAGTTTTGACTGAAATTGCATGCAGCACGCAGGCTGAAACACAATGAGACTGTTTCCATGAACACAAAATATTATCATTAATATTATCATTAGAGACATGTTTCCATGTAAGAACTGTAGCAGGTGAAGAAAACAGACTCCATTGTCACTAAACCAAGAATAAATGGGGCTCTCTTAAGTGTTGTGTGCTGTGGGACAATGGCCTTGTACTTTGTAAAGATGTGTCACTTGTACTGGTTTAATAAAATGCTGATTTCCCAGTAGCTAGCCAGGAAGTCTAGGTGGGGTGACAAGAACAGGAGAATTCTGGGACAATGAAAGGCTCAGTCTGCAGCCTCACCCAGAGGAGGAGAAAGCAAGATAAGAATGCCTCACTGATAAAAGATATCAAGCCACTTGGCTAACACAGACAAGAATTATGGGTTAATGTAAGGCATAATACTTAGTTAATAAGAAGTCTGAGCTAATAGGCCAACCAGTTTATAATTAATGTAAGCCTCTGTGTGTTTCTTTGAGACTAAAAGGCTGTGGGACATGGCAGGACAGAAACCTCAGTCAACAGTAGTGATATTTCATTTGTATTTTAATAAATAAAGCTTGCTTGGAGATCAGAGACTAAAACAGCCCCACAGGTCAGCCTTATAGACCAGGCAGTGGTGACACACACCGTTAATCCCAGTAACCACGGGCGGTGGTGGTGCACATCTTTAATCCCAGCCCTAGCCCTAGAGAGAAATGTAAGATGGGAAGAGACAGCTCTCACAGTCTCATTCTGAGGATTCCTGGAGGCAAGATCACCATTTCAGACTGAAGTAGAGGTAAGAGCCAGTAGCTGGCTGTTTTGCTCTTCTTACCTTCAGGTTTAACCCCAATATCTGGTCTGGGTTTTTATTAATTATGCTACAATTAAAAGGCCCTTGGGCAGGTTGTAAGGACTTTAGAAGAGTCAAAGAGTAAGGTACAGAAACTACAGGTCTATGTAGAGGAATAACAAGACCTCTTTAACATCTCTAGAAGGAAACAGGTTAGGTGGCTTTGGAAATGAGTGTTTCCCTAACCTACTAAAGGCAGAGGTTATTTGCAAACAAGGAAAGAGTTGTTATTCAGCAGAAAGTGTCATTGGTGACTTCTCAGACTTTAAGAAAGGAAACGATATGTCAAGGAACTTTCAAGGGCAAATCAAGGTCAGATAATGTAAAGTGGGTTTATTTTATTGAACAAACTGAACATGATATTTTCTAAGAATCTCTTAAGAGCACATTTTCCATTTAGTTGACTAAAGTTTTTTAGTAGTTTGCTTTTAAATATCAATTATCCACAAGAATTAAAATATAGGCTTGTCAGTGGTGGCAACATGCCTTTAATCCCTGCACTTGGGAGACATAGTTCAGCAGATCTCTGTGAGCCTGATATACAAAGTGAGTTTCAGGATAACTAGGACTGTTATACAGAGAAACCCTGTCTTGAGAAAAACAACAACAACAATAATAATTAATAATAATAACTTAATGCCACCTCTATAACAATATTTTTATTAAGTTCTTGAGGCCTCAACTCCGCAGAAAGAACTGTAGCCAACTGCAGAAAGCTGGATGTGGAGGAGGTGGTATTGAATACCCCAGGAAACGACCAATTTGTTGTCCAGTGCTAAATTTTCAGCCCTGAGAACATGTGTCCAAAGAATATTATATGTACTAAACAGCCTATATCGGGAATATAAATTTACATACACAGACATATATGCACGAAATAACAAGTGAGGAAAAAAGGAGGCCAATAATTTGAAGGAGAATGGGAGGGGGAAATGGAAAAACTTAGAGAAGAACTTAGAAGAATAAGAAAAGAAGTATGTTGTAATTATAATCTCAAAAATAAAATTTTAAAAATTTAAATAATAAGTTTGGACAATTTACTAACATTAACCTATTAAATAACTAAGCTTTAACAAACTTGTTTCCGTGAATATGTCTTAACAAATAGTTGAATAAATAATTGATACATATATTTTGTATCTAAGTGATTCTTAAAAATCAAATCTTCTCTTTCACTGGGTAGCCATTTATAAATTGATTAGTCAGGAGTTAGTTACTTAGCCAAGTAGCATTTTTGATGCATTTTACTTGGGAAAACTGGTATCAAGTTAATTAGTTTTATTGTATTCATGAAATGTGTTTAACTTGTTTTAATCATATATTCTTAGCTTTTACATTTATTTTTTAAGCAGCCTGATACTGAGTAATTAATAGTAAAGCAGAAGCACCAGTGAATGAAATATCTTGAGTAATAGGAAAACATCACCTAAACAGTTCTTCTCAGCCTTTCCATATTTTCTTATTTCTTTGTGATCCTCATAAAAGCTAAAAATAAGGGTTGGAGGGGTGGGGGAAGGATCTGTGGAGGGAGAGGGAGGGAACTCAGAGGAGGGGAAGGAACAGGAATTTGGATTGGTATTTTTTTAAGTAATAAAGAAAAAAAACACTGCAATTAAATAGTGGGCACTGTTCTAAAATATACAAAATTAAATTTTAAGTCACTACAAAAAAACTAAGAATATGAGTTAAGGAGTTGCATAAGAACATAATTGCACATGGGTTTGAAGGACATAGAAATTTTGAAGGCTATTTTCATACTTTGCTTAAAATTTGTGAGCAGTCATAGGAAGAAATGAACTTTTTGCTTAAAAACTTTACGTTAACATATAACTCAGTTTTGTTTCTTTGAGTTTTGGAAACAAGGTTAATCTAAGTAGCACAGGATGGCCTTGAATTTGTGATACTCCTGCTTGAGCACATTCTAAGCACTAGGATCTAGCTATTGGCTACCAGCTGTATCTTTCAATATTGTTCATAATATGAGATTTCAGTTTGGTGTTGAAAACTGGAGTTTAATTTGTCAATTAATATGGGCATCACCATCAGAGGACTTAAGCTTTTATACTCCCATGAATCTCATCTGTAAATTGCAGATGAAAATAATCACCTCTCAAAATCAACATGAGTGTTTCCTTTGGCATGCATCTAGCATAGTACCTGTCACGAACATTTTTAATAAGTGTTCATTGACTCACATATTTATTCATTTATTCATCTTTTGGTCTATTAATAAGATGCCTCAAAACCTCTTGATCACTTTGTAGATGTGCAATTGTGTTCAACAAATATTTTCTGGATGCTCACTTTGTACCAGGAGTCATTTTAAATTCATAAATACATGCATTAATAGTCCATGGAAATTTACAATATGGTGTTATGTAATGACATAGGTTCAATGCATTATAAGTGATAAAAGTGGAATGAAGATGGGAGTGTTACCCAGGAGTAGTGTAACTGATGCTGTGGATCATAGACAAATCCATGTTTGAATTGATACTTGTGTAAGAGATAGCAATGTGGTTATTAATAAGCATTAAGATTGCTTGATATAGTTGTGATTTTGTTACACGCGATACCTTGCTTATTTCTTAATCTACTTAAAATAAATAAACAGATGCTGTCACTGAGCTAAAACAAAATTTCAAATGATATATAGAAAGTCAGAAACAAAATTTGAATATGCTTATGCTTCATATATTTTATCGATCAATCGATGAAAGTTGAGAATATCAGTTTAGAAAAGTCAAGTAGCTATGACATGGACATGAATATATGGAATATTGTACAAGGGAACTGAGGGGGGAAATTTACAGTGATTATGATTAGTACAAACATATATAATAAATCTCAAACATGTGCAATAGACCTCTAAGTACAGCATGATTGATTGGTTGTAAGAGCAGAACAATCATAATTAGGCACAGTTTATGATGTGTGGATTTGCAATCTAGTGGGCCTAAAAAGTGCACGGATGTGGAAAGACGATGAAAACAGTGTCCAATAAGCTGGGGTACTGAGGAAGTCAGCATATGTGAAAAAATCTAATGGCAGGATCAGAAGTATGGATGGACGTTATTTCATGTTGCTTTCAAGACAGCACTCAGAAAATATTAGATTATCATCTATACAGAAAATAGAATTGAACTGTAATTCTTTTGACCAAAATTTGTTCATCTTTCAAAATATACACCTGTGGTTTCTTGTTTCTTATTAATTATTTTATATTTCTTGCTTTGGGAAAAGTGTGTAAATTAGGTTTCACGCTAAAGTTTTATGCATGATTAATAAAAACTCAGAGAGAGAAATTGGGGTTCAACCTGAAAAGCAAAGCAGACAGACACTGGCTCTTACCAGTCCAAAAATGATGATCCTGCCTCCAGGAAACCTCAAAATGAGACTGAGACTGAGAGCTGTCTCCTCCTGTTTTATAATCCTCTCTAGGGCTTATATTAAAGGTGTGCACCACTGGAAATAAAGGCATGCATGGTTTCGATGGCAACTAGTGTGGCGACTGGGATTAAGGTGTGTGTTACCACTGCCTGGTCTGTAAGACTGACCAGTGGGGCTGTTTTACGTTCCAATTTTCAAGCAAGCTTTATTTATTAAAATACAACTGGAATGCTACTACAAACGTTAAAGATATCTACAGTGAAAAGTTGGCTAAAATAATTATTCTTACCGAGTCAATTGAACTCAATGGAAAGGACATTTGTAAATGAATTTATTGAAGTTCATATTAGAATAAAAACCAATTAAAATACACAAAACAAAGAGAAAATTACGTAAAAAGCCTTTTTTTCATTTTTATTATTGTTATAATAGAACCATGATGGGATGGTTGATTGCTTTTTTATTTATTATTTTGTGATGAGTTGCAAGAAATTTCTGTAAATTATCACACCAATTCTTTCCTATAAATCTATTGTTTCATATTATAATTCACTGATGACTTCTGTGAGTATTCAAAGGAAATAGATGGAACTCTTTCCAAACATCTTCCATCTCAGTAAGTTAATGGTGATAGGGGATGATAGAACAACCAGAGTTTTGATTTTCTCATTACTTTTATGTTAAAA
The DNA here is from genome assembly GCA_025134845.1 of Neodon shergylaensis. Taxonomy (NCBI): domain Eukaryota; kingdom Metazoa; phylum Chordata; class Mammalia; order Rodentia; family Cricetidae; genus Neodon; species Neodon shergylaensis. The sequence continues at coordinate 15,462,314 of JABTXL010000001.1, forward strand.
TAATTTGATTATTATAGGTGATCAGCTTTATTGACACGTTTGGAGAAAAACTTGTTTTCTATAATCACATGGTTCATGGAGACATACTGATAATTTTAGATACATGTGCATTTTCCGCTATTAGCAAATGCTACGCTGTTAAGTGAACAGGATTTTGGTTATGAATCCATAATTGAGTCCATACGGAAGTCAACACATATCAAGTAAGGAAACAAAGACGAAGCGTGCATCCCATGTTGCAAGACTTCAGCAAGTTTGGGGGAAAAATGCATGCCCTAATGTATCTGGAGTCAAAATCAATGCCATTAATTTTCTCTTTCTCATTAATTTATAAATTATAAAGAAAAGTTTTTAATATATATTATTGTGTGCATATGCATTATATGTATTGTGTATGTATACAATATATGTAATAAACATATTATATGTGTAATATACTATACATAACACATATATACACATATGTGTATAATATGTGTGTATTGTGTATTATTATACACAATATAATATAATGTATAATATAATCATACATTATATAATATATCATTCAGACTATATATATTTATATGCAGGGTTATATACCTTGCATATTTTCCAAAGCATGATTTACATATCTGGAAATGTATTATTTCACACAGTCCGCTCAACAATTTGTCTTCTTGCTCTAAATTTGTTCTCTGGCTTTCATCATTTATACAAGTATTAGAGAAAAAGAATGGTCATTTCGTTAGTGCATGTGAACAGCAAGGCAAATCCAGGTTAGTGAGATTTTAAACAGAGTTGACTCCTCTATGGGGGACTAATGTTTCCCATATGATATTGTCTGCAGAGGTGTTGTATTCAGTAAAATACTATGCACCCAGCAGTCTCTGTCTGCTAACTTACTGAAAATATGCTGAGTGTGTATTCATAATAGAAATAAAACTAGTGGTGTGGTTACAGAAAATATAAAATATTCTACCTTAGCAACATTTTAACACTGGTGACATTTATAATCTTAGGTCATAAAAACCTTAAAGATGCTTGCAATTTTAATTACAAGCAAACAATTTATGGGTTGTAACTTACATACTCCTTTGATATTTGACTTTCACCAACCTGACAACAGAGAAGTCAGTGGTTGTGGATCAAATAAATGGCAAGAATGGAAGCATATTTTACTTTTGACAAAATAAATGCTATAGGCTCAAAAATACTAAGGAAAAAAATACTAAGTTTTTTCCTCTTCAACTCTTTTCATAACAAAAAAATCTTTCTGTTAACAAAGTTTTCACTGAGGTTGTTGATTATTGGAATACAATTCTAGCAAAAAATGTCAGGAAGATTAATTTGTGTGTGATTCATGTTTTTGGAATCTTAATGTCAGAAATTCCAAGTTGAGGGGTGAACTCTCCATTCCCAAGGTATGAAACTTCTGTCCCAATTATTTTACTACTTATAGTAAAGAGCTTACAAAAAAAGGAGAAAACAGAATATGAGATAAGCGTTCATGGGAAGATAGGTATAATCTAATGGAAATTAATGAAATTTTGTCATTAATGTGAAAGCTAATCGTTTAACAATTGTGACTGTCTGTCACTGACTCTGAAAGTCTTGACTATCTGCTAGGAAAATAAGATGGTAAAATCTTTAGTATCTCTTAATTGTTGAGAACTATCCACATGTATAAGCAAGATTCAATTAATCTTTGTTTCCATTTAGTATAAATGACAGAATATAAGAAAACAAGTAATTCACAGTTTATATTAATAACAATTTCTTATTGGCTTTTGTATATTGCCATTTAGAATTAGCTCACATGATAAGACCAAAACCAGAACAAACTTACTCCCCTCTCTTTTTATTCCCCCAGAAGAAGGCATAACTGAGATTTACCCAGTACAAAGTCAGATTTTCCTACTTAGAAATGCAGAGACAAATTCAAAGTGGAAGATTTAGGGAGCAGGTTAGCATCACCTCGTATATATCAGATGTTATCCTTTCCTTTGTTAATTAAAGACTTTGTTGTTTTTTTCATGTTGCTGTGTAATTACTATGATGCCTTTTCCAGGGAAGGTTTTGTTCTGGAAAAGAAAATTCCTTATAAAACTCGCATGGGAAATCACTGATATACAAGACAGAGTTCTTGGGATTTTAACTTTGGTTCTCTCTCTCTCTCTATCTCTCTCTCTCTCTGCATGTATGTAAATTTTGTGTAGAATTTTCTCCATTATTCTTTCATACCACCTTACTGATTTTATTGAAAATAGTCAAGATACTGTTTTTCCACATTTTATACTTCAAATTTTCACATTTAAAATAGTATATTGTAATCACAATGGTAATTAATTTTCTGCATCTTTATGTTCAATAATGTTAATTAAAAGCAAATAGGAAAGCCTTAAAATGAAGCATCTCTATTTTATCCAATATGTGGGTCAAACTATAGCTACCAGGGGGATAAGGTAGTCTGCAATGATTACATTTTTTAAAGCCTAACTTAGCAATTGATTTCCATTATTCAATATATCATCTATTTCTGTGTCTGCTTCTTAGAATTTTAGATGACATACTTTTATACAAAAGCCTAAAAAATATTACCAACATCAATAGAAAATGAAGACTCTGAATGACTTTAAATCTCAGAGTTCAAAGAATTAAATTTTATATTTCACAGATGAAATCTTTGATCACAAATCTCTGCTAATACAATATAATGATTGAAATCCTTACATTTTATATGAAAATATAGAATGCTATTATCACCTCACCTAAGTTAGAATAACTTAAATCCATTAAAATGTTCCTTGGTTTCTTTGTTCTTTTCTTTTATGGAATTTTGTTTTTCTATTCTTAAAATATATTATAATTATAAGATGAAAGAGCTATATTTCATTTCAAAACGTAGTTGCCAATTCCTACTATTTACTGAATGTCTGTAGTCCTGTGTTCACTCAGTAGGAACGGGAAAGGAAGATAGGATACAGTCAATGCATAGAAGAAATAATGAGAAACATGAGTCTTAAATAAAAAAACACCTAACCCCTGTTATTAACTTTAAAATTTAGATAATTATAATTACCCTGAGCAAAGATCTGAGATGGTGAGATGGTGTGCTGACAAATTATTTTAGACTTCATGGCAAAACACTTGATCTTAAGTACAATTTGCTATGTACAAGGCAATGTTACTTAAAGAGACAGATGCAAGCCATTTGGAGACTGTGCAGTCCTCATGCAACTGTAGCATAAGTGATGCTGCACTGATAAAATAGGCACTTAATGAAATCGTGCTTCCTTCATGGGCCTATACACAGAGTATACAAGCATGGAGAAATTATGTGTTTGGAAAAGTATGTGCCCCCCCCCCACTGAACTTTGTTATAAATAGGTTTCATTGCTTTTCTTGTACTGTAATCCCTCTGAAGTTTCTTCCCACCTTACAGACCTGTCACCTTTTGGGGAGAATACGTAGGAATATTTAATTTTTATTCTTTTGAGGTTATATTAGGTTTTTCAAAAACCTTTTATTGATGATTTTTGAACTGTGCATCATGAACCCAAGTCCCACTCATCTCATCCCTCTATTCCTTCCCTTGCAACCCCCCTCCCAAGGAAAAACATCACTGGGGAAGCTGCAATGTGCCTCACTTTATACCCTTTTGCCCAAACAGCTGTACTTGCAAATGTTGATTGCCATGAGTCATTGGTCTAGTTTGAGGCCTTTGGCTTCTGCTGCGCTATAAATACTGGATCCTCACGGGACACCTTTTGGATAGCCCGTTATTGCTCTGTGTCATGGAGATCCTACATATTTGGTTTTGCAGGACTTGGCCCTTCACATGCTCCAGAAGTTCTTAGATGTCAAAGCCCTGGATCTGGACCTGGGTGGTCACCTCACCCGCTCTTCTGTACCTGTGCCACCAATATCAGCTCTCTTGCTTTGCCCAGGTGAGGTGTGGGACCAGCTCTCCCACACCCATGCCACTAGCGCCAGCTCTTCCATGCTGCCAGGCAGGGTTGGAATCAGCTCTCCCTAGTGTTGCAGCTAGCAAGTAGTGGAACCAGCTCAGGACACCAAAATGGCCCTAGGTGGGCCAGACATACTCATAGGCAGCATGGACCAAAGCATCACCATGGCCTCAGGTGACAGCACAAGCTACTCACATAAGGCTGTTCCTCATCACCCTCATGCCTCTAGTTTCACCTCTCTTCATAGTACATAAACCTTTCTGCTTCTTTCTCTCTCCCATCTCTCTACCACATACTTGTTCATCACAGGGGCACCTGCCCTGCCTGTGTTGAGTGGTTGATGTAGGGGCCTGGGATATTTGAAATACAGAAATATGTAAAACTTTAAACATATGCCATTCATAGGTCTATTACTGCCTTCCAACCACTGTCATTGAGTAAAATATATGTCTTCTCTCATATGAGTTAGTATTAAGATGCATCATTAGACTATTGCACATTAAAATCCTTTCTTCATTCAATGGGACTCTACTAGATGGAAGAAGAATGATTCACCTTTTCTAGTACACCATGTGTATCTTCTGGTAACTGGACCAACGCAAGGGTGCCAAGGGAACAATTGTTGGCGGCTAGGAGAGTATGCCATTAGGTCTGACCACTATATGAAGCCTTAGACTTTCCGCTGAGTTCTTTTGCTTCATCTTCCTTTATAGCAGACATCTCCAGGGTTACACCCAGCCACTGTGAAAGATAATCTATGATGGCAACCAAGAAAGGAGTCACAAAGCAAGGAGAAAGTTTGTGGTCCCTACTGAGTTCATGTTATTCAGTAGAATTTACCAGGAAGTTACTGTTTACCACTCTAGTTGGCAGTATGGCCTTGGGAGAGTGTGTCTTAAAAAGGAGGCAGGCTAAAGTCACATGCGATAGCTAAGTTTATTCAGACCATCAGGTAATTTATACTCTGAGGGTTAAGAAGAATCACATAAGATGTTCAGTCACAAGGACAAGACACATTTGGCAAAAACATGTTTTTCCATAGAGGCACATGAATTAAAATAGCTGAAGTAAACTCACTCCTATCCCCTATACCTGTGAAGAGTACAAAAGCTTTTCAAAACAATTCTGTGTTTTAAGAAACTAAGTTCACAAGACTCTTAACTTGTTTACTTGGAGTTTTCGCACAAGCACTCAGAATTCTCACATGACTTCATTGTTGGACTGTGTATTGTTGCTCTCAGAATATTGTTTAGGACTATATGAAACAGAGAAAATGGTGTGAAGAAATTGACACCAATTAATTTTCAAAAATAAAATAAAATTAATTAAATAAATTCTTAAATTACTCTCATTAAATACACATATTTTATTGAAGAACTTAATTATTGGTGGGGGTCTATATTTGTATAAAGAGACTAACCTATGAGACTTTTTTTGTGGCAGACATTGATACAGCTACTTCTTCTAGTCTAGCGTTATTTATACCCTTCCCCAAAGTACTGAACTTTATTTATTAGAGCAGAATAGTATATATATATATGAAGACTTTAGTTGACTTACTTTTTTAGAAGTCACTTTCCTATTTGTCTGCTTTCCTAAAGCTGATGCCTTATACTTTGATTATCTGATCATAATTGGTTGTCTGTTGGAAAAACTGAAGGTCAATGGCATTTTCTCTCCATCCTTATTCTATCTTCTGTTAACAGCTTTCATCTATTGAGAGATGGCATTGATTTTTTGACTAAAAAAATGTTAAATGTAGAATTGTTGGTATTTTGTTTATGACCAATATTGTCTTGGGGAAATAAGGAACCCTCATAAAATTAATTCATGGTAAATTTGAAAGCCTATGTAAAAGAGTAATTCAAAATGAGAGAAAATATTAATAGAAAAAATATTGCAAGTTGTGCTGTTTTATAAGTTGTGGAAGAAGAGACTGAAAACTGTAGTCCTGATAAGGGAATCACCCGCACTCAAACAGTGTGTAGTGTATTACTTTTAGAAGCTGATGGGACAAATGCATTGCATTCCAACTAATGAGAAGAAGTACCTGAATAGTGAAGACCATATGCTGACATTACTACATGGCCAGCAGGAGCACAGGCTGGCATCCCGCAGACTGTTGGAGTTCCCTCCTCTGGCATTTTTTCATGTCTAAACTTACAACATCATTCATTCAAATTGAAGAACACTCTCTTCCATTCAATTTATTTGTCTATAAAATGACTGTGAATGAATACGTATAAATTCGAAGATGGTATTAGAAGTGTCTTACACAATAAATAACATTCATATTTTATAGATATGACAGAAGGCAGTGGTTTGGGGGGATTCTTCTAGCCCAGCTAGCTGGAGTGAGAATAGAAACACTTTATAAAGTTTCATGACCTAGCCCTCACTTACAAATACATTTGTATATAAAACACAGGTCTACTCACATGAAACGCCAACATTCCTATAGAGGAAAATGTGTTTTAGATATCAGTAAATGGGCTACAAACCTTTGCCAGATCATAGTAGAATAGTCTAGAAAAAAAAAGCAGAATTTTCATTGCATCCTTTTAAAGAGAGCCAGTGAGAAAATGTTAGGACAGTTAAATTGCCTGACCTTTAAGCGAAAACTAAAATTTGTGTTAGGATAACCACTGTTAAACACTAGTACACATGATGCTGGCTCTGAGGGGCTGAACCTACTCATTAGATGTATTTTCAGAAGTATAAAAACATTGAACATAATGTAAATGATGTAGCTCCATCTCTGAATGTTTTTTTTTTCCCAACTACTGGAATAAATGGCCAGAGACAACACAGGATGAAGAACATGTTCAGTTAATGTTGAGAAATATGCAAGAAAATATATTTGAAGAAAAGAGAAACTGAGGGGCTTGGCACGGGGAAGGAAACTAAGGGTAGGAGGAACCTGAGGTTGTCTCACCTGTACTTTCTTGCAGAACTTGGTCCACCTACAAGAGGCCCAGAAAACCACAAATATTGTCTGCAAGTAAGAATATGCTCTCACCACCTCTTTCTCCTTAGAACCCTTTGATGTTTGAATGATAGGAAAATACTGGAATTCTTTGATTTTTTTTTTCAAAATAGTTTTACTTGATATTTTATTGGCAAATTATAATTGTATGTACTTATGGGATGTAGAGTGATGCTTTGATACATGTGTACATTGTGTCATTCAATGTGACATCCGGCTTGACCTCACTCTGGCTCTAAGGATTAACTCCAAGTACTATGGAAGGTTGTATGAACAAGAGAACACTATTTTTCTTCCTGCTTCTGTGTTTTTTTGTTATGGCTCTTTTAACTAAGTCACACCCAGTTGAATCTTTTTGCTTCTATTATTATAGGCATGAATCATGTCTTTATCATCCTTGGAGTTTTAAAATAACAAACAAAGAGAGTCACAAAATCGTTTTTTTGTCTAGTTAGTTTTAGTCACTGAGTTTTGTCTGCAAAACAATTTATAAGCGTGGGTGAGCACATCAGGAAACACCGATGAAAGGGCCACATCTGTCCTGTCAGAGGAGAGGAGGGGATAATATGTCATCACGATAACTTGCTGAGTCCTGCCTGGAGGACATGTCTGTATATCTGGCTGTGTGTTTGTTCATTTATTAAGGAGATCCAGAAGAAAGAGGAAGAGAAGCAAACAGAGGAAGAAAGAACTAGGAAGGAAAAGAAAGGGAAGGGAGGAGAGGGACTATAGAGGGAGGGAAGTAAGAGCATCTGCTTTAGATGTCAATGAAACTGTGATGTCCCTTAGCAGGTTGATGGTGGCTCAGGATCTGAGACCAGGGACGGCATCCACACAGCTCTAGCATATTAAAGACACTGTGAAGAAAAAAAAGAAAGGTCTACTCCGTATGTACATCTGTCTTGCATGCTTGGTAAATATTTTGAAAAAACAGATTATTTACTCTAATGCTCTGAGGCCTCTTTTTTCTTCTCTCCAGGTCTTTGACAATAGACAGATCCACATAAATGTAGCTACTTGTTCTGAGTACGTTTTAATGCAGATATTTAAAGTTTAAAAAAGCATTTCAATTGCTGTATGAAAGGAAGCAAAGAGCATTTTCTTAACGGGGAACAATGACTGAATATATTTCTCATTACAGTGAAGGATTAATAGCAGGGAGTAAATGTCATCGGCTCACTCACGAAATGTGCTCTGAGCATTCAGTTCCTTTTCCTTTTTGCTGACTTGTGCTTGGAGCCCTTTCTACTGCTAACACACTCAGTGTTGTCACATGGTGGAAGCACAAAAGAACATTTTATGTGTAAATTAGTAATTTTTGGAAAAGTATACTTTTTGAAGTCCCACTATAAGAATAATAGTCTATGGTCATTTGTTCTTTGCAAATAGTGGAGACAGCTAAACATGCATTATCTGCATTTACTGTTTACATGGCATGCAGGGAGCAATGGACAAGCTGGAAATCTTCAGTACCATTGAGATGTTCAGACATTCACTGAGAAACACTGGAAGAGCTACAGGGCATTTTGAGAATACTCTATTGTCTGATATCCTAGCTTCAGATAATTTATTGAAATGAGAAGCAAACAAATCTTCTATGCACTTGGTATAATGATCAAACATATAACACCTTAAGAAGTAGTTGTTTCTAACTAAAGCAAATTTTACCTCTATGCATAAAATACATGACTACATTATCCAACATATTATTAATAAAATTCTTACACACACATGTACAAATACACGCAAAACAAACAATACAAAACAAAACAAAACCAATTGATCTTTCTCAGTGTGTAATTAAAAGCTTTGAGTAGCTCAATTGTGCCACAAGGACATGTGCTAAACTATGTTCATAGCAGCATTGTTTGTCATAGCCAGGACCTGGAAACAACCTAAATAACCCTCTACCAAAGAATTGATAAGGAAAATGTGGTACATTTATACAATGGAGTACTACACAGCAGAAAAATGACAATATCTTGAATTTTGCAGGAAAATGGATAGAGCTAGAAAATATCATTTTGAGTGAGGTAACCCAGACAAAGAAAGACAATTATCATATGTACTCACTCTTAGGTGATTTTTAAACATAAAACAAAGAAAAACAGCCTACAAACCACAATGCCAGAGAACTTAGACAACAATGAGGACCCTAAGAGAGAAATACAAAGTTCTAATCTACATGGGAAGTAGAAAAGGACAAGATCTCCTCGGTAAATTGGAAGCATGTTTACCTTGGGGGAGGGGTGAAGGGGAGGGCAGAGGCAGGGAGGGGAGCAGAGAAAAAATGTAGAGCTAAATAAAAATCAATAAAAAAAGTTTTGAGTAGTCAGGAAAAAAATTCTGTTTCTGCTTAAAACCTGTACAAAGGAGATGGTCTTTTAAAATGCTTCTTTCCAAAGATTCTATTGTTCAGCTTGTCTGTCCAAAATTCTATTCCTCCATAAGAAGAAACTTTAAAACTCCAACAGGACCAAACTATTTCTTCAATAATAGCAAGGGAATTAATTTTAATGCACTAAATTCACAAGAAATTCCGGCGATAAAAAGATGCCTCTCAGTCTTATTATTTAATTGATCTTTTTGGAACAGTTCATTTGTACTCCAGAAAAATAATAAAGTAGGCTATTAAGTTCTTTCAAATGTATGAAAACAACAGTGACTAATACTCAGAAATCTCCTTATGAAAGGCTTTTGTGTTTGAACCCTCTAAATTCTAATCTCTAGTAGGTGGTTCTGAGCTTACTATTATTATTATTTTAAGCTTAAAACTTCCTTGGTAGAACTGAAGTGAGTTTGATTTAAATTCCTTTTATGCATTTAAGATTGACTGGAATGAATTTTACTTGCACAATGTAAAATATGTTTCATTTCAAAACATTATACTTCACTGCCTGTCTATTCATTTAGAAAAGCATAATGTTTATGTGAGAAACATCTGCACACAGGCATGCACGCACACACACATACACACACAAACACATATATAACAGAGAGAGAGAGAGAGAAATCTGAGCAGTCAAGAGACTAGGTTCTATTTATTGGACCTTGAATTAAACTTCATTTGAAATATTTGTGCCACAGGGTCAATATCTCTTGCAAGACACTGTTGTCAGGAATTGCGAATTGGCAACCAGGTAGATTCACCTGGTTGCCAGGTGAATATGTTTCACTTTACCCATGCCAACACATTTGGGGGAAAAAAGAAGAAATGGAAATTCCTATATCAACACTACCAACTCAGTACTAATGTCACTCATTGGTTTCCATATCCTCACCAAAATATGATATTGGCAGCCTTGCCTATTGAAGATATCTTGATGTTTTTATGGCCACATTTCAGAAAAATTTTTGATGTTTGTTGACTAAGTATATTTTTGTGTGCTTTTCTGTCAGTCTAACCTATTGTGTGAGGCAGCAGCTGGATTTCTGGACAAGGATGCTAGTTTTAATTTATTGTAACACCAACCTGCCTTTTCTTTCAGGCTGAGGTACATATGTGTGCATTGGATTCTCATGTATAATTTTATGTTGAATAAATTCATTTTAAGGAAGGTTATATCGCCATGTTCTGACTTTTCTCTCTTTATGGTTTAATAAATTGAGAATGCTGAATTTTAGTGGAAGGTCAATATACAACTTTTCCTCAGTCAGTATTTAAAATTATTTCTGTTTAAATGGTGTCTACTTCAAGTGATAAAATAAATTTCCTTTGCCATATTTTTAATGTTTTAATTGTGAACTTTCCGAATTAATATATTATGTATCTCTGGGCATATAAGCTATGACTCAGTAGTTATATTTAAATGTGCATGTGCATGTATAATGGATATGCAACATCTGTAGATTAAATGATGTATTTATAGGAAAGGAAACACTAGGACACTGATAAAAGTGTAAATTACTATAACAATCACGAAAAGTAAGGGATAGATTCTATATTGTAAAAGAACCCTACAATCCTAGCAATGCAACCCTACAATCCTAGCAATGGATATACATCAAGAGGAATTAGAGAATATGTTGAAAAGACAGTGCATTTCTGTGATTGTTGCAGCACAACACCCACTATACATGAGAGCTAAAAAAAATCAACCAAATGTTCACTTGAAAAGCAAATAAAGAAAACATAGTACATAAGCACAATGGAATAGTATTCAGCCATAGAAAACACTGAAATTTTTTTTTTTTGCAAAAACATGGGTGGAACTGAAGAGAATGTTACGTGAAATAAGGCAGAGCACAGAAAGAAAAGTGATGGGGATTTCCCTCTGGATGCTGTGACTGTGTTTTATTATCATTGGTTATTAAAGAAGCTGCTTTTGCCTATGGCAGGGCAGAATATAGCCTGCCAAAAGAAAACAAAAATCTAACTGAATAAAGGGAGAAAGATGGTGGTGTCAAGCAGATGCCATGTAACTGTCCAAGAAGTAAGATGTGATATAACAAACAACGAGACTTGGGGTAAAACACAAAATAATAGAAATGAGTTAACTTAAGACATAAGTGTTAGTTAATAAAAAGACAGAGCTAATAGACCAAAGAGTGTAATATTAATATTAAGCATCAAAGTGGTTATTTCATAAGCTGCTTCCGAAACGGCCGAGTGGACAAAAACCAGCCCAGGGGGACCAGCAGGATGGAGAATACTTCTAGCCATGGACAAGTACTGTAAATAGGAAATCTTTAAACTGTTGGTCTCACCAAAGATGAGAATAAAATTGTGGTTATTCAATTATGGGGAGAATTGTTGGGAGAAAGAGGTAAGTAGAAGCTCATCAATAGGTACTTAATTCTGTTTGTTTTCAAACAGTGTTTCGCTGTGTAGCTTTGGTTAGCCTGAAAGTTGCTATGGAGACTAGATTGACCTCAGAATCACAGGGATCCGTCTGCTTTGACCTCCCAAATTCTGGGATTAAAGACATGTGCCACCACACCCAGCCTTAATTATATTTAGAAAAGAAAAAGATAAGCTCCGGTGTATACCATAATAATAATAATAATGAGCTCTCCACCAGAAAAATTTTGAATAGGTTCGTTTAAAGTAAATAGAAAAAAAAAATGATCTGTTAAACAGGATATACATGTTTAGTCTGGATATATTTGACAAAGCATATATATGAAAATACCATGTGCTTTTTCCTAAAAAAAAAACAATGTTTATATTTTATGTATCAGGACGTATATTTAATTCCAAGAAAAGAAAGTCTACAGAAGAATTTCTTTATAATAAGCAAGATTGGAAAGAATCATTTAGTAATAATGAAACATTGTGATATTGTTCTTGCAATGGAATGGAGTGCAGCAAGGGACATCTTGGAACACACAGTTGTGTGGTGAAGACTCATTGATGTATGATACAATGTGAAAGAAGCCAGTCACATAAAAACAGTGTTCTGTGATTTGACTTGAACAATCCTGATGACTGATTACTGAGTGGTGGTTCCTCTTTGGAGAAGGGAGGGCTAGTGCTTGAAGGAGGCATGAGCACCTTGCCTACATAAACTGGGGAGTAGGGGGAAGGGATGGGGGATGAGAACATGAGGGAACAGGATGGTTGAGTTGAGGGAGGTTTAGAGAGGGAGAGCAATGAAAGACATCTTGATAGAGGGAGCCTTTATGGGGTTAGGGATAAACTTAGTGCTGGAAAAATTCCCAGGAATCAACAAGCTAAGACTTAGCAATAGTGGAGAGGGTACCTGAACTGGCCTTCTCCTGTAATAAGATGGGAGACTACCTTAATTGTCATTATAGAACCTCCATTTAGTAACTGATGGAGGCAGATGCAGAAATCCACAACCAATCACTGGGCTGATCTCCTGGAGTCCAAACAAAGAGAGAGGGATTTTATGAGCAAGTGCGAGCAGGGAGCAAGATCGTGATAGGGAAACCCACAGGGATAGGTGACCCAAGCTAATAGGAGTTCATGGATCCTGGACTGACAGCTGGGTAGCCTGCATAGGACCAGGCTAGGCCTTCTAAATGTGGGTGACAGTGCTTTGGCTTTGTTTATTTGTTAGAACCCTGGCAGTGGGACCAGGACGTATCCCTGCTGTATGAACTGGCTTTATGGAATCCATTCTGTATGGTGGGATACCTTACTCAGCCTTGTCACTGTGGGGAGGGACTTAGTCCTCCCTCAACTCAATGTGACAGGCTTAGTAGACTTCCCATGGGAAGCCTTACCCTCTCTGAGGAGTGAATGGGGGTGAGGGAAGACATAGGGAGAAAGCAGAAGGAGGAAGAACTCTGGTTGGTATGTCAGTGAAAAAGAAAGAAAGAAAGAAACTTGCCTGAGTCAAGTTCTTTATCTCCAAGAAATATGTACATGTGTCTTCATGCTTGGTAAAAATATATCAAGTTGTGCACGCCATATCTGCCTTCTCCATTATACTATTGTTAATATACTTAACTATTATTTTTATTTATAGTTTCAAATATTAATAGCACTTTATCTGTTCATCACACACACACATATATATATATACATATATATATATATATATATATATATATATATATATATGCATGTTCATGTGTGTGCATGTATGCATATATAGGCCTAAAGTTGGCATGTATTATAGGCCACAAGTTGACTTTAGGTGTATTCCTCAGTCATCCACAATTTTACTTTTTGAGATAAGATCTTTTGCTAAATCTGTTTAGGTATACTAGCTAGCCTATTAGCTCAATGGGTATGCTTGCCTCTGCTCCAACCTCCAGTCCTGTTGTTGCATTGTTTATAGGTATGATCACACACATCTTGTATGTGGATGCTGTGCGTCAGTACTAAACTCTTCATGTGTGGGCAACAGTCACATGACTGACAGACATTTCCCAAGCTGCAGACAAATCCTTTCTAAAGCTAATATTTTAATCTCATGTAAATTCACTGACATATGGACCCAAGCTTACACACTAATTCAGTCTCTGTTTCCAGGTTTATCTCCCATAAATTCCCTGACCAGTTTTCATTCTAATTTCCCTATGCTATAAAATTTAGTAATCTCATCAAAATGCTTTACATTTGGTTATATCATGTATATATACTTAGAAATCACTAATATATTCCCTAACTTGTTTAAAAATTGCAAATCTCAAAATACTTGAGTATCTATAATATGATGCTAGATATGTGGTACGTGGCAGTGCTGATGGAAATGGGGTATATTATATCACATTAATCACATTGGTTACTATAAGAATTTAGTTTTCATATGGTAGCTGTTGGATAAAGGAAATTACACCACATTTTATGTTACAAACTGAGTTTAAGACAGTGCAAATATCTTCAGTTAAAGGGAGTAGCAAAAGGGTATGCAAAAGCAAATACTAACTTTTATCACAGTTTTATTCTATGGGTCACATATAAATTTTCAATCTACCTCTACTAAATTCCTCAAGATAAAGTTTTCCCTTCCTCAAATAATCTCCTACTTCCTCTCCTTTTAGGTTTTCCCGACATCTGTTTTTCCAAAGTCTGGGAGCATCTTCTCATCTTCTGTGTATGTACACACTATTTACTCTCTCAGAAATCTTACAAGTGGAGTGGAGAAGAGACAGCAACAGGGTGATTGTGATCAGGATCCTTTACATACATGCATGAAAAAGCATTACTTTCTAGAAGATATATTAATTAAAATAAAAATTCTATTTTTTGTTGCAAACTTTACTTCTCCATGAGAATCAGGATAATCCTTTTCTCCTCTGAAATCTTAACTGTGATTATTGATGGTCATTCATTTCATATGTAATACCATGATAATCTCTTCAATGTTGACTTGTACTGTTCAAATTCTGTTATTTTAACTTAATAATTGTCATATTTTCATAATTCCAGTGAAAGATCCAGAATATAGAGAAAATGTTTATGTTGCATCTTCTATCTGAAACCGTTTACAAAACAAAGAAAAAAAAAGTGTGGTCTAGAAAATTGTACTGTATCTGTTGTTTTATACATTTAAGGTAAAATTGCATTCATGAAATTGTTTTCATGTAGTGTGAATTCTAATTGGCCTTAATGATAAAAGCCCAGAGTCAGATATTAGGGAAGAAAGCTGAAAGATCAAAAAAGCAGAGCAGCCAGCCACTAGTCTTACCCCTATAAAATCTTTAGACCTAGGGTGATCTTGTGTCTACAAGTCCTCAGACTCAAGAATGCTGAGCTCCTGTTTCCTCCTGGCTTATATTCCTCTCTTCCCACAGCCATATCTCTTCCCATCTTCCCCTCCCTAGTGCTGGCTTTAAGGGTGTGAATCATCATCTTTTAACTCTGTTTCTCACAGAGATCCATCTCCCAAGTGCTAGGATTAAAGGAGTGTGCCACCACTGTCTGGCCTCTATGGCTAACTAGTGTGAATAGCTACACACTCTGATCTTCAGACAAAGTTTCACCACAGTTTTGCATGCAAACAAATTTGCCCATCAATAGGTGTGTGAGCAAAGCTGACAAACAGGATGATAGTGTAGAATTGTCTGTTTTGAAAACTTTTCATATTTCTTACTTTCCCCTTACTCCTCACCTATTCTGCTTTGACTGCTATGTGGGTGTAATTTCTTTTTCGTTATTATACCATAGCACACCACACTGGCTACCCTCCTTCTTGGCACCTATGAACTTTCCCCCACATTGACCCCTCTGTCTTCTGAAGTCTTGATGCTGCAATTGTAAAATAAATGCCTTTTAGTTTTATTCAAACTTCACACCACCTTTAACAACTCTTCCATCGCCAGCTTAAATACCGATGACAGATGTCATTTATTCCTTATTTTACACAAAGTACTTTCATGTCCTTGTAGTTTCTATGACATAGGTGTTTCAAGCAGCTATTAATATTTTCAGTGCCATATACTCATTGTATGCTTGTGCCTTTTTCTGAAATATCAGTTTCAGGTTTTCAGTAAAATAAAAGTTTTCCTGCTTCTTTCTTTTGCCCACACACATGTATAGCCTTTCCCATTATTAATAACGTTCACTTCACAGAGGGATGTATTTGCTGTGAGTGAAAAGCAAATGTGCCTGTGCGTTGGCCAATCATCACTCCAAGTCCTTCATTCATATTAAGGCTTATCATGGGTGAAACACTGATTTTAGGAAAATAGGCATGCAAGCACTATTATAGTATCCTACAGAGTATCGTTAGTGCCTGGAAATTCTGTTTCTGTTTAAGCTTCCTCCCCTTCTTGCTTACCCTGAAAGACATTGATCCTTCTACTGTCTTTATGGTTTCGTTTTTTTCAAGAGTATTGTGTGACTGGAATCAAACAGAACACTGCCTTCTTAGATAAGCTTTTTTTATTCAGCAACGTATCATCCCACAGGTTGATAATCCATAAGACATAATTGTTCAACTCCTTTGAATATATACTGTTATCTGAGTATTTATTGTTATGACAAAACACTATGACCAAAAGCAAGTCAGGAAGAAAGGGTTTTTTTTTTTTTTTTTTTTTTTTTGGCTTAAACTTCCATATTGCTGTTCATCATTTCATTGAAAGCAGTCTGGGCCAGAACTCAAGCAGGGCAGGAGCCTGGAAGCAGAAGCTGATGCAGGCAGGGCCCATGAGGGGTTCTCTTTATTGGCTTGCTCTACTTGGCTTACCCTCTCATTCTGCTTTCTTTTGGAACCATCCGGATGTGGCCCCACCCACAATGGGCTGGAACCTTCCACATCAGTCACTAATTAATAAAACTTCCATAAGGCTTGCCTATAGATTGGTCTTATGGAGGCATTTTCTCAGTGAGGTTCCCTTCTCTCAGAAGACTCCCATTTGTGTCAACTTGACACAACCTTGGGTCTTCTGGAGGAAGACACAGCCTCAGTTGATAAAATACATATTACCCTCCCCCCCCCAAAATCAACCTGGAGGTAAGTCTGTAGGACATTTTGATTAATGGTTTGTTTGAGGAGGTAGAGCCCATGAGTGTCGTGCTGGTGTTCATGTGTTGTATTTTAAAGCAGTTTTTTTTCCTTTGGTTTTTCGAGACAGGGTTTCTCTGTGGCTTTGGAGCCTGTCCTGGAACTAGCTCTGTAGACCAGGCTGGTCTCGAACTCACAGAGACCCGCCTGCCTCTGCCTCTTTAAAGCAGTTTTTAATAAAGTCTTGGGATCAAGCCTGTAGATATGGTCTGTACTTAAGTTTCTGCCTTCAGGTTCCAGCTTGAGTTCTTGACTTGGTTTCATAATCAACTGCAATCTATAGGATGAAATAAACCCTTTCCTTGCCAAATTGCTTTTGACAATGTGATTATCACAATGATAAAATAAAATTTAAACATAAATTCTTAAGAAATTTGGATAAAAAGATGTCATAATCAAATAACAAAATGCTGTGGGTTAAGCATTCTACAGAAAAAGAATACAGTATAAAGAGGGTTGAGAAGGCTGCATACCTGTGTAATTTTGATGCTTTTGTTTGAATGTTTAAGAATTTGAAGACAAACAGTGGCATAACATTTAACCAAACATTGGTCCCTTTAAGCATTGATTTATTCTACATCCACACAGGCATTTCAGCAGCAGTTGGATGTGCAGGAATGACTGAAGTAGCAATTAAGCAGAGATCACACACCTCCATAGGAAAAGAACATTCCAGAATGAAGCAGCACGCCCCAAGGCATGAGCATATCTGGTCGTGCATTACAAGGAGTAGTGCCATGCTGAGTCGGATTGTTTGTGTCAAAGTAGGCTGGATTTTATTGAGCTGCAAGGACAAGTGCTGAGAACACTGATTTCAGTTTCCCTGGAATCATCTTGCTCCTACTGGAAAGAATAGGTGGTAGGAGACAATAGTGACACTAGATGGGAGATGGTGGTGATGGAGATAAAGGTGGTAGCAAAGGCTAGATAAAGGGAAATAGCTTAAAGTGTTAAATATGTCAAGTTTTATTAAACATCATTGCTTTCATTTTTAAAAATATTTCAAAAGCAATCAAGTCCATTAAGTAATCTTTTATTTCTCCTAAATGATCATTAGTCATCCCTCTTTATGAAATGGCATAAGCATTTCTCTTGATGAAGACACAAATGGTGACTCTTTTTTTTTTATTTGCTCCTCCACCTCTATTCAGTAAGCAACTCCTGCCACTTTTGACCCCTTTTGAGCCTTGTTGCAATTTCTTTCACCCATGCCACAGCTCTCTCCAGGAGTAATGTACCTGATAACAGTGTCCTCCACTGTCCCCATGCTATATTTAGCTACTCAAACGACCACTTAAAGCACAAAAAATATTAATTTCTTGTAGACAGAAAATTTTCACTAGATTTCTGCTATGCTGAGTTTAAACTGTTTCCCTGGGAGTTGCATGATCTTGTCATGTACAGAACCCTCTGTTTTATCCCAGTCCCCATTATATTAAATTGTTATTTACTATACACAGCCTTGCTATGTAGGTCCCTACTTCTTGCAATACACCATGGATCTAAAATAATCTTAACTCTGCTATGCTAGAAAAAAAATCCTGAGGGAAGACATTTTACAACTATTACATTCAGTTACCAATGTAAATTATTTAGTATTAAGTCACACATTATAATTATATGACCAGCATGCAGTGATTGAACAAATATATAAAATAGCAAGTGGCTTTTCACACAGTGGAAAAGGAGCAAAATTCAAGGCCAACAGTATCTGCTAGCCTTTAATTCCTCCCCACCTCATATTTCTTCTCCTAAGCTTTAAATAACTCTTCTTCCAGTGAGTATTTAAACACTAACAAGTCAGAACCCACCACAGAAGGATGATCCGCTGCTGCAGTCTGTAATGATGAGATTATACATTCCCACATCTGAATGTGACACATTAGAGAAGAATTTTGATCCCCTGGTATAAAGAATCTCATTAGAAAAATGTAAATGAAATGTGAACTTCTCCTCCTAGGACTAGCCTGTTGTTTTAGGAGAGCATGCTGTACTTGCATTGAAAGCATGTTTTTTGATCTTTGATTCGTTCAACTACTCTGTACTCCTGTATGTTTAAAATCATGCATGGTGTTTGCTTTGTCATTACAAGTAATCCTGCTTTGGTCTCTTTGAACTGGTGGCAACATGCAATTCAACTTAAATCTTCTCTAGTCATCTTCTTCCTGCTATTGGCTGATGAAATTTCCCTGGTATTAACACCTGAAAACACTGTCTCCTTTCCCTTTCATGATGCAATTATCAGATCTATTGCTAAGCTGAACCCAGGAAGTCAACTGAATATTTTAATCCAAGTGCAACATACTAATTTAAGTTAACTTCTGACCTTTCTTAAGAAAGAAGTTCAAAAAGACAATCTAGAAGTTAACCTAAATCTTTGAGGGTTTTGAAAGCATAAAACATGTTAGCAAATAGCTTCTACGTGTCATTGTTCATATGTCTATTTTACAGTTGATTCATTATATTGTAGACATAGTAGAAACTTGTGACATAAAGTACCTTGCAAATGAATTATGTTAGATTTTACAACATCAGTGACAACTTGGTAATCATGAATAATGGAAAAATAAATTTTTAAATCATTTTAAAACCAGTCCTGTTCATTAAAATGAAATTTTAATCAACTCAAAATTAAAATGTCATTTATTCCTAAGACTTTTCCAGCAATCCATAGTTGTGTAAACAGCTGGCAAATTTCAAGATATCACATCTGGTAGGTGTGGATGAAACTCATTAGATTAAGTCTTCTAAGCATGGCCGTGTGCCAAAGCTTTAATATGATAAGCACTCGTTCCTGATGGCGGCCATTTGTTCTTTGCCAGCTCCTAAGTGCTTCCTTCTAGCCATGGATTGCCTTTCCGCTGGCATGTGAATCACTGGCTACCACGTCCCTGCATATTATAATCCTTGTACAGAGTGATTCCTAAGCAATCCAAAATGGTCAAAGGGAAGTTGCAGTATGCTGACTGTCAATAGCAGCTTCTACTATAGGCAGAGAGTCCTAATAAAGGAAGGAAGTCTGTACATTTCTGCAGGGCCACTTGAACATTTGATTACTAAAAGGGGCTTACATTAAAAGCCTGATATAGAGAGAAGACAGGAGTCAGACCAGTTTAATACCAAAAAAAAAAAAACCCGTTTGTTTTTTTTTAGATATCTGCAATAGGCAACTAGAAAATGTTCTGTTTCTCTTCTACGGGATCTGTAAAAAAAAGGGCTACCAGGCAAGCTATGTGTAGATGTGATGGATGACAGAAAGGAAGACTGATAACACATGATTTGCTTTAAGGTGATCCTAAGCAATGGTTACTCAGTGATCCTTGTGGACTTTCTTTCTCAGTGGGTGTTTTTGAAGAGACGGTGCTTCTACAGCTGAAGTGACCAATGCTAATGGAATTCTCTATTTGCAAGAAAAGTGTAATGAAATCTGTTAACGGTAATAACAAAAAATAGCTAAGTGATGAATCAAATACTTCTATTACTAATATAAGGATGAAATAATTAAGCTTTGTAATGCATATCATGAGTGATTCAGCTGGCCCATGATTCCTTATCCTCAGTTGTACTTGGTAAGATATAATATAATGCATAGTGTAATATAATATTAAAACATTTTGTATCCATTCTAGTGAAGGTGTCACCATTGGTTTTGCCTTCTGTCTGGCATATTCACTGAAATAGAGATCATTAAAAAAGCTTCTGTAATACTAATGTACATGCACATGTACTCTGTATCTGAAGCCTGTGTTTATTGAAGTTAGAGAATGAATGTGCTCCAAGCTTGAAATAGTGGCAGATTTGGAAGAACTGAAGCAATCATATTACCATTGTCAGTAGAAATGGAGTATCTATTCCAATAAGATCTGTCTTCACACATGAAATGCAGCACTGTCAAAAATTTCCATGGACTTAATGGGAAGGCTGTTTAATAACCAGTCATAAAAGTAAAACGAGGCCAATTTTGTGAAAATGTCAGGCAAATTTCACATTTGCCTTAAATTATCTAGATGACTAAGTAAAATCACAATGAAATAGAATTCAGTTATATAATGATGATGCACAGATAAAAATGAATTCATGCAATAGCATAAATTTGTTGCTGAAAATCAAGAAGGTTGTAGAAATTTATGTTTATTATCTAGTCTCTGAAAATATAGTTTGTCAAACTCATTCCCACAGCAGTGTGGCCAACTCTATGCTGGGACACATGCATCAAATGCCCATTTTCCAAATATCAAAGGTATAGAGGTAAGTCACTCACAAGATTTTTTTTAACTAATATAGAGCTAAGATATAATTAGTACTTAGATGTATAATACAGGAAATAACTTATACTAGATATTTTTAGGAAAATCGTGTGTTATGTTATAGATTAAATACATAAATGTTCTTCATACTGAATATAATTATTTTTTATTTTTTTCATTTATTATTATTATTATTATTACTACAAATTTTCACCTCCTCCCCTTCTCCCATTTCCCCCCTCCCCCCATTCCTCCTCCCCCTCTCTCTTCAGTCCAAAGAGCAGTCAGGGTTCCCTGCCCTTTGGGAAGTTCAAGGACCTCTCCCCTCCATCCAGGTCTAGGAAGGTGAACATCCAAACAGACTAGGTTTCCACAAAGCCAGTACATGGAGTAGAATCAAAACTCAGTGCCTTTGTCCTTGGCTTCTCAGTCAGCACTAACTGTCAGCCACATTCAGAGAGTCCGGTTTGATCACATGCTCCATCAGTTCCAGTCCAGCTGGCCTTGGTAATCTCTCCTTAGATCAGCCCCACCGTCTCAGTGGGTGAACACACCCCTCGCGGTCCTGACTTCCTTGCTCATGTTCTCCCTCCTTCTGCTCTTCATATGAACCTTGGTAGCTCAGTCCAGTGCTCCAATGTGGGTCTCTGCCTCTGTTTATATCTGTTGTTGGATGAAGGTTCTATAGTGATATCTAAGATAATCATCTGTCTGACTACATGGCAGGGCCAATTAGGTCACCCTCTTCTCTATTGTTTAGGGTCTTAGCTGGGGTCATCCTTGTGGATTCCTTCGAATTTTTCTAGGGTCAGGTTTCTTGCTAAACCCATAATGACTCCCTCAATCAAGCTCTCTCTTTCCTTGCTCTCATATCTGTCCTTCCTCCATCTGGCCCATCCCATTCCCTCAAGTTCTCCTCAACCCTTTCCTTCTCCCCTCCTTTTTCCCTTCTCCCCTTCCTTCTACCCCCTCCCCATGATGATCAATTTCTTGAGTTCTTTGTATAATTTGGAGATTAGCACTCTGTCCAATGTTAAGATCTTTTCCCATTCTGTAGGCTATTGGTTTATCTTGTTGACTGTGTCCTTTGCTTTACAAAAGTTTCTCAGTTTCAGAAGGTCCCATTTGTTAATTGTTTCTCTCAAAAAAGCTGTGGTTACTTCATTCATCATACACATAGACAGACAGACAGAAAAGTCAGATTGTTTGGAAAATTTCCATACAATGTATCATAGATGGTAGTCATTTGCTGCTAACTTTGAAGAATTTCAACATTCTACCACTCTTTCAAGTGAATATCATATTAGGCAATAGGCCATACTGAATATCTTTGTAACTCTTCTGAGACCAAGGATTCCTGTAATAGATACTACAGCACATGTAGGCAACAATAAAATTCTCAGGGAAGTGTGATTCAGATGTAACAAAACCAGAAATAGGTTTTCACTATGTAATGATGTACATTTTTTTAAAAAAAGTTAACAGGGATTCAAATGTGAACTTCTTAAAAGACAATCTAACCCACCAAAATCCTTTACATACAGCCTTTTAGTGTCTTATTTATTGACAAAAGGCACTCTCTGCTCACAAGCTCCAAGTTCCTTTCATTTCAAATTGGAAGTCATGTCAAGTGGTAAGGATTTGAAATACCGTTGAGTTCAAAATGTCGTCTGATTCTACTTGATCAGAAATGTACACATTGCTTGTCTGCTCTTGCTAGTGACGAAATATCCACACCGCTGAAGCCTTAGCCTCTCTTGACTCTGGCTCATATTGAGTATATTTAACTCATGATCATCTTGCATCAAAAGGCCTTCAGTTCTTCACA
Organism: Neodon shergylaensis; assembly: GCA_025134845.1. Classification (NCBI taxonomy): domain Eukaryota; kingdom Metazoa; phylum Chordata; class Mammalia; order Rodentia; family Cricetidae; genus Neodon; species Neodon shergylaensis. The sequence continues at coordinate 15,485,248 of JABTXL010000001.1, forward strand.
TGGTCAGCAGCCTTACTTTGTGTTGGTCTCTACCCAGCGGCACCCTTCCTTGAGGACAGGTGGGTGCCTATGATCAGAGAGCTGCCTTGAGGGTCCTTCCTGAGGGGCTGTAAGCCTTTGTTTTGACAGCAGGTCTCTCATGAGGTTTAGCAAGGCTTGCTGGCCTTGATCACACCTTAAAGATCCTACTGTCTTCAAGGTGGACTCCACCTCTCCAGTCTTGGGATTAAAAGTGTGTGACATATATATATATATATATATATATATATATATATATATATATATATA
>JABTXL010000001.1:15485545-15505582 GCA_025134845.1 Neodon shergylaensis
TATATATATATATATATATATATATATATATATATATATATATATATGAGTCTTGGAGTGCAAAGTTGGGTTCTCAGATTTCTTCATTCTTGAGAAATAAGGAATTTACTAATTGAGCTATCTATACAAGTCATTGTTTCTAATAAGCAAACAAGTCCAAAAACTGAGCCTTAGACTACATGATTTATTTCCTCATATTCATGACATCTACTTAGACTTCAGGTACTGAAAACATGGCATATTCCTTTTATAAAAAGATGTCTTTTCCAGTGGTCTAATGAGTTGATGCCAAAGTACCTTTCCAGGTACATATTTTATTTTATTTCATTTTATGTATATAGGTGTTTTTCCTTTGTGTGTGTCTATGCACCATTTTTTTTTGTTTTGGTCATGTGCCCATGGATGCCAGAAGAGGCATTAGATGTCATAGTATTGGAAATTTACTCTGCTATGTGGGTACTGAAAATTGAACTGAGATCCTCTGGAAGAGCAATACTATTCAGTAAGTACCCTCTAGATAAAGTACACACAGGCACCCATTTATGCTGTGCCTTTTGCTCCTTGGTGCCTTCTTAACCTATTATTCTCTCCTTAGAGTTCTCCTACCCAGCACAATCCATCAAAAACAATCAACAACAACAACAAGACCCAAACCTGACTGAAAACAACTTTATTCTCTTCATTGAAAACCAACAATATTACAAGGTGCAATGGAAACTCCTGACTGAAAACAATCAAATTTTACACATTATTTGGTACTTTAAAATCCTTTTTTAATTAATTTTAAAATTTAATCAAATTTTCTTAAACGTAGAAATATTTTTTTATTTGGAAAGTAAGAATTATAATAATTCTTCAACATAGTCTCTTTGGAAAATTAATCAGATGTGTATAAGACTCTGATTAGGGTGTCTGGTGTCATTTAACAGATGTTAGTTATCTTGAGTACACGCTAGAAATTACTGCTAAGTGGATAAGCAGGGTCAATCAATTCAGTTCTTCCTCCACTATCTCAGCTATGGAACTTAAAGTTTTTCCATCTCACATCAAACTCACTTCCGGAATGGTTCCTGATTCAAGATACTAGCTACAATTAAAGTATATGGTTTAAAGAATTTGTTGTATAAAATGACTATATTGTAAGTATATGGCACTCTATCGAGTGCAGATTTTTTATGTCTTTCTACCACTTTTACTGACCTACATTGGTATAAATTAATATAAGTTATACAGAGTAAAACCATATTAATACAAGCAGGAACTTGTTGTAAAATATTAGCTAAAGATTTGTTACATTTCTTTATACTATAGAGTATTTGGTTAATGATGAAAAGTTGTGTTGCATTCTTTTAGGTTCCATTTGATCAACTCTCTGAAGCTGTGTTGCTTTTCTTATCTAAAATACTTGACTGCTCTAATAAAGAGCTGCACAGCTGATTGTAAGGCAGGAGAAAAGATAGGGGTGGCTGGCAGACAGAGAGAATAAAGAGGAGGAGAAATATGGGGGAAGAGAGATCTAGGATTGAGAGAAGGAGGAGGACTCCAGGATACAGCCACAGTTACACAGCAAACCATGGGTGTGAAGTAAACAAACGTATACAATGCAGAAGGAGGCCGCCTGTTTGTTCCCAGCTGCCCAGACTCGAAGTAACCACACAGAATCTGTATTAATTAAATTTCTGTTTGGCTTCTTAGCCCTAGCTTTTTATTGGCTAGCTCTTACATCTTAATTTAGCCCATTTTTATTAATAGGTGTATTGCCATGTGGCTGTGGCTTACTGGCAAGGTTTCATCTGGCATTTGTTTTTGGTGAGGCTACATGGCTTTTCCTCTACTCCACCTTTTTATCCTCCTAGAATTTAGTTTTGTTTCCCCCATCTAGTTCTGTTCTGTCCTGCTATAGACCCAAAGCAGTTTTTATTTATTTACTTATTTTTAACCAATGGTAATCACAGCATACACAGGAGAATTCCACATCACTTACCCTTTTTCTGTTTAAATGAAGAGGAAGGTTTCAATTTTAACATAGTGAAATTACATAAAACAAAGAAGATATCAAACAAGCATTATAATTATAATGTTTCAATTTATTTTATCTTTTGTTATAACTAAAGAAAATTATAACTATAGCTGTATATTTTTAAACTCTTATCAAAGACTCCAGAAGAATATAATATTACCTATGTAAACAAGAAGTGCATTATAAGCAGTTTCCAAAACTCTAGAATTGACAGAGACATGTCGCTGCCTGGACAGTCACTCAAAGTTCTTTTGTATTCTTGGGGCATCTGTCTTAAGCCTACAGGTCCACAGTATTCAACAGACTTTTTCACATAGCAGGAAATTTGAAGATTTGCTCTGCCTTTTAATGGCAAAGTCCATCAGTTTCTTTCTTCTGTGTTCTATAGAATGTCTGGCAGACTCTTTTATGTTGCAGGAACTCCTAAGGACCATCTCACCTGTAGGCAAGTTTAGCAGTCATTTTTCTGAGGCTCCTGCATGTCCAGTTAATATAGCATAGCATCAAGCAATACAGAAAAGAGCAGTTTTTCACCCAAATGGCTAACCAACACTATAAGGAGGCTTTTCAGTGTCCATTAACCACTTGAAGTAGCTTGGTGCTGCCAGGAGCAGATGTGTCTCACTGTACTGAAAAGTCCTAAGATATTACATATTTTAAATGCCATATTCTATAGTATTTGAAAGGTTTGAAGAATGTCTACTCATCTGAAATACATTCTGTACATCTAGAAAATCTAACTAACATGACTACAAGCTTGACTATTATAGATAATTATCTATTAACCTATATTTTAATTATACATTGCATTTTTAAATGAGTTGGACAAACACAATACCTTAATCAAGATGATACATATATAAAACAGTATAATAAAATTGACCTTAAATTTGTATCAATAAACCAAGATCCATATCAATGCAAATCTCTATAGCATATCCACTTTAAATGTAAACAAATATTTATAGATAATATTTGGGAATACAGCGCCAATTTGTAGTAGGAAGAAACTTGCTTGTTCCCAGCTGCCCAGGCTCAAGGACACAAAAACTGTGTTAATTAAATCATTGTTTGTCCTATTAGCTCTAGCTTTTTATTGGCTAGCTTTTACATCTTAATTTAACCCATTTTTATTAATCTGTGTATTGCCATGTGGCTGTGGCTTACCGGCAAGGTTTCATCGAGCATCTGTCTCTTGCAGGGTTACATGATTTTTTTCTCGACTCTGCTGTTTTTCTCCCAAAATTCAGTTTAGTTTCCCCCCACCTAGCTCTGTTCTATGCTGCTATAAGCTCAAAGCAGTTCTTTTTTATTTTTTTAATTAATTAATTAATTTATTTATTAAAGATTTCTGCCTCCTCCCCGCCACTGCCTCCCATTTCCCACCCCCTTCCCCAATCGAGTCCCCCTCCCTCATCAGCCCGAAGAGCAATCAGGGTTCCCTGCCCTGTGGGAAGTCCAAGGACCACCCACCTCCTTCCAGGTCTAGTTAGATGAGCATCCAAACTGCCTAGGCTCCCACAAAGCCAGTACGTGCAGTAGGATCAAATCATCCTCCTGGATATTAACCTTCATCAGGTGATGAAAGGAGACAGAGACAGAGACCCACAATGGAGCACTGGACTGAAATCCCAAGGTCCAAATCAGGAACAGAAGGAGAGAGAGCACGAACAAGGAACTCAGGACCGCGAGGGGTACACCCACACACACACTTAGACAATGGGGATGTTCTATCGGGAACTCACAAAGGCCAGCTGGCCTGGTTCTGAAAAAGCATGGGATAAAACCAGACTCGCTGAACATAGCGGACAATGAGGACTACTGAGAACTCAAGAAAGCAGTTCTTTTTATTAACCAATGATAATCTGGTAATCGTAGCATAGATAGGGGAATCCCACATCAATATAGTATAAACATAGAAGCCCAGAGGAAAAAGGCAAATGGAATAATTTAAGTTAAGGAAAGCCAGCTACAAATAAGCCAAGCTAAGGACAAGGATTCATAGCTAAGAAGATGTCTGTGGGTATATTTATTTAGGAACTAGATAGCGAATCCCCAAAGAGTGAAATGTATAAAAACAACGAACAGACGGAAATCTTGAATATTCTTAAAGTATAGGAAATATTCAACAGATGCTCCTTCCAGTTTTCATTATATTTTTCTATTTTTAATTTTAAGACAAGAAAATAGCGGAGAGTCAGCTGAGGAAATGTTAACTAGAAAATGCTGGTGTGACACAGAATTTTGCTGTTATAAAGCAAACTTATTTCTCTATTGTGATGAAATGAGTTAGTCAAAGAGTCTACCCTCAGTCCTGGCAGACAGGACACAGTCCTCACACAAGACTCTGAAGATTGAATTAATCTGATTTTGTGTGTGTGTGTTCAGGGGAGGGGGCATAGAAACATCAAGGTCAATAGGTAGAAGGTTCAAAATGAATTACAAAGAGCATACTATGTGTTTCACACCTATTGTAACTAAGGCTTTCTGATTTATGTTGGAGTCTTCTTCAAAGTTTTCTGACCCTTATCTACTGTTCACATGGTTCTGAATTGTAGGACTTGGTATTTAATCTTAAAATCTCACTCTGATTAGTTACACAGTATAAATGAATCTTTAAAATTCTAAATACTACAAATTTCCAAATTATAAAATGACATTAATTTCAACTTCCCAGTGTGATTGTTTTCATTATTTAATTAAAAACATTTTCATATAATATATTTTAATTATGCTTTTTCCCCTCCCCCAATTCCTCCCAGAAGTTCTCTACCTCTACACTTTCTGGACTTTCTTTTTCTTTCTTTCAACAAACATATACACAAACATCCAGAAATAAAAACAAAAATAACTAATAAAAACAAAAAGCAATGCATATATGTGTATACATATATACATACATATATGTATATTATTGCATATATTAAAGACATGAACATAGGAGGGGAATGTGTTGAGAAATAGGTTTTTCTTTAGTTTCCACAAAAGATGGGGAACCTGTGGATTACTGCCAGAAAAATATGATTTGATAGAGCACATCCCCCTGAATGATCACTGTAAAAAACACAAAAATACCCCAAAAGAAAATACTTAGCCAAATAAGCAGCAAAAGCAAGTTTAGACAAAACTGCACTCATATTCCCAAATATTGTTTATAATTTTTTTTACATTTAAATGGTGATATGGTATAGATATGCTATATGGATTTGCATTGGTGTGGTTCTTGCTTTATTAATACAAATTTAAGGTCATTTTTTATATGTATATGTATTTCTGATCTTGATTAAGGTATTGTGTTTGTGTAGCGCATTTAAAAATGTAATGTATAATTAAAAATATAGGTTAATAGATAGATAATATCTATCTAGTCAAGCTTGTAGTCATGTTAGTTAGATTTTCTAAATGTATAGAGATATATTTCAGTTAAATAAGTATTCTTCAAATCTTTCAGAGACCTTCAGAATGTGGCATTTAAATGTCTTAAAAATTTAGGACTTTCATGACAGTGAGACACATCCTGCTCCTGAAGTAGTGAGCGCCAATCTACTTCAAGAGGAAGATGGGCTTTGAAGAGACTCTTTATGGAGTTGGTTATCCATTTGGGCAAGAAACTGTTCTTGCCTGGACTGCTTCACTGGACATGCATGACCCACAGAGAAGTGACTGCTGAACTTGCCTAAAAGTGAGATGATCCTTCAGGGTTCCTGTCTCATAAAAGTGTCTGCAAGACATTCTGTAGAAAACAGACGAAAATGACTGAACTGTCATTAAAATTTCCTGCTTCATGGAAAAGTCTGCTGGATACTATGGGCCTGTAGGCTAAAGATGAATGCTCCAATAGTACAGAAGAACTTTGGGTAAATGTCCAGGCAGCAAAATGTCTCTGTCATTCTAGAGTTTTGGAAGTTGCTTACAATGTACTTCCTGTTTACTTAGGAAATATTATATCCTCCTAGAATCTTTGATGGAGTTGAACAATTTTTAATTATAATTATAGTTTTCCTTAATTATGATAAAATATAAAGTACATATGAATACTGCAATTCTTGCTTGATAACTGTTTTGTTATATGTAATTTTACTATGTTAAAGCCTTAATTTTTGTTTAAACAGAAAAGGGGAAATGGTGTGGGAGCTTTTCCTCTCTCTGTGTTGCTTTCATTGGTTAATAGGGCAGAACTTAGGTAGGCAGAGAAGATGGAACTGAGCTCTGGGAAGAAGAAGGCAGAGTCAGAGAGACGCCATGGATCTGCTGCCAGAGGAAGACATGCTGTCGAAACTTAGCCGGTAAGCCATTGCCAGATGGCGATACACAGATTAATGGAAATGGATTAGACTAAGATGTAAGAGTTGGGCAATAAGAAATTAGAACTAATGGGCCAAGCAGCATTTTAATTAATATAGTTTCTGTGTGATTATTTTGGGGCTAAGCTAGCCGGGCAGCTGGGACGAACAAGTGACCTCCTCCTACATACTTGGGACAGGACTTCATAACAGAAATGCAGGATTTGCCCCACCATGAGGGAAGAATAAAATTAATGAGAAAGTGATATGTAAGTCAAGTTTTCCATGGGACTTCATGGAAACCTGGGACTTAAGATTTTACTGTTGAATGCACTTACTCTTCAGTACAAGAAGCATGGGTTATTGCCTACTATGTATAAGGCAAATGCCACAGAATTAATTGACAGATTATCTGGTGTCAGGAATTTTGATTCTTCTCTTACTAAAGAAATGAAAGAAACATTGCAATAGATATAATGTGCTATGTGCATGAATATATGTATGTATGTATATATACTAAAAGACACAGTACAAAAAAACCTTAAGATTTAGCTATCAGTGTCAGTTGTCTGAACAGTCCTTTTCTAAAATGAAACCAGACATCCATCACAAGCCAAGATTCATGTAAAATGGTGGGGAGCCTCTGAAGTTGTCTTTTGTTGGTTTTATTTGTTTATTTATTTATTTGCCATTGTAGAAATGCAAGATGTAATTTATTCCTAATTGTGCTTCTGAGAGCACTGTCAAAGATTATAACCAACACGGTTTGTGGTGAAACCTGGCCCCTGGTATCAATGCCCACACATATTTCCTTTGCTTCAGTCCAGCTTGGGTTTGTGACTAGGCTGAACTGACAAGATACAGAGAAAGTGCCTTTCCTGTCACCTTTAAATCTTGTGCTGCTGGTAGCCTGGGTTTCATGTAAGGACTTTTACTATAATGCAAAAATACCTCAAGGAGAGAGGCCATGAGCCAAATTGGGAGGGAGACTGGCCCAGTCATCTAAGCACTCCAAGAAAATCTCCTGAAGACAGTATCTAAATCTGAGGTCCAAATCCTGCCCATCATGTCCTGCATGAGAGCCACAGGGAAGAGCCTTGATGACCTCAGTGTACTTTCCCAGTGGTGACATGCAACTATGTGTCATGTTGTTTTAAGTCCTGGAATATTAGATTTGCATCTCTTTGACAGCCTAGGATTTCAAAAAGCAGAATTTCATTGTGACAGTCTAGAGTCAGAATGATGATAAGAAAAGTGGATGTAATGTTTATCTGTAGATCCTATTTCTGTGGAACTTTTCTGAGTTAGATTAGATGTAGTTTACTAAGGCAATGAATAAACAATAAGTCAATGCATGTTTAGAAGTGCAAAAGAAAAAGTAAAGTCCAACCCTTACTTAAAATTGTATTTTCCCTTCCTTCTATTTAAATGTTTTTGGCTAAAGCATATATTGTTTTGATAGTTCATGACCACTCCTCCATACATATGCATTGAAAACAGCTGTTTTGATTGATGAGGCGATATGTGGCTTGCCCACATGTCTACTTTATGCTTTCCTCTACAGAGTAATTCACAACACACACACACACACACACACTTGAAAGCACTCACTGCCTTGGAGGATACAGAGAAATACTTACACTGGTAACCTGAGGTTAACTCGTTTATACCCAAATTAAATGAGAAAGGTTACCAGAATCCCTCTTTTCTAGAAAGGAAACAGTATGTTACAAATCAAAGACTGATGAAAAGAAAACTATAAACTTGCCTGGAGAAGAAACTCAAGCTGTGTTTAATTATTCAATTATGGGAAGATTTTTGCAACATACATCCTTTTGTAAGGACTGCGACTTGCTCATGTCTAACCTGACAATTAAAACTCGTTTGTTTTGAGTAGAGAAAGTACGTAAGTAGTTTTTAGCCCAAATCTCTTCATGCACCTCACAAAAATCTTAAAAGAACAGCAGAAGAAGAAACAAAACATAGAAACGCCTTTAGCACAATCAGAAGACAGGAAAGACCTTAAAAGGTTTAAATTAAAACGAAAATGATTTCTAGCAGAGCTAAGACTTGAGGTCCTGCGGTAAACCTTTGCAGCAAGGCAAGTTTAAGGGAAAGTGTGGAAGAGCCCAGTGGGAGAGAGAAGAAGGCCTGCAATAGTATCTCCCGGGAAGTCTATTTCAAATGAGAAAATAACTGCAGGTGCAAAGAAGATGCCTGACACGTCAATTCTACCTGTGTGGTGGAATTGTGTAGTAGCTTGTGTTGCAGTGAGTTTGTCTTGACATTCAGAATCTGAAATTATGAGGATAAGCACTCTGAAACTTTATTAATGGAAAAAATATATGATTTTAAGAATGCAGGAGTTAGTCTGGACTGGAAATCATTAAAATCTCCTCTCAAAGTTCAGTTAAAAATTGAAGACTTTCGATTAAAGCAAAATAAACAACAGCAATGTATTAGTTTTCTGTCACCGTAATGAAACAAGCAAGATAGTCAATGTATAGGAGGAACAATTATTTTAGGCCCATGGTTTCAAAGATTTTCATACATTGTTGCCTTTTGGTGTTGAGGTAAAGCACTACACTAAACAGAAACAAGTGGCAAAAGAAAGCACTTTGTCCCGTTGACCCATAGAGCTACACCTCATTGTGGGGTCACTGAGAGGCATAGCTTCAGTATGCATGGACATTTGCTTTGAGCTCCCTTGAGAAGAAGAGGAGGAGAAACGATGCTGGGAACAATTAGTCAGGTCAGCTTTACCTGTGATCCTTAAATGGAAAAGTTAGTTCAACAAACTCAAGTGGGCAAGCATGTGAACCCCAAAACCTTTCAGATTTCCAAAAAAAGACTTGGGATAAGCCATAGTAGGGAAAGAATGAAGAAACCAAGTAAACATTAAAGTTGCAAAACTCCTTCAGCTCCCATAATTACTCAGTATAATGGCTTACAGAAATCTAGGCATCTTAAAATAACTCCTTTTAAGACCTTTCTTTTCTACTCCATCTTAATTAAGTTTAATACTAGCTCCCAAATTCCAAAATGTTTATTGAACTTTGCAAGGGGGAAAAAATCAAGAACCCCTACCTGCTGAATCAGCTCCATGAGACATATAGCTCACACTGAAAGGTAGTTTTATGTGCATCAGGTGGATGATGTAAATTCAATTAGCTTTGGGTTAAAAAAAAGAAAAAGAAAAAAGAAAAGAAAACACACAAACTATCTCTAATTAGATGTTGCTATAATGTACATAGTTGATCTTTTTTGGGGGGATGTCTAGGAGGGCCTGCAAATTACCTTGACATGAATATAAATAAAACACTATAATTAGAAATTACTTTTTTTCCTGGAAAAAAAAGCAAAATGACAAAGCAAAGAGAAGGCTCACTGGTTCTCCTAGCTTTCTGCTAGGGTAGGATCAGTAAAGACGCTCAGAACATCGGCTGGGAATCAGGGACATTCTGTGAGTTCAGCAGACAGTCAATTCTCTTCACACAGCATCGCTGATGCTGCTCGACTTGGATCCAGTGAAAAGATCGATGCACACCTCTTTCTCAAGTGGAGCTTTGTCATATTCAGATTTAAAGTCAAGTCCTTTTCTTCCCTCTCTAGGTGAAGTGTCTTTTCATGGTGTAATAGCTGGAATACAGAAGAGGAGGCTGAAGTTGGCTTTCAGGTCATGGCTTGTTGCTCCCAAAAACGGTAAAGAAGAAAAATGGAAGTTGTTGGCCAATATAAGTGAATGAACTTAGCAGTTTTCCTCGCTTCAAGGAGATTAGGATCCACACAAACAGTTGGGTCAGGTAGTGTGCGTTTCTCTCAGAAAACAGAACACATTTGTAGAAGCAGAGAAAAGGAGGAAATGCAAGCAGTGGTCTGTTGCCTGTGAGAAGCAGTACAGTGAACATCTTCAACTTGCCCCTGTTTGTTGGACCTAGTTATCTTAGAGAGTAGTGGTTCTCAATCCTACTAATGATGAGATCCTTTAATACACTTCCTTGCAGTTGTTGATACTCAAGCATATAATTACTTTCATTGCTATTTTATAACTGCAATTGTGCTACTGTTATGAAATGTTATGTAAATATCTGATATGCAGGATATCTGGTATGTGACCCCTATGAAAGGATCCCCAAAGACTTTGTGACCCACAGGGTGAGAACCACTGTTATAGCATCAGTGTACTTAATCATACCAAATCATGAGCCCGTGCAGAAGCTGGGTTACTGATAGCAGTTGTTTATTCCTATGTGTGCCTAAGGGAAATATGGTACTTATGCCTGGTCCTCAAGCAGACACAATTTTCCAGTCCTAACATGAATTTAAATAAATGATAAATGCACTATACGATTTCTGATAATATAGCATTTGTATCTAAACACATCCTATAGTAATATAATAACTTTTTATTTTCAAGCATTATATATGAGCCAGATTAATTATTTTGTAGAAGATATAAAACCAGATTTTAAAAAGTCCCATGAAAAAATCAGTATTGCTTATAAGTTTCTGAGCTCCAGATGAAATGGTTCCAGGGATGCCTTCCTAGACTGAAACTGAAATTAATGAAAAAAATAGGCTGTTTTATATTGGTATATATTGGATGTTATCTCTTTAACCATGCTACTATGTTAAGTTACCTCAAATAATACAGAAGCCCTTATTATAGAATCATTTGAGAAATAGCCAAATATTCACAAAATTAGATTATGGTAATAGCAATAACAAATGAGTTTGTATTTAGAAATAATATAAGTACTAAATCAATGAAGTTTTACAAAATTTAAAAAGGATGTAAACTCTATCCCTGCCTTCCATTTACCAAAGATCCCTGATCAGGAAGCAAAATCATACGTATTTTCAGAAACATTTTATGCACATTAAGCATCCACTACATAGACACAACATTGCTATATATAGATAGCAGCATGCTACATTTATCCACATGAGCCACAGTAGTGGTTTTTTATAAGGCCTTGCTATTTTCTGTCATGTAATAATCCATCAGTATGTTGTTACATTGTAAAGACCTTCCAAAATGTATTTCAGCATTCCTCCATTTCTGGACACATAAAGTACCTTCTTAATCTTTTCATCTTCTACCCAATACTTCAAATAACTATCTTCAAACAACATAACTTTACTAATGCATAGTGAATAATTTTAGCATAATTTTCTGAGTATAACATACTGTAATAGAAGACTTAAGAATCATTTTTAAGTGACAAAACAGCAGATTTGCCTATGCTAAATTCACTGGCACTTACTTTTGGTTAGTTCCTCCGCTCTGTCTATCCTTTTGCCTGTTCCCTTTGTGTCCTTTTCTCCGTACAGCCTTCTGTCCCATTAATTCCTTTTCCACTTCCATATTATGTGTCCTATTACCTTCCTTACCTACTTTCTTCAAGCTGTCTCCTGGGCCCCTTTCAATTTTGTAGCCTCTATACAGAGTCTCACACCAGTACACAAGCATCAACATTAGAAGTCAGGATCCGCAAATGAGGGCGAACACTGATACTTGTCTTTCTGCATTGGGGTTGACTCACTCAGTATAATCATTTCCAGTTCTATACCCTGAGAATTTATTTCATCTCCATAGCTGAATAAAATTTAATTTTGTCTATGGACCACATTTTCAGTATGTACTCATTTGTTTATGGGTATTTTGATGTTTAATTCTCATTTTCAATTTGATCCACTCAGGAAATGTCTCCATCAGATTGCCTATTGCCATGTCTATGTGGCATTTATTATGTTTTATTGTGGATTTATGAGGGGGGAGACTAGACCACTGTGGGCAGGGCCATCTCTGGGAAGAGAGTCCCAAGCAATATAAAAAAAGAAACTGAGCATGAGCCTGGAAGCAAGTAGAGTAAATGTGTAAGCCGATTCCATTTCTTTGACCTGTAATCCTACCCACTGAGTTCAGTTATTGATACTTTGTCCAGTACATCTGCTGGAACCAGTCCCAAACAAATCATAGCAGCTCTTTTCCTACAGTACTATCAACACAGTTTTCAATAAATATCTTTGGAAACCAGAGACTTAAAATGATAAAATTTTTAATATTTCCTGTCTAGTTATTTTAATAAAATCAAAATTACATGTTAATATAAATTTTTATATAAATAATTAAAATTAATCTTTCTATAAACTACTCACAGTCTTTACAGTTTTTGCATTATTTTTGTCATGTTCTACTGTATGGGAAACCTGTTTTTGTGATATGTTACAAGTATATTTTCATAGCTTTCTCCTTTGTCTTCGGTGACCCTTCAGTGTAGGTGCTATTAGCCCACATTTGCCTGTGGTTTTAGGATTTGTGCCATACAAAAAAAGACTTTCTCAGAGTATGAAGTTCTTTGTTGCTTTTGAAAAAAGCTTTTTGACTATTATTACCTCACCTATTTTATATTTTTATTTCTTTTGATATAGTCAAATTTATTTTGATGTAGGGTAAGATTATAGATATAACTCTGCCTTTTTGTGTTATTGTACAATTTTTATGACATCATCCAGTAGCATCATTAGCCAATGCCTTGCTCTGTTTACTGCACATAGTCCTGGCATGGACCTAACAGAGCTTTGATTTACGTCTCTGTTTTATGATAATCTGTCAACAATTAGCATATTAGACAAAGAGCCCTGTTATGAGGCTGTGATGCAAGGGAGTGGAGAAAATGCTGTGATAATAATGGAGTTGAGAGATGCTGTAATGCCTGGAAAAAAGACAGCATCATTAGCAAATAGTATTTGTTAAACTGGATGGCTGCTTGTAGAAGAACTAAACTTGAAGCCGTAATATATATGTAAAGGACCTGCTGTAGACCTGTGCAGACCCTGTGTAAGCTGCCTCAGTTTTCATGAGTTCCATGCATTTTGACCATGTTGGATGATTTTTTTCCTATATATTTACCTATGAATTTCATGTTTTTAATTGCTGAGCAATACTACATTGTGTAAATATACCACAATTTTTATCCATTCTTCTGTTGACGAAAACGTAGATCACTTTCAATTTCTGGGTTGTATGAATAGAACGGCAAAGAAATTGTTCGAGCAAGTGTCTCTGTGATAGGATAAAGCATTGTTTGGGTTAATGTCAAAAAGTGGTATAGTTGGATCTAGAGGTAGATCAATTCTCATCTTCCCCAAGAATGAACACAATGATTTCCATAGTGACTGTGAAAGTTTTTCACTCCCACCAATAATGGATGAATGTTCCCTTTGCTCCACAACCTCTCCATCAGGAGTTGTCATTTGTGTTATTGCTCTTAACTATTCTGAAGAGTATAAGATGAAATCTCAAATTAGTTTAGATGTGCATTTCCCTGATAGCTAAGGATGTCTGACATTTCTTAGTGTTTCTCGGGCATTTGAATTTTCTCATTTCAGTATTTTCTGTTTAAATCTGTGCTCCATTTTTTTAAATTAGCTTATACATTTTCTTGATATTTAATTTTTTAAATTCTTTTTATATTTTGGATCTTAGCTCTTTATCAGATGTGTAGTTGGCATAAATCTTTTCCCATTCTATAGGTTGCCACTTTGTCCAGATAATGGTGTACTTTGTAGTACAGAAACTGCTCAGTTTCATAAGGTCCCATTTATTAATTATTGATTTTAGCGTCTATGCTAATGGTGTTCTGCTCAGAAAGTCTTTCCCTGTGACAAGGAGTTCAAGACTATTGCCTGTTTTCTGTTCTATTCCCCATTTTTCTGTTCTTAGTTACTAGGCTAACAGTAATTGTCAACCAATTTGATAGAGACTTAAGTATTTGTTTTTATAACATAAAATTTACAAGCAGCAGAAGTTCTTCATCGCACACTTGTATACAATCAACTAATGACACTTTTTAATCAAACAAAAATATAGTATTATGAGAAGCTAACACTTTGTCATCTGCGTGTGCAGAACAGCACTTCAGAAATCGAGTATTTAATCCAAGATCCTCGATTTTTCTCTTCTTCAGGGATAATTCTGACAGGTTTTCTTTTTTTAAATTTTTTTTTAATTTTTATTGAGAAAAAAAAAGTTTCCGCCTCCTCCCAGCGTCCCATTTCCCTCCCCATCCTCCTGCCCCTTTCCCCCTCTCCCCACTCCTCTCCTCTTCCCTCTCCAGTACAAAGAGCAGTCAGGGTTCCCTGCCCTGTGAAAAGTCCAAGGTCCTCCCCCCTCCGTCCAGGTCTAGGAAGGTGAACATCCAAACTGGCTAGGCTCCCACAAAGCCAGAACATGAAGTAGGATCAAAACCCCGGGCCATTGTCCTTGGCTTCTCATCAGTCCTCATTGTCCGCCATGTTCAGAGAGTCCGATTTTATCCCATGCTTTTTCAGTCCCAGTCCAGCTGGCCTTGGTTTTCTAACCAGCAACATCTACATGGACTCTGCAATAGAAACTCCACACAAAGTTGCACAGTACTTTCTTAGTGCAGATTTGCTCTAGAATCATTGTACACTGGTGATAAATGGCATCTCAAGATGCTGAACTCAGCTAAATAATGCTGGTCTGTGCTGATGCAAATGGCTCGGGTTTGAATGTAAGTAGTTAACTTCTGTGATTGTTACTTCCCTACAGACAACACAATAGTGCTATGCAGCGTGTAGAGGCATCAGCAATGTGGGGAAAAGTTTCATTATTTCCTGCACCCTATAGTTCAGACACTATCTGGAGAGTGAAGTGTAGGGCAAGTGAGGACTTCACATTTTACTGCCTCATGAAGGATGAGGGACTTTAAACATCAGGAGCTGAATTTAAAAGATAAACATGATGAACTCCTAAGAGATTCTAAACACGTTTTCCAGTAGTGGGGAAGTCATCATCTAGTATAGACACTTGATGATTGGTGTTTGAGGTCTCCCCAAACTCTCAGGACTTAACTGTAGATGAAGAATACCTCTGTGTCCTTCATGTGTACAGATAACAACCAAGTGAGGAGAACTGCCAATACAGCTGCCATAGCGAGCATGCAAGAAGCACAGCAATAATGAGTAGTAGGAACGTTTTCTAGGGGGAGGTCACAGTGAATGGTTATTTCAACTCGTGGTTCACTAACTGTAAAATTAGCCACATTGCATCACTAAAGAAAACAGCTGTAGAGCATTTACATTTTTTTCTTTTAAGAAGGTTCAGATTGGTCAACCATTCGGAAAAAACGGAATGAACTAATGGTGTTGTGTGGTTGTGGTTAGATGCCTCACTGAATTCCACATGTTCTATCTTGATTTGCATCTGGAATTACATCTCTGACATAATAGTCAGTATGATTTCTGTTCACTAAGACATGCCAAGTTATTGTCGATACTCCAAAGAATAAGACAATCCTGTCATCTCCCATGACACTCTTGTTTATTTTCTACTTTTACATATATTTTGATGCATTTCCAGCTTTGTCAGTGTGTAACAATTATTAAATATAAACAATTTCTTGTGACTCCAGGATTTTGATAGAATGTGGATAATAAGCTTGCTGTAAGTCATCATTTCAATGATGCTTGTTCACAAGGCTAAAACAAGAATCTGGAAAATAAATAAAATAGTGTATAGAAATTATTAAATAAAAGCAATTTCTTATGACTCCAGGATTTTGATATAATGTTGATAACAAGCTTGCCGTAAGCTATCATTTCAATGATGTTTGTTCACAAGGCTAAAACAAGAATCTGGAAAATAAATGCAGTAGTTTTATTGTTTGAATAGCTCTAAGAGAGATGTTACTATTGTTAGTAAACATGGGAATAAACTTGGACTTAATTGATTAATATATGAATTCATAAATATTTATTGGACAATGTAATTTGCAAAACACAAGGCTATTACCTTTTCTTGTTGTCTGGTCAAAGAATGACACTGAGTCACTGGGGTCATTAGTAGTGTATTACCAGTCACTGAATTCCTTTGTTCCTCACTGGCCCCCCACCTCCATCATTTGTAGTTATCTCACTAATACTCAACAAATATTTGATGATAGGAAATGTTTGAGAAAGATTGAAGATATTGAATTAGATGTCCTTGTTTCTTTCATTGCTCTTTTTGAAAGTTTAAAGAAGAAAAGAAGATGGCATATTGTTAAGTGCTAAATTCAGAAGGTGGTATGAAAGTTTATAAACGGAGTTAAACATATCACATTAAAAGCACTAGTGAGAGGTTCACAGAACCAAAGGAATTTGGGCAAGGATTTGAAGATGAATAGGATTTGGGAAGGAAGGAAAGGATTGAAAGGGTATTTCAGATGAAGCCAACATATACAATTAAAAAGAGTTGAGAAAGAGTTCACATCTGCTTAGGGAGCTAAGACAATACCTTGTTTGGAGAGGAGGCTTCTTGCCCTGGCATTGTGACTTCTCTAATGTAGTCATCAATTAAATATTTATTAAAGGCAATCATTGGGAGCAAGGTAGTGTATGCAATTTTCTGAGGTATATAAATCTTGACAAATATTTAAGAAACAATGAGGATGTTTGAGATAAAAGAATGAAATTCTCATGTTTAACATTCTGCAAATATTAAAATGAATAAAACAAAATTATGGTAGATAAATAGTAGATTAAATATGGAAAATTATGTAGAATTGGAAAGAAAAATGTGGTCCAAATATATAGGGCAGAACCAAATTATAAAGTCCATTAGCTTCCGAACGTATCCTTCATTTGACTCCTTTAGTGTGATTATATGAAAACTGTGAAATTTCAGTCACTGAAAACTTTATAATCTTATATTTATTTTATTTCTCAAGACATCCTCTGAAAGGCACTTATAGAAGAGCGTGGTGTTTCTAATGGTTCTGCCCTTGGATGGATTTGGACTTGTTTTAAGCTTCTACTTTGCTCTCTCTTCCTCCTTCTCAGTCAGTGCCAGGGTTTCCTTGAAGACATGCTGCTGATAAAGGCAAACACTTTAGGATCATGACTGTCTCCGAGATGGCAATGCCATCTGTTGAGGAACTTCTCTAAGCATGGATCCTCAAGTCTGTATTTGTAACACAATGGAGTGTGAAACATGTGATATGCAGGACAGGCCCTTTC
Organism: Neodon shergylaensis; assembly: GCA_025134845.1. NCBI lineage: Eukaryota > Metazoa > Chordata > Mammalia > Rodentia > Cricetidae > Neodon > Neodon shergylaensis. Next base: position 15,502,874 of record JABTXL010000001.1, read on the forward strand.
ATCTCAAAAGCACATGCGAATGTATATATGGGCACTGTCAGGTCTGTATAAAACACTTTGTTCTGAATCTTTTCCCTCTGTTTATTCCTATATTTAAACTGTTCTGTCTCCTCTCCTCTATTCCAGTTATTGCCTGCTAAATTACCCCTGTTTCATTCCATTATATCATAGAAATTAGAGGGACAGAGAAGCCTTTTTTTCTTGAGCAATGCAATGTGCCAAGAAAAGAGAAAGGTTATTGTTGTGACAGACACTCTTGAGAGAAAGCAAAGAAGCCTCACACTGGTAAAGGTCAAGTGCCTGGGGAAGAAAGAGAGTTCAAAAGTGGATTTGAAAGACAGGAAGAATTCTGTCTATGCAAAAGCTAAGCACAATGCCAGGAATATAGACAGGTATACAAAAATTGACATGTGATTGGATAGGGTTCAAAAAATGGCCAGCAATGTCCAGATACCTGCAGAACCTGGTAAAGACCTGATTATTTTGACCAGAGGGTGAGGTGGTAGGAGTTCACAGGCCTTCACCAGAGCTTCAGTCTTTTAAAACACAGCAAAGTTTCACTTAATATTTAGAAGATTGTAGAGTTATAGGTTGCATGGGGGAATAAGAACATAGCTACAAGCATGGCATGACAGAACCAACGAGAAGTCAACTATCTTGATGTATAAGACCAGAAGTTCATCCTCTTGTTAAGTATGGTTACCACCAGTGTGGAGACATGATTTATTCAATATACTCTTGTAAAACACTTCAAGTAATCAAACAACTTCTTTAGACTCCCCTAATTTTGTTCATCAGGTGGAATGAAGGAAAAGAACACTCACTCTAGAGGAAGTGAATGATGTTAGTAAGGAGGAAGGCAAGATCAGGAACTGCATTGGAAAGATGAAATAAGTTGTCGACTGTTGTGGTTTTGTGATCTAGGCAATGAGTACATCTTGATGAACTCAAATGGAAAATATAATAAAAATACCCAGCATACTGTAGTATAGAGAAGTTACCAACAGTGCCGTTTCCTTCCAAGGTGACATATAGTGTGCGACACAGTCCTAGGATTACATATTAACTTAACAGAGTCAAGGGCAAGGTGCACAGGAAGCCTGGACATTGTTTACAGAAAATTTTAACCTAAGCACAGTCAATATTGGGGATCCTCTTAGATGTACACATTCTACATTGCTTGGCATTTAATAAGATAGCTGAAAGTTCTTTGTAAGATAAACTGAACTCCACTAGATGCAATGTAATGTTAATTATTTTACCTACAGAGATAGTTATTTTTCTCCTTTGATATAGACTAAACAGTATTCTATAGTGCAGAAAAGAGCGAAGGTGAATTTCAAGGTGGATGAAGTGTGGTTGTGACGATTTTAGCTTCTAGAACTACAAAGCAAAAGAAATTTACAGACAGGATAGATGTCTCTTGGCTTATTATCAACAGAGGGAGGATGCCTTTTCACACTGGAAACTTCCAAGCAATGTACATCAGCTCATTACTTATGCAGTGGTCAAGTGTGAGTTTACATCTTTAGTGAAAAATAACAAACTAATTAAACTGAGGCACATCCCAACAGAATTTGAAACAGACACTAAATATGGAAATGTATACATATATACTTAATATATTTATACTCTAATACATTTTTGTCTCACATAATATTTAGGATATACATTGCCCTTGGATCATTGTTCAGTTCCCTGTTTACCTATTTTCAAATTTGTTAAGGTTCTCTGTGATTTTTTTCTGGTATCTCCATTTCATGTTCTGACTACCAGTTCTCTAGGCTTAGAATAATTTTAGTTACACATTGAAGGGAGATAAAGTTTATGGAACTTGGGACTCACATTAGTAGTCTCTGCATATTGATGCATTCAGTTATAATGAATTTATGTATATAATACAATTATTCATATCAGGAAATAAACATCAACAGAAATTTCAGTGCTTTCAAGCAAGTATTTATCCCTGCAGTTTACCACACTATCCATGGTAACCACCCTGGCTCAAGTTGTGTAATTTCTCACTTTTAGTTATTTTATATTCTTTATATTTAATGTATTTAAGTAGTTCTTCAACAAATGTTTACCAAGTCTCTGCTAAGAGGCTGGAACATATTTTCCTGTGAAGTTCTAGGAAAATGTAAAATAAAACAGGGCTTGTTCAGTCATGAAAAACTCTTTTTTTATTTTGAGACAGGGTTCCTTTGTATAGCCTTGTGTGTCCTGGAACTCACTCTGTAGACCAGGTTGGCCTTAAACTCAAGTGTTGGAATTAAAGGTGTGCACCACCAGCTCCCAAGGCATGGAAAACTCCTTTTAAGTGAGTATGAGGAGGAATCAAATAGGTAAAATATATACTAAATCTAATGGTGAAAAAAGTACCGCAAAAGCAAGAATGTGCTGTTGGATGTATGCATTTCAAGTAGAGATGAGCAAAAGCATTTCTGAGGGGTGACTTCTTAGGCTTTCTATTACTGTGATAAAAATTCACCATTACCAAGAGTAAGCAGGAAAGGAAAGGGTTTATTTGTCTTATATTTCCTGATCACACTCCATTATTAAGAGAAACCAAGACAGGAACCTGGAGACCACAACTGTAGCAAAGATCATAGAGGACTTTGCTTCTTACTGGTTACTCTCCATGGTTTGTTCACCTTTCTTTCTTTCTTTCTTTCTTTCTTTCTTTCTTTCTTTCTTTCTTTCTTTCTT
>JABTXL010000001.1:15505592-15586118 GCA_025134845.1 Neodon shergylaensis
CTTTCTTTCTTTCTTTCTTTCTTTCTTTCTTTCTTTCTTTCTTTCTTGATACTTAAACCACATAAAGACATTATTATGAAAGAGAATTACAGACCAATCTCACTCATGAACACTGATGAAAATATACTAAATAAAAAGTTGGCAAATCACATAAAAAATCACCCACCATGATCAAGTAGTTTTAATCCCAGAGATGCAGGGATGGTTCAACTTACAAAAATCTGTCAACATAATCTGCCATATGAAACAAAATGAAAAATAAAAATTACATGATCATCTCATTAGATAATGAAAAAGCTTTTGACAAAATACAACATCCCTTTATGATAAAGGTCTTGGAGAGAGCAGGGATACAAGGAACATACCTAAACATAATAAAGGCAATACACAGCAAACCAACAGCCAACATCAATCTAAATAAAGAAAAACTCACGGTGATCCCACTGAAATCAGGAACAAGACAAGGCTGTCCACTCTATCCATATCTATTCAACATTGTTCTTGAATTCCTATCTAGAGCAATGAGTAGATGAAGGGGATAGAAATCGGAAAAGAAGAATTCAAACTCTCACTATTTGCAAATATATATCATCAGCAAATATGATAGTTTACATAAGTGACCCCAAAAATTCTACCAAGGAACTTCTACAACTCATAAACACTTTCAGTAATGTAGCAGGATACAAGATTAACTCAAAAAAATCAGTCACCTTGATTTCTTATACATTCCATTACCACCTGCCCAGGGGGTGGGACTACTTATGGTGGACTGGACCCTTCCATCTCAATCATTAGTGAAGAAGGTGCCTATCTACAGAAGAATCTGATGGAGCCAATTGAGGATCTCTGTTTACAGACATTTGAAGGTTTGTGAAAAGTTGAAAATTCCAACCAGCACAATGTCTGAACAAAAACCTGAATGCACAGAGAAAAATAGACATGTAGTTCACTGAGAGAAAAATGTTCTAGGTTAAAGAATCAATAGGGTAAAAACCTAAGTAAATGATTTCATGGTAAAACTGAGTTTGGAGCACTACAGAAAGAGGGAAAAATGGGAAAGTGGAAGAATATATTTTAAATTATTGTTAGGAATTTGGGTTTTGAATTTAGAAAACCACTGGGAGTGGAGAGGTTGAATAGAGTTGTGATCCTTTCTGACTCACATGATTCTACACGTCTGGATCATTATATATGGACCATTCCTGATAAAATATCGGAACTCTGGTAATTCAGGTGAGGTACTGATTTCTGAACTAGGGTGTGATGCCAATGGAAATGAGAAGTATGTTCCTGAATACATTTTCAAGATACAACCAAATTGTTGCCAGGAAAATTGGAAGTTAGAGACTGAGTAAAACAGGAATGATGATGATTTGGAGAGATTTTTCTGGACTTGCAAGGATAGATTTCTGATTTACTAAAACAGTTAAGACAGGGGAGAGTGGAGACTTGGAGACTTTAAAGGAAACAGTCAGAGTCCTGCTCATGATACATTTGTTTTTATATCTGCATTTTTCTCTCAAGTGAGATGGTGGAGCATAGCAAATAAAACAAGACTGAGCTTCAAGAACTGCCAAAAACTGTTTTGGGGGAGATGGTATTTTAAGCCTGTACACTAACTAGAATGATGACATGGGGTGAACACACAGAACTATGGGATATTGAGATACTGTGGTCCTCTAATATCAGAGCCTTGAGAGATGGAGAGGAGCCAGTCATATTGTTACAGGAAGAAACAAAATATTTCATCCTGAAAAGGCCCATCCTGAAAAATAATGGAAAAATAACCTCAACACATCTATTACAAAGGTTGCCAGAACATAGCATGAGATCTGTCAATCTGGAGGTAGATACTGATGCTAGGTTATATACATTGTTTACATTTTTGTAGCCTTTTAAATATGTTTTTTCTTTCTGCTATTTATTTACTTATTATACAATAGTTTGATCTTGTTATTTCTCTTCTCCAAAATCCTCACAGATCCTCCTCACCTCCCTATATAATCAACTATATGTTTTTTCTTTGTCTCTCTCAAGCACAAAACAAACAAATAAAAAACTTATAATCAAAACAAATAAACAAAAATCAAGAAGACAAAAAAAACCAGACAAACAAAACAAAAAACATATAGAAATCATGGAGTCTATTTATTGTGGTCAACTGGTCAGGCAAGTCCTGAAAAGCACACAGACATTGGAGCACTAAGGCCTAAATGGGATGGTTTTCTCAAACTCTTTCCTCAGAGCTCAAAGATCTATGTAGAAGAAGATTGGGAAAGATTTGTAAAGAACAGAGGATGTAGGTGACTCTATGGAAGCAGAGTCTCCCAGACACAAAGGGCTGGGGCACATATGATCTTCCAGAGACTGGGACAGTATGTCCAAGACCTGCACAAGTTCAAACTACACAAAATCCTGGAATCGATGGCCGCTCTAAAGGTCAATTAAAATTTGATTGACCTTGTAGCACGTTTGGGAGGTGACTGCTTTGAGAAGTGATGAAGTGATTAATTGGAGAAATTGCTCTTCTTGGGGAACACAGTCAATTTTTGAGGCCCTGCGATTTATGCTAGGGCTGAAATTACTTTCCGAGGAGAGTGGGTTGCTATGAAAGAGAGCTGCCTGTGCGTTTTGTCTCTTTTACATACACCTGCTCGCTGCCTGTCTGTCACCTTCACATACGCTGTTGCCAGGTAAGTCTGTCTACCACCTCATTATGCAGCAGGAGGCCCTTGCCAAAAGCAACACCAGAGCTCTGACTTCCAACTTCTAGCACAGCGAGCGAGTGGAAGAAGTTTTATTCCTTCATATATTACCTACCTTCTGCTGTTTCTTTGCAGCAACAAGAAACCTTGAACAAAGCAGATTCGGCGAATTGCTGGGGCTGAAGTTTACAGGGGACGAAAGGAGAGATGTCTTGAAGAAAGAAAGAATATCTCCAGTGGGAAATTTTGTTGAAAAGAGAAAAGAATCATTTTATTAACTGGAGGAGAAATTTGGTCAAGGGATTATAGATTCTTTTCCACGGAGATGATTTACAGCCCATTTTTCCCCCCTCTGTTCCCAATGCTATGGGCGTATCTTACTGAGGCTCGTTAGTGCTGACACAGTGGTCACGTTTCAATACCACAGGAAAAGCCTTGGCTGCTCAGTGCCAATTTGGTTCATTATGGGAGATTCCCTGTCCTTTTATAACCTGTTAACTTATGTTAGAGTATTTTGCCTTTTAAGATTATTTCAAGTAAACATACTTTTTTTTCAATCAAAATAAAATTTAGCTAAAACGTTTCTAAGTCTTTCATCTGCATCATAGTTTAAAAATCTGTAAGCTCCAAGGCATGTCAACACAATTCGGTGGCATTGTGGGTTGTGTCATTGGATTTGGGAATCACGGACACGCGCCTTTGCTGATTGCCTATAGAATAACACCTCAGCTCGCTCTGGCCCTGTTCCCTAGACCTGTGGTGGCAAGCCATTTCTGAACAAACAGCAAGAGCAACAACAGGCTAAATTTAGACTTGCCTCAATAGAGAGGGAGTTGGAAAGAGGCCTAGCAGTGGTGGGATCCTGGCTGAGTGGGAACTCACCTCTGCCAAGCTTCGATTTCCCTCAGAACATTAGTAATGGAGCCAAGGATTGAACAGATGGAAAGTGGCCAGTGAAAGGATGCGAGAGGAAGACACTGAGGGAGATAATTGGAGCAGGCCAAGAGATAAATGCTAGCATGCCCTTGCAGTCTTTAAGAGCTAGTTACGTATTTTACCTAAACCTGGAATCTTTACGTGTGGAAACTTTCCCTTGAACCATGGCATGATTGGTCAATCTCTCCCTTAGTCTGGGGTGGAGGGGCACCGGATCGTCATCCTTACTCCTCCTTACCAAGCAGAATTAGTTCCCTTGGCTGCAAGATGTCTTTGGGGAGAAAATGTGTTATGCGCCTTTGTGCATGTGTGGTGCCAGCAGAGGCCTCAGTCATACCTGGAGTATTTTAACACTAGTATGTATCTTATTCATTTTATCAAGCCAGCATTTAAAATAAAAAATACATTTTGATGCATGTGTGTTTGTGTTTATGCACAGTTTTTAAATGGAAAACTCTCAAAGAAACACACTGAGTGGCTGCAGGCAACCCCCTTCCTTGGGAATTGGCTTTATCAGTAAGTTTTTCTTATCTAACTTTGGGAAACAGACTTAACTAATAACCCGATAATGCTTAATGCTCCCCAGCTCTAAACAAACAAAATGACTGTGCTTGTGTGCTTGTGTGGGGGGCGGTTTATGGGGTTGCACAGACAGCTGAAGCCGCCAACAAGACAAAGCTCAGCAAGGCAGACACCACCACCAGAGTGCCCTGCTTCGAAAGGTCTTCTCTCTGCTCTGCCAGCAAGTTCAGAGAGTTAACAGTCAAAGCCGCCTCGTGGATTTAAACTTTGTGCAGTGGGTCATATAAACATTCTTTGAGCTAAATGGTGTAATAGATCTAAAAATCTCCTGCTCGCTCTCTTTTCTCTCTCAGATTTATCACACTGTGATATAAATACCCACAGTATTTTACAAGACAATGAATTTGGCTTTTTCTAAGGCCAGTAACTTTTGCTGATTAGTGGAAACCCAGAGAGCTGTAAAATAGCTGCTTGACACGATCTTGAAGCTTTGAGAAGTGCATCCCTGGAACAGAGTTCAAATTACAGTATGGTCATATTTCTGAAACAAAAAAAATGAATATACATAAATAGCCTTATAAATAGCCAGCTATGCCAAAATCATGCATGCAAGGAAAGTGCTAATCTGCAACAGATAGCCATCCCCGAGCCGGCATAGTTTTCGTCTGTTTATTTCTCTTTTCCCAGCCTTCTGGGAGATGGGCCAGTTGGATGGAAGTTGGAAAGGAGGGCTTGAAACTTTAAGTAATTTCTTCATTCTTGCCTTAATACAAAATGACACTCTTGGTTCACATATCTATTTGTTGGGCTCTTGAAAATATGAGCTGTAGGTCTCTGGAGAAGATCATGGTTTCTGGGGAATTTTCCTCGCCTTGGTCTTCCAGTATTTTCAATATAACATGTGTGATGCCATCACAACTTTGTTAGCTCTGCTGTGACAAATCAACCACATTTTCACACTAGAAATGTTGTATTGTGCATCATGAGAGAAGTGCCGGTCGTTCATGGTTTCGCCTCCCCTTGCGGCCCCACCTGCTACCCACTAGATTCCTCTTAAAGAAGAAGATTCCTGGAAGATGAAGCCATTGAAGGCTCTGCTGGGAGCCAATGGCATTCCTCTCCCTATCCCTCCCTGAATGGCTGCCTGAAAAGAAAGTCTCTCCTCATTTTGGCTCAACAAAGCCTGAACAATGGGTGGTGTGTGCAAAGCCCCTTTCCCACTAGACCTGTGGTGTTATCCTGTGAGTCTATTCACAGAAGATAATGCATGGCCTCCCAGCTTAGGCCAGAGTGCTCTCTATCTTAAGGCTCCTCTCATTTTCTTTCTGGCATTTTAATCCTTAGCATTACCTAAGAATTAAACTAAGAAGAAAACTGTTGGTGTCTCCAAGGCACAGGAAGCTGTTCTGTGACTTATCTACATTTGGAATTCTGGGAGGGGTCCTGTGAGGCCTTCCACCTCCTCTTGAGTCCTGTTTATTCTGTCAGCCACTATCTGAAAGGTTTTACTCTTAATTTATCTTCATATGGTAAAAGTTCTCTTCGAGGGAGAGTAAAGTTATTTTTTTTATTTTTTAACTAAAAATAAAGTTTTTCTCAGAAAGAGATGAGATGACATTTCCAAAGAAATTTTTTATACTGCAAAGACTTTTATACTTTTATACTTTAATTTTTTTTTGGTTAATGACTACTGCAATTAACTGATAGAAATAAATGCAAACCATTTGACAGTTTGGAAAGAACATGAGATAAAAATTATAGCATTTGGGGTCAAAGTGTAAACCACTGTTGTATTGATAAACTATTTAATATATAAACAAATATTTCCAGTATGTGTTCAGTGGTTGTATCCCTTGGCTCACAGAAAACAATCCTTCCTGCTACATTGGACAACACTGTGATGGAGATTAGAAGTGCAGACTTCAGAAGATTTGTTACTCATCTCATTTTAACTTTGTATTCTTGGACTATTAATATAATAATGTCCTAATTGTCAAGGATTTTAAGGAATCTATGGGTTTTTGTGCTGGTTAGTTTTATGTCAACTTGACACAGCTGGAATCATCTCAGAGGAGGGAAATTCAATTAAGAAACAGCCCCCAAAAGATCAGTCTGTTAGTAGAGAAGCCAATAGGGCATTTTCTTAATTAGTAACTGGTGGGGGAGGGCCCAGCCTATTGTGGTTGGTGCCATTCCTGGGATGGTAGTCTTGAGTTCTATAAGAAGCAGGATGACTGAGTCATGGGGAGCAGGCCAGTAAACAGCACTCCTCTATGGCCTCATCATCAGCTCCTGCCTCCAAGTTCCAGCCCTGTTTTGAATTCCTGTCTTAACTTGATTCTTTGATGAACAGTGATGTAGAAGTATAAGCCAAATAAATCCTTTTGCTTGCCAAGTTTTTGGGTTGGTCCTGGTGTTTCATCGCAGCAATAGTAAACCCAAGGGAGTGTGGAACTCTGTGTTTTCTGCCTACAAATTGCTTCCATTTTAGATTTGTTCTTTCTATAACAGAGAGAAAGATACACGGAATTCGCCGACTTTGGAAATACAGCTAGCTCCTTAGGGGACTTTTATAAAAGTTATTCATGCTAGAGAATGAGAGCAGCTGATTCGTGGGTATATTAGGAATTTTCTCACAATTTTAATTTAATCAATAATAGTTTTGTTCTCCTCTTACAAGGATGGCCACTTATCACTGTTGATTCAGGCTATTGCTGTGTTAGCACAGGCTGAGTTTGAATGTTCAACCCCCCCTCCCATCTACCTCCAGATTGTTAGAATTATAAGTGTCTACCGTAGCTTCTGGCCCACTAGTGAAACTTAATATAAAAATATGGCCTGTTTTTATACTGTGCCACTTTAGTGTTGACACCCTAAAGAAATCCTGAAAAGAATGGCAAGAGAAACTATAATAGCTTCATGTATCTTGGATGTTACATGTAATGTCAGGACTTGTGTGTTGATTGCTCTTAGCATCGCTTTTCTAAAGAGATCTGTCTTGGTTTCACGTAAAAGCAGCCATTGTGAGAGTAGTTCAGTCTTTGAAAATGGAACTTATTGACTCCAGCTACTGCACATTCCCAGGATGAAGCTTATATGTGGACTGCTAGAGACCAACAGTGGTTACAACACCCAGCATCTCTCATCAGGAGTATAACATCCACTCTAAAATAATCTACCACTATCTTAAAAGTTCAGTAGCCTTGTGCCTCCATTCTTACTCTCCCTCTTGGTGGGCCAAAAGTGTTCCTTTAGGATACACCCATTAAAATAGACCTGTTTTGCTGGATGCTTTGGTGACATGCCAGCTCATTTTAAATAAAGTTTCCTTAGTATTCTAGCAGACCTTTGGTGAATCTTGTTCCAATCCTCCTCCTGGTTGCATCTCCTGTTATTCTCCATCAGATCCCTCTGCTCCCATAATATCAGCATTCTTGTTGACCTTACCAGCCATGTTTCCTCCTTGTCACCCAATTCTCTTTCCTTCTCCATTACTAGTCATACATTGCTGTTTGTTTTATGTCTTCTTTACACTATCTAATTCTGTAAGTCATTCATTTCTCATCCCCTTTCTGCTAAATTTCTTTACTTAACACTACTTACTTGTTTTTCCCATCTCATTAATTAAGGCACCATATTAAAAATGGTGCCCATTACACCGTGAGTACTTAATATATAGCTTTAGAGTAAATGAATGATGGGGGTGGATATGAGAGAATATCCAAGTCCAAAGGGGTTAGCTATTAGAACAGTGAATTCTCACATGGTCACAGGCTCCCAGGGCATCGTGCAGTAATGGAACCAATGCATTTATAGAGTATATGAATTGTTGTGCATATGTAGGAGTTTTCAGTTTGCCTCATTTTTTCTTCTTCTTGTCATTGGCATTTATTGGTAACACTTGATAAAGGACATTTTCTCCTTTAATTTTTCTGTGGTTGCTGTTTCATTTATATATAGTCTGTAGTAAAGAGGCACTCCTTTCTACTGTATTGCTGCTGTTAAAGCAGTATGGGCTTGAAAAATGGGAAGACAAGGACAAAATCTGGTGCAACATTTCTTTACAGTTTCCAGAAGATGTGTTTATGCAGTGTTTGTTTAACTCAGTGAAGCTGTGATTCTTTACCCGTCTAAAACACCTACAGGTCTAATAAGGAGCTGAACACCTATAGCAAGGCAGGGGAAAGGATAGGCAGGACTAGCAGGCAGAGAAAATAAATAGGAGGATAAATCTGGGAAGAGAAAGGAAGAGCAACAGAGAAGGAGCAAGATAGAATATGGGAGGAGGACAACAGGAGTCAGTCACTCAGCTACACAGCCAGCCATGGAGTAAGAAGTGATGGAAGGTATACAGAAAAAAAGGTTAAAGACGCAAAATATAGACTGGAAAATTTAGGTTAAGAAAAGCTGAATAGAAACAAGCCAGGCTATGGCTAGACAATTATAAATAATAGGAAGTCTTATGAATTTATTTGGAGCTGGGTGGTTGTGGTCCACCCTTCCCCAAAGATCGAACACCAAAAAAGGTAAAAAGCAAAGAAGAAAAGAGTACAAAAAAAAATCTACCTGTTCTTTCCCCTTCAGTAGACAGGAAATAAATGCGTATTATTCTAATTACTGTACTGGTTCCTTCTTGCAAAGAATTTCCCAGCATTATCCATTGTTAACATAAGCCAAAGTTATGGGCAGTTTTCCTTATGACTAAATTGGATCTACAGTTGCATTATCTTTCTATGTTCCCATTTATTATTGCTCTTCCCTTTTGGTAGTTATTGTCCTCATACTTAACTCAGTACACCCCTGTAATGACTATAATTTGGTACAGCAATCACACTATCTCCCTCTGTGGATTAGTTTGTGGGTTGTAAGAGGTATATCTTGATCTGCAGCAGCCTTGCCAAAGACAGGGAATTAAGAGATTTGCTGACCACTTTTGAAGACTAATTTCATCCAGACTCACAATTTGAGAAATTGTTGCCTGAAGAAAGTGGATATTCTTGTTATTTCTACCCTTCATCCAACAATCACAATGTTTTAAAGATTATCCCATGGTCTTAGTTTTGTTTTCTAATTTTTGATATGTACTAGTTTATCCTCGTATTTATCCTAGTAACATGTGTAGTGTGTCTTGATTGTGTTGTATGATATCTTTTACAGTTTGAGAAGATTATCCAGCAATGTCTCCTTATAAAATTACACCTGGTTATCAATCTCCCTGCTTCTAAGGCTCAAATGTCTGATGTGGATTTTAAACATAAAAGAACAGAATGAAGCACAACTTCTTGGTTACTATCTTTTCTCTGGTAGTCTCTGTTTACTGGTGGCCAGCAGAGGCATGGCTCCTTTAAGAAAGGCTTTCTGTTTCAACATTAGCTCTTTTAAGATGCTCTGCCACCAAACAAGTAAGTGGTGTTTATGAGCAGCTGGCATCAGGCTTCTGGGTGGTGGCATGGATCTAGAAACTCCACAGAGTTATAGCAATAAATCTAGCTCCTGTCAGTCCCTTCTACCATGATTCTAGACTCTCAAAAAGTTAAGGAATGTGATGGAGCCAGCTACCAAAGCTGCTGCTTTAATTCTAGCCATACCACTTAGTGGATTAAAGACCCAGAAAAAAGATAGAGATATATAGTAAAGACAGATTTAGAAAGAAAATATCCTCTAAACAGTTTACAGTGTGTTAAAAAATATATGTAGTCTTGTAGAAAAGAAAAAGGATGGAGAAAATCCTTATAAATAGAAATAGAGTAATTGAGTATGGTGTCACATGCACTTGGGAGGCAGAGTCAGACAGTTCTCTTTGAGTTCAAGTACAGTCTGGTCTACAGAGTGAGATCTAAGACAGCCAAAGACACACAGAGAAAACACTGTCTCAAAAAAAACCCACAAAATTATAAATAAAAATAAAGGAATAGTTTTTAAAAACCACATAAAGATGGAGAATACACAGAGAATTTGGATACCTTATGTTATTGTGATGTCTTTGAAACATTTGACTGCTGCTGAGGAAGTAGTAGCAGTTGCTAAGAGACATTTGATTATAAACACTGCTGAATTTTAATCCAACCTATATATTTTAAAAATACTATGACTTCAAAATGTAAGTCTAAGGGTATGTAACTTTGGAAAAGAGGTTTGTTTATGTTTCAGCAGAGGATAAAAAGCTGTGGATTCCTTGCTGGCTAATATGGTTTGATCAAACAAGACCCCATGAAGCAATGGCTTAGGTGCTCCAAAATCCACAACAGCTTCAGGACTGCTGGCTGAGACGGACCAACTACACAAGCTACCCAATAAAAGACCTGAAGAACAACATCCAAATCAGCAGAAAGTTGTCTAAAAAACTACACCAAAATTTCCAAATATTGTTTATAAATCTTTGTTTTAATTTAAAGGGGGTTGATTATAAATGGTTAATGGTCACAGTTAAGGTCTTTCTAAAGAAAAAAATAGAAATATGATATAGAAATGAATACTTTACATTGGTATGGACTTTGGTTTATTGATACAAATTTAAGGTTAAATTTGCTATATGTATATTTCTACTCTTATTTAAGGTATTATGTTTATATAGTTCATGTAAAATGGAATGTATAATTAAAAATTATGGATTAACAGATAGTCATCTTTAATAATCAAACCTATAGTCATGTGAGTTACATTTTCTAGATAAACAGAGATATGTTTCAGATGGATAGTTATTCCTCAAATCTTTCAAATAACTATAGAGTATGTTATTTAAAATGTTTTAAGAACTTGGATTTTTCTCAGCAATGAAACATGTCTGCTTCTGGAAGCATCAATTACTTTCAGAGAGGTTCTTGGTCATTAAAGAAACTTATTATGGTATTTTCCTTCAGTGTGATAAGGAGAGGCATCTGGGCAAGAAACTTCTCTTACCTGGACTGCTTGATGGTATGCTTATGAAATGGACATGCAGAACTCACAGAAAAATGATGGCTGAAATTTCCAAAAGATGGGATGGTCCTTCAGGTTCCCGCTCCACAGAAGAAACTGCCAGAGATACTGCAGGACAGAGGAAAAAAAAACTGATAAACTTTGAGAGTAAAAGGCAAAACAGAACTTCAAATTTTCTGTGTCACTGAAAAAAACTGCGAGACTTTATGGGCCTATAGGCTGAGGATGGATGCCCCAATATTACAAAAGAACATCGGATGACTGTTCAGTAAGTGTGGATGTCTCTGTCATTTCTAGAACTTTGAAAGTTGCTTACAATGCACTTCCTGTTTACTTAGGTAATATTATATCTTACTAGGGTCCTTGATGGAGTTGAAGACAGATAGCTATAGCTATATTTTTCCTTAGTTATGATGAAAGATAAATTAGATCTGAAACTTGAGACACACAAAGATAAAATAGATAATAGAATATTTTCTTTAGTTTTGCCAGATACAAATGGATCAAATATTGTAACTATAATTCTTGCTTGATAACTGTTTTGAATATGCAATTTTACTATGTTAAACTTAAAGCTTTCCTTTTTAATTAGGCAGAAAAAGTAAATCTTAGTTTTGGTTAGTAGTTTGTTCCAGACTTGAGTGTTATATTTGCTTTGGTGGCTACTTCATCTGGACGCTCAGATATAGATAGAAAAATAGAATATGTTTTATTAAAACAGTAAAAAAGTTCAATTACATTTGAGAAAATTTGTAATAATTTGTTAATGATGTATTCCTGGGTTCTCTGTATATAGTTCTTCAAGAGTGGAGGAAGACTGAGGAAGAGCTTGTGAAGAGCCTCTGTTTATGTGGGATAAACAATTTTTTTGAAGTTTTACACAATGGAGCATAAACAAAAGTCATATGTCGCCACACATTTCAAAATTTTTCAGGAAAGCATTTGATGCTTAATTTGAAGGTTCTCATGTCCACTGTAACCTTCTTGACAGCTTTTGTACAAGACATATTATGATTACTGATGGGTTTGTCACTATGCGGCTCTCTGTTCTCTGGTAGGAGTTGCTTTGCCATTCTTACAGGGCTGCTATTTCTGTGACAGATGGAAAAACCCATAACCGCACAATTTAAAAAAGAAAGAAAACCCAAAATGATAAATAAATAGATGGATGGAAGAATGAATGAATAATAAATAAATAAATGTGGAAGTCAACACTTCACAAGCTAAATGACAGTGAGTATGAGAGCTAAATTACACTGGGAGGGGTCACTTTGACTTAAATTCTAGAACAGCCCAGAATCATCGCAGCTGTGGCTTGTGACTCATGATGATTAAATATTAAACCAATAAACGATGGGAAGGCTCAGCACAATGAACACACATTGTCTAACCCTGTTTGACATTTATCAGGTACGTGCTACGTCTTGCCTTGCAACTTGTTCTAAGACCTAATAATCATTACATCTGATAGCCTCAAAACAATGTGCAATACTGCCATTAGAGTTGTTCTCAACTATGCTATATACTCAAGGAAATGCAAATCCAGGAAAGGTAATTACTTAATATTGCATAGAAAATGAATTAAGGATGTAACTCTAAGGTTGATACACTCCAGCGTCTGAGTGGATGGATGGATGCTTTCCACTGTTTCCTAGATGAAACACTTTACATACTATTAATAAACAAAGTGTGGCTTAGTCAGGAAAAATTCCTGAACACATGGTGTTAGGGGTGGAGTGGGGGGATCATGAGTACCACCCCTAGTTGAGAAACTATTGGCAATTGATGGCTGTTGAAGGATGGAGTGTTAGTTTTCTTCTCATGGGCCCCTTGATATATATGTGTGTGTATATGTATGTATGTATATATATATATACATACGAATGGATGTGTACCCCACTAGCAGCGCTAAGTCTACTCAGTGGGTTAACAAAGAGGACATGTAGTTAAGAGAGAAAAATGATGGTGGAGGAAGAGTTTGGGAAGAATTGGAGAGGGAGGTGTGGGGGAAGATTTGATTGAAACATTATATTCATGCATCAAATTCTCAAACTTACTAAATTCTTAAAAGATGTGTGACTTGAAATTTATGAAAGATGGTTTTTAGGAGGTCAAATTGTTTGCCATGCAAATCTGACAATTCAAATTTGATTCCCAGAACCAAAGTAAAGGAGGAAGATGAGCACTGACTATGCAAATTTGTCATTTGATCTTCATATGTACACACGCACACACACACACACACAAACATCATAGACACAGCAAAATAAAAATAAATGCAATTTTAAAAGCAAGTATTTCACTGCATAGAGATATCGGAATCAATGTGGCTTAGCAGGAAATATAAAATGGAGATTAGATGAATCATTATTTCACATATGTATAATTTTAGGAGTATTGGAATCTTATAGATTTGGGGGATGGAAAGAACCTAGTGCTGTCCGTTTCTACAATTTTGAACAGTTAACTTCATAGTATCTTCTATAATTTAGGACTCTCTGACAGTTAAGCTAATATTAAGGATGTCAGAGTGAATATTCCTTTTCTTATTATGCTCAGTAGGGCATTCACAGTGAATAATGTTACTATCATAGTCCAAGATACTCTGATAGCAGACAGGTTAATCTTCATTAAGATGTGTATACTGTGACAATAACCACAGTCGCGGCACTCCTTCTGATTGTTCTAGCTTTCACTCACCCGTGTCTTGCATTTCACCTCAAAGAGTCAGAAGCCCTTCTCCATTAGCAGTGGGTGCCCTGAACTCATTCACTTCAATTTTCATGAATTGCTAATGCCATTCCTTACAGTCTCCTGCCCTGGGTTACATCTAGAGTCACTTGCCAAGGAAGATCCTTCTTAATCTCTGAGTTCCATGGAAATTATTGTGCTTGTAAAAGGTAGTGAGGAACAGGTGAAACTCATTTCTTTGTATTGCTCAGAGAACTGAGGCAGGCAGCACCATGTGGTTGCCTGTCAGCATGACTGCTTTGACACGAGAGGGGAAAGCACATCCAACACGACACTGCTTTCCCAGCTGTGTCTTGGTGAGTGCCAAGTGCAATTATGTGTCTGCTAAGCTCAAGCTCCTGGACTAACAGGGAAGGAATGCAGTAATAAAGAGCTTCACTGGGCTCTAGTCTAAGTATACGCATAGCCTCCCATTTTACCAAAGCTACCCATATTAACAACACTGTCAATTCCTTCTCAAGTCTGAAGGCCGACAGTACATGCTTGCGTCTTCAGAAGAACAGGCACCTCATAAGAGAACGGTGTTAATTCCGAGAGCTGAATTTAAACTTACAGACAAAAGAAGCTATACGCTCATCAGTAGCACCTCATTTTGCCTCTTTTGAACAGCAGAAGAAATGATTTAAATTTAGTTCCCATAAGGCTTGCAGTCAGTTTGGTTTTAGATCAAGTGACAATGGAGAACTCGATCCACGAGCTGTGGTTTCACCACTGCAAGGTAGCAATCACAGCGATGTGTGACAAGATGCCACCTCAGATACAGCAAATTGAAACAAAGTATTGGACACGTTGTTTTTCTTTTCTTTTTTCTAAAATTTAACTTGGCAGATAAAATAGTAAAATGAAACTTCAAAGTGTCATCCTAAGAAGTTGGCCCTTTGGAGTAGTCTGATGAAATATATTTATGACCATGTAAGTATTATGTTTATACATGTACTTGTACAGATAAATGTGTAATTACCTATTAATTTTGTGTACATACAATTGTATGTGAATAAAGATCTGACTTTACCAGCACTGTAAGAGAAAGGGAAAGCTATATTTTCAATATTCAGCGAAAAGAAACTCCCTGAATGCATTGATAAAAGCCATGACAAGATTTTTCAGCTTTTGGATATATGATTAAGTCATATACACATTAATTTAGAAAAGAAAGCTCCAAAGCATCATATTTATAATCCCACTTGAAAACACAAACATTTATGGTCTTCTTTTTGTTCATAACCTCACTACGCATGTGAAGAAAAAGGCATGGAAATGCAATCTAAAATATGAAAAACTTTAAATGAAAGTAGAGGTGGAGAGGAAAAGGAAGAAGAATGAAGAAAGGAGCTAAAGAGTTATTTAATGTGAGCAGAAGTATCCTTAGGTACCCCCATGCACAGACACAAAATCACATGAATATTTCCTCAGCTGGCTAAGAGCATTGCAATTAATAATTGCATTGATTATATGAATCTATAAACACAAACTACTCTTGAATATTGTCATAGTGATTTATTTTATTACAAACACAACATTCTCTCTCTGTCTCTCTGTCTCTCTCTCTCTGTGTGTGTGTGTGTGTGTGTGTGTGTGTGTGTGTGAGACGGAGAGAGAGAGAGAGAGAGAGAGAGAGAGAGAGAGAATGCCATTGACATGAAGTTTTCCTAGGATAGTTTCTCAGGACAGATCACTGTATCAAATTCTGCTATCTAAAATTGAAGCATGAATGTTCAGGGTAGGGTAAATACTCATTTTCTGTGCTATTAGAAGAAAGATGTTCATTTTTAGCATCCACTCCCATTGTATAAGTGGCATGACTTATATCACATCCCATCCACCAATACCTGTAGTATGTAACCAGCTTAGTTCAAATGGTATCCTGTACTGAGAGTTGGACAAAGCCTCAAGAGACAGGTTCACATAGAGAGAAGGCTAGTAGAGAAACTAACGTTACTCCACACAGTGGGAAGAGAAAGACAGGTACGGAGGGTGAAACTGAACAAACCACAAATTTGTTATGTCACACATAATAATATAGTGCCTTCTGTGTGGTGGACCATGGAATTAAAAGGAAATTCCTGGTTTTGAATTTTAAATCCTGCTATCCACAATTGTTTCTCCAAGTGATGGCTGATAACTTCTTAAGCGAATACTTCCAATTGTTTCGTTCACTGCTCTTTCCCAAATTCATGGACTACTCATTCATTTTAGATTCTCCCCCTTTGAAGGACAGAGAGAGACAAGCTCATTAGCACGCATGCTTTTGTTCAAGGTTACATCAAGGCAGGTAAATTACTGACCATACTTGTGTTTATAATTTTTTCAGTACTCTTAGCTTTCAAGAGGGGTTTAATATTAGTTCTGACTAATATAAAATATAAATAAAAATATTGGAGAGCTAATGAGTTTTAATAACAGAACAAATACTGGATCAAGCTTTAGAGAAATGAATTTCAGAGAAATCAAATACTTCTCTGTGCAGAGGTAGAATCTTATACGCCTTTGATTTAAATCAATACCTTTTGCATTTGAGTTGTACTAGCATTTATTTTGAAAGCCAAATAACCAAACAATAAAAACGTCTTACCAAAGCTCATTTTACTCAAAGTAGAGAGTCATTTCAAGCATATTTTGTGATAGGAAAGTGATGTTGTCTGTGTATTCTACCTAAAACATAAAACTGAAATTATAATCCAATGTCTAATATTTGTATAATATTTGAAGTAAAATTATCATGTAAAAGTTCTCTTGGTTTACTTTGTAGATGAAGTACTTAGGATTCTTTCTGTGTTTTTTACTTAATGTAAAAGCTCTCAAACTGTGGGTTGTGAGAATTTGCAGCAGTAGCAAAATTACAGTTTTGAAGTATCAAGAAAATAATGTTATGGCCTGGGGGGGTCACCATACCATGAGGAAGTGTTTTAAAGTGTAACAGCATTAAGAAGGTCAAGAACCACTGATCATGAAATACTTTTGTAAATGGTGAACTTTAATAGGAACAAAGAGGAAAGTTCATTTTTCTAGAAGATACCAACTCTGAATGAAACATAAGTAAGATCTCTCAAAAAATATTTATGACTGTTAAGCCAGAAGAATTAGAAATAGAATCATCATGTATTCAGTTTGTTATATAATGGAAAGAAACACTAGTGATACAAGACCATTTGACGAATGTACAGTATACATAAAATTTTATGTATAAATAAATAGGGAAACCATATATTCTTGAAGTTAACCAGACAACTCAAAATCTAAAATATACCAGCATGTTTGTGGGATGACCTAACTAACTATCTGGGTCAGGAATCTACAGCTGAGAGAGAAGACAGGCAACAGGAATTTGTGGTTTGTCTTGCTTGCACCAACAATGAGGAAAGGGGATGACAGCTCAGGTCAAGGCACTGTAACAAGTCTCCTTCGGAATAATCTTAGAATTAAATCTGCTCACTATGATCAAGAATATCTGCTTTCAAGCCGGGCGATGGTGGAGCACGCCTTTAATCCCAGCACTTGGGAGGCAGAGGCAGGTGGATCTCTGTTCGAGACCAGCCTGGTCTACAGAGCTAGTTCCAGGACAGGCTCCAAAGCCACAGAGAAACCCTGTCTCGAAAAACCAGAAAAAAAAAAAAAAGAACATCTGCTTTCCTCCCAAGTGTTGATTCTGCTTTCTCCTTAACATTCAGGATTTGGTGACAAAGTCCAACAGAGGACTTGAACCTTGTCTAAAGTCAGCTCACTGCCAGCCTTAATGGTGGTACTGGATTACGACATTGGTTTTGTAAGACTCCAATTTATAGTTCTTAGTAATTATTATATTTTATTTACTTATACTTTTTTCAATAACATATGCATTTCTATTTTACATCAAGCCCCAAGGTGTACAGTGTGGGAAAAAGGAAGGGAAAGGAGCAGAGGGAGAAGAAAGAAGAAGTCAAGGCATGGAGAAGGAGATAGGATAGGAGGATGGAGGAAAAGGAAGGAGAAAGGAAGGGAAAAGAAGGCAAAAGATAAAACAACAAAACAGGAAAGAAATGAGATTATTTTCTTTGCTTTCCCCCATAAAATGAGGCATAGAACCTTGTCATTAGAGGAAAAATAAACGTGAATTGATGATTTATACTCTATTTATGAAATAAAGTTATTTTCCCCATGGAAATATAAGTATTTTTTATGGTTTATGAAGTGATATTCAAATTGACACCTATTTAAAATAAAACTAATTTAAAAACAAAGCTAAGGTTGAAAATTTCTAGCGCTTGATCATTACCTAAAATGAAGTAACAGACTAAAACAACACCTTTAAGCAAAAGCTGTGTTGTTTTCAGTCACAAGTTTTTACATTCATATGGTGTTAATGATTTGGTCGACAAATGAAAGCAAATGAAGGGATTTTTTTTTTCATTGAGATATTGCCACAGTAGAAGAAAAAAAGTCCTTCAGGTGATTATTGAAGGATATGACCTTTAAATAAGATAATAAAAACACTATTTCTAATCATTATGAGCATGAACTCTACTGATAATTGATTTCAAGTCAAATGTTTCTGCTTATGTGGGTTTAAAACTGTATTTCAGGTGTCTCCCCCCCCCCCAATATCAAAACATCTTGACTCCAGAATTATGAACAGCAACAACAAAAAAAATACCCGTGCTCTATGGTAACGCATTCATGGGAGAGATGCAATCCTATGAGGGTGTGGACCAGCTCAAAACAGGAAACTGGAATGTGCACCTCTGCCTGCTCTCTGCTTCCACTTTCTCACACTGGTAGGCCCATATTCCCTGTATCACAAGATCCACTGTCAGATTGCGCTGCTGCTCCAAAGGCTCACTCGTGGAGAAACGTAGTAACTGTGGAAAAAGAAGTGCTTTGTAAATCATCCTTCAAAAGCTACCCTGGGAGGAACCAGATAGATCTCGGAATCTTAAGTGTTTAGCGAATAATTTTTGCTGTGCATTCTGAGCGCAGCGCTTCGCCTTTACCTAATTACAGAAATATGTGCAGCAGTTTGCAGAACTTCGCCACTGTCATAACTTTTCTTGAAGTTCAGCCAACCAATGATAATAAAGCTGTCACGAGATTAAACGGAGCTGCAAGTCATTGCTTCTGACATTTATATGTGGCATGGGAAATGCAAACAAGCCTGTGTAGTTATTAGTAATATTATGGGCTTGAATCCTTAAAGAGGAGCGCGTAAGACATCTGCCTCTGCAATGAAGGCGATGCATCCAAACTGCCAGTCAGTCCTCTTTTGTCTGGATTCAGGAAATCAAGTCTGAAAGGGGACAGAGAGCAATTTGTATGAACGGATGCTCCTCACAGGCACCCGTAGAAGGAGCAGACCTGTGGACTGGGGAAAGAAAAGTGTGGAACCTTCCATCCAATCCTCTGGAACTTTCTCAAGACCTCTTCCTGGTCTGGTGGCCTGTCCTGGATTTCAGTGCCAGCACTAAGCTTGGAGCAGCTGGCATCGTGTGGGGGAATCATAAAAATGCCCCACTGAGGCTTCCCAGCCATGCAGAAGTTTGCTTTTGTTTAGTGCAGGACACTACACAGGAACAGAATTTAGAGGAATAAAAAAACCCACAATATTTTTTAAATTCTGTGACGCAAATCTGTATTTTATCGTTGAGTTTTATCTTTTTTTTGTTTGAAAAACAAACAACAACAAAGCACACACACACAGACACACACACACACACACACAGTCCACTCTCACGTTTCCTTGGGTTGAGAAGTTTCGTTACTCCATAGACGCAACAACATATCGCACCGTACTTCCAGACTTTTTGATGCTGGTCATCAACAAACGTAGATCAATCAAAAGCATTGCTTTCAATATAAAAACTGTCCTAAAAACTAGTATTGGTGCTGAAATTCAGCTGTAAATTCGGTCTCTGGGGTGAGACAATAAAATCAGAGAATGATCGATCATTTGTAGTTGATACACTCATAATCTGCACCCAGGGTTTGTGTGTGAGCGTGGGGTGTATTAGCTCAGTGGTTCCTCTGCACTCTGCACACAAGCCTTCCTGACTTACTCAAAGTCCTTTCTTTCTTCTCGAGGAACATCAGTTTGCCTGTGCCTGACGACTGTGAAGGAGAGAATATTAGAAATGGGGATGAGCATCCTGAAGTATCAGGTCAGTTCAGGTTCCACTAATAACTAAATGAGAACCTCTTTTCTGGCAGGATCTATAGTAGGTAGGCTTCCACAATAAAATTGCATTTGATTACAACTTAGCTTTTATCGGCCATCATCTTATTTAAGAAGCCAGCTGTTTGTTTTTCCTGTGATTAAACATTCCTGCAAGTAAACTTTATGTGAAATATAAGTTCAAGAGGACCACTTCCTTCTGGTTCAAAACAGGTCTGAGAAACTTCTTAGAGGCATTTGCTTTTACAACTTTTATGTAGATAAAGTAACTACTAGATATTAAACCTAGCAGTGATTAAAAACTGCTTATTTGTAAACTATCATGGGCTATTTTCTTATATATTAACAGATTATTTCTAGTAAGCAAAATGTACTTTGCCATCAATATTAATTGGCTGTAATTTTTATATTTAAAAGAATTTGGTCAACCTAGAATAAATCAGACTAGCAGAAATACGTTGTTGAGCATAATGCTAAAATGTTTACTTATTGTGATGGGCTTAATGTTTAGAGTTTGCTGCTGTCTCCATAACCAGTGAAAGACTTCAGATGCAGAAAGTTCTGAGGAGGGCTTATTAGTGAGAAGCTACTTAGACTGAATTTTGAAAATGCATTGCGTGTTGCCAGAGTATAACTATTATTCTAACTACACATGAGGTAGTTGCCTGTTCACACTATATGCAGCAAGAAGTTTAAGTTATTGTGAAGTTTCTAGGAAAAGCAAGGATCAATATGGGAAAGTAATTCAGATTTCCCAAATACTAATTTTTGAAGGTAGTGACAGCAAGACATATTGCCATGTTAGCTTACACAAAGCAATGGGGTTGTAAGTTATCCAAGGAATCACTGAAATAGGAGATTCGTAATGTCTAGAAGAGATCTTCTGAGCTTGCACACTGAGTCACGACTTTCTGGGCAGGTTACACGTGCATTTTCACATGACCTTTCAGTGGTAGGGCTGAGACTAAGAACTTTTTGCAATAAGAGAGAAGAAAGGAATCCAACAGAGGAGCAAAGCAGAAGTGTAAACAGAGAAGGAGGCCTTGGATGAAGACATTTGAATCTGAATGGTGAGTTAATGATTCAATTAGTTTTTCACTTTGTTAAACTACATTAATCCTTCTTTATCAGGTCCCCATATTGAAACTCTTTGAAAAGAAAAAGGCAAAGGATCTTAAGAAAATTCTAAGAGCCACAGGCTTTTAAAATTGATAATGCTCCCCAAATACATGCTGCTCATTGGAAGTTGTGTATATATTGTTCTGGGAATCTTAAGACATGAATGGACCGAGTTCCACTGGCCTCCCAGTCTTGGAGTGGGTCCTAACTGAAGTAGGCTTACAAAATGTGTATTCTATTTTGGAGCTATGGAAGAATACAATTACTGAAATTAAAAAAGAAGATGTGATTTGAACGTAATTAACAATGTGTAAAATCAGAATATTTCAAAATATTATCATGGTAACTTGAAAGTGATAAGAATTGTTTCTCACATTCTATTTACTTTTGCACTTACCTTTCAATTTATGAAACAATACAGATTAGATCCTCAAACTTGGATTCTTATTGGCATTTAGTTGTCCCTATAAACATCAAACGTATTTCATTATGATTAGGCAAACCCTATGCTAGTCTCACAATTACATATTGTTCCAAATATTTACAATCTAGCAGATGTTAAATTGGTTCACTAAACCTATTAAGAGAATGAAGAGAGACAGAAAGCTGGTGAAGAAAATTACCCACAGGATAGTGAAAGCACAGCCAAGGCAGTCTAATCATAAGGGTCAAACTGACAGTTGGAATTAATTTAGATGCTGGATTCTTATAATGTGTTTTATTTTAAATATAAACAAAAACTCAAAGTTTGTTACACAAGAACTAGCAATGGCTCACTGGAATATCCTTAAGCTTGGTTGGTTTTAAATTGTGTGTGTGTGAACATTGATGTGTTTATGGTATAGTGTGTGTGTGTGTATAAAGAATATATATATATAGGTGTATACATATTGCATCTATATATTACATGGATATTTTGGACACTTTTCCCTTTTAAATATTAAAGCCCCTTACAATGAATTGTTGCTGATATAATTCTTTCTCGTGTGATTTAATTTCTTTAGTTCTGCTCTATCACTCAGCACATGAGTTCTCTGTGTGCGTGTGTGCGCACGTCTGTGTGCGTGTGTGCGCACGTCTGTGTGCGTGTGTGCGCACGTCTGTGTGCGTGTGTGTGCGTGTGCATGTAAACATTGAGGTTTCTGGTACAATTTGTATGTATACGTTTGTATAAATGTATATAGATGTGTATATATTGCATCTATATATTACATGGATATGTTTGACATTTTTCTTTTTAAATATTAAAACACCTTAAATGAACTGCTGCTGATATAATTCTTTTGGGTGTGATTTGATTGCTTTAGTTAGCTTGTCTACCGGTCAGCATATAAGAGTTCTACATCATCAGAATGTTGGAAAATGACTTATTTTCTTAATGCATAGCCATCTGAGGAATTTCTAGGAGAAGACAGAGAAGAGAAACAGATGAGAAGGGAGAGAATGAGAAATGACCATCACCATGGGAGTACTATGCTTTGAAAAGTAAGAAAAATCACTACCTGTTACTTAATAGAAGCTTTGTTTCCAAAAATCTGTTAGCTAAATGTCACATTTTTTTCCAAAAGAATAATTATCTTAATATTTGTCGGTACATAGTGAAGTTTTTACAAACATGTCTGGTTTGAGGTATAGAGCACATTTTGACCTAGGAAAATATAATGACGGAGCTACAAAGTACAACCAATGAGAATAGAAATGGTTTAAGTGAAGTTGGAGATCATATCTATTTCTAATTCCCATCTAATTTATTATCTAATCCTATAACTCTATGTATCTACATGTGTTTCATAATTTATACAAGTAAAATTTGACTCTAATTCTATAGAAATCAGTGACATGATAAAGATCAAGAGCACATACTCCGAAGTGCTACTGTATGGATGACATTTATCATGTCCCGGAACCCCTCTGTGGCAGTTTTTCACATCAATAATGTGAGTTCAACTGTAATTGATCCCTTAGAATTTAACTGTAGGTAAGAGATTTTGTGTGAAAAAATGTTGTGTGTGCTCACTTTCGTAATACATGTACTAAACCAGAGCAACACAGAGATGAGCCTCAAAGCCCATAAGCAAATATGACACACAAACCTATGAGCACTCCATGTTTAAATAGAAATAAAGTAGTTAACCTTGGCATTTACTAGGTGTTTGGTAAATGTCAGCTCTTATTCTGTATATATTGTTGGAATAATATACCGTAGAGAGTCCACTTCCTAGGATTGGAAGTTATGGCATCCCTTAGACGTAAACAAAAAGAATTGGAAAGTGTTATTTGAGAGAATTCAGTGGAAATTTCTGAGAGTCTTTTGTAAATATACAAGGGTAGAGTGTATATGTTCTTAGGTTAGATATATGAAATGGATCCTAGGTACTCATTTATTAAGAATATGCATTATTTCATTATTATGTTGCTCACTCTTAAAAATTCTTCTCAAAGAGCTAGAGAGATTGCTCAGTGGTTAAGGCTGACCTTCCAGAAGACCTGGGTTTGATTCCCTAGCACCCACTTAGTGGCTCCAGCAGCCTGTAATTAACAGTTGCAAGGATGTTGTTGCCCTCATTTGGACTCTTAAGGCGCTATGCACATAGTGCATAATTCCGGCAAATCACATAGACATATACTTTTTTAAAAAACCTATATACTACTTCGTATCATGTTTATCATGCATGATTTTAAATTGTTTCACATTTTGTGTTTTAAATACACACATGTAAGCATGCAAGTGATTTTTAGGAGTCCAAATGTAGGTACGACTGACTATAATACAGACAAAGGTCTTTTTATTTTATGATTCAGTTTGAAAATTCAGTTAACACATGCAGTTTATAAAGACAGTTTTCTCCTTGCCATCCTGTAAGTAGGGATTGTTATTGCCAAGTTAACTGTGTGCTGCAATCATTTTTTCCCCCCGCTGATCATCTATTTCCTAAGCCATCATTGCAAGGAAAGGACTAGAAGTTCATCTTTTCTTCTCTTTTCTGGCTCAAATGTGAGTTCTCACACTCCATTTTGACCCATAGCAGCTTGCTGGAGGATCAGGCTACTTTTCTTTCTGATCCCTAAATGTACCAGAAGAGGAGAAAGAAATATGCCTTTGATCCCCACAGAGCAATTAGGCCTGAATATGCTGAACTTTGTTATCAGTGCAAAGGACAGAGCAGACTCCGAAACATGCTTCCAACAAATCTTACCAAATATCCCCTAGAAAGTCCAGTGCCAACATTTACTACCATCACCAAATTAATAACATTTAGCTATTCTGAGAAACAATTAGAGATGTCAAGCTGCTTAGTGTGAAATAGGTTTGAATCGATGGACTTTAGAAAAGGCTGAAGACTGATACTTTTGATAGAAAACGGAAAGAAAACAGACACTGGAAGCAAAAGGGTATAAAAATCTCTATTTGTGTTTTATAAAAAAGTATAAAGCTTTATAAAATATTAACTCTTAGTTAAGACTGATGTTTACTGAGTTACATCATTATTGAAGAATTTTCTAAATATTTGAGTGTTAATTTTTGTGCTCAAAGCAAAACTTTCTTAGCTAACCTATCTCTCATTAAAATAGTTGAAAAATAAAACATAAAGATCAATTTTTTTTTCTAAAACGGAGGCCTTCAGTCTTATGTGGCTGTAGGGCAAATCCCTCATAAAGAAATGTATACAAAACCAAGGAACTACAAATGAGACCAGGTCCTTGTACCCATAACCATTGTTTCTATTATAAAAGACCACCTGTCATACCCTAAGACACAGAGAACTTTTATATATAAGTAAATGAATGCTGTTCATGTTCTCTTAGTTACTTGGCTCAACAGATTTCTTTCCTGATTTACTCATCAACAGGTGGGGCTTGACTGGTAACATTTATAATAAAAGTAAAAGTGTCTCATATTTCAGGAATACCTCTTACATATTCTCTTAGATCCAAACATGGTTTCAGTTTCTACTCTACATATATCTTTTAGTTTAATCTCTCATGTCTGGACCTTAATTCTCCTGTCTGAATAATTCTTACAGTGAGCCCCACTACCAACAGAGTTTATGCCCCATTTGTAAACATTCTGTCCCCACAGACAGCATTTTCTGATATTAATGTATCCTAAACTATTTTGATTATTGTTTGAGCATTTTCTTTCAATTTTTAAAATCTTTCATTGGCTTTCCTGTGCTCTCCCAGCAATGGGTATTGAACTAAGGTGTAATGGATCAACTGCCTTTGTGTTGCCACACATGTTGGAGAAATAGATATGTTTACACTGTGTTACAGAGCTGAAGTGGGGTGATTAAAAAGGTGAGGGAAGGAAAGTGTACTTTAAAGAGTTCTTGAAGCCCATTTGGAAAGCATTTTATTTTTTATTAATATTGAGCTTCAAGACATATGTTGCTTCTTGCCAGCAGATAAGACTGACCTTAAGAGGATACTCATCATCAATAACTTCACTTTCTAAAAGTTCAGAGGTCATGTGGAGTTAAAGATCCATCATACTTCTTGAAAAACAATGAAAATATGGATGGGGTGAGAAGGGGGCAATTAATGCCTGCAAAACATTTTAAAGATGAAAAGCTCCAGAGAGTGCTAATCATGAGGAAGATAACAAATGGGAAGGAAAATAACAAACTCTTCAACATAAAGGCTGCTACCTCCTCCTCACCTTATTTGAGGTGCAGGATAAAGAGGTTTTGATTCTTCTTTTTAAGTGGCACATTGACGGAGGAAGAAAAATGATATGAACTTAGTTCGTTAAGTAGGAGCAGGAGCCAAAATCTTAAGGACTATTAACGTGCAACTTCAGAAAGGTTAAGATAAGGCTGGCTAGCCAGGGGCCAAGGATAAGTGGGTCAACAAAACCCCTGCCAACTGCAGCAAAGACCAACTTGGGGAAGATGGGAGAAAATTTACTATTTTGTCTATAGAAATGTATATTGCACTGCCAGAGTACAGATTTCTTTATACCAATTATTATTAAATTACTTGTAGTTATAAAGGAGAAAGCATGCTGTCCTTTTTATTTGTTGATGTATTAAAAAAATTTGTGCCTTTGTGCTCAAATATAGTAAGTTAGAATTATTTAATAAATTCCTTTCTTTTTAAAATGTTTGAACATTCTTATTTAAGTGTATGTGTGTATCTGTGTGAATATGCCATGTTTGTGCTGGAGAGGACAGAAAAAGATAGCAGATCCTTAGAACTAGAACTAAAGGATGCTGTGAATTCCTCAACCAGGGTCTGAGGGGTGGAACTTGGGACTTCTGAAAAAGCAGCAATCACTCTTAACCATGGAGGCATTTGTCCAATCCCTAAAATTCTCTTAATATATGAAAACTTTAATGTTTTTTCATTTCATTTTGTATATTTGGCTCAAGAAACATAAAACAAAACCTAAGATTTTAAATGAACTAATTAGCTCAATATTGAAATATAATGAAGATTCTCCCCCTATAGTGCTCCTATTGCTGTGGTGAAACACCATGACAAGTAGCAAGAGAGGGAGGAAAGGGTTTATTTGGTTTATATTTCCACATCACTGTTCGTCATCAAATAAGTCAAGACAAGAACTCAAGCAGGGCAGAAACCTGGAGGTAGGAGTTGATGCAGAGACCACGGGGAGGTGTTGCTAACTGGCTTACTCCTCATGGCTTGCTAAGACTTTTATTGTAGAACATAGGACCACCATCCCAGGCGCAATCCACAATGGGCTGGATGCTCCTACCTCAATGTATAATTAAGAAAACATTCTACAGGTTTGCCTAGAGCCCCATGCTATGAAGGTATTTTCTCAATTGGGCTTCTCTCTGCCCTCTCAGATGACTCTAGCCTGTGTCAAGTTTGCCAAAAATTTAGCCAGCACAGGTAACTTGACTTCTCTAACATTGTTTAAGTCTCTTTAATCCTAATTCCTTGTACAGATCTATGGTTGTAATTTGAATTTTTTTTGTGGCTGTGGGTCTGTTAAGATTTTCTGATTTTTACTATCTGCTACATATACTTTTGTTTTCTTTGTAAAAAATAAAAACTTCAGTTAATTTGATCTTCAAATACTTTAAATAAAATACGTATGCTAAATACGGAATTTAAAAATGTTAATTTTGATATTATCTATTGAGATTTTTATTCTCAAAGCAAATCTATAAAAAAAATTAAAATATACCTTAACTTTGTTTCCTTTGAATTTTATTCAACTCTTATTTTTAATTAATTTAGTATAATTAATTTGAATTTCTCCTCTATCTTGTAGTATATATATATATATATAATGTTTCATTTACTTTTTAAGGTTTAGAGTTCTAGAATAACATTTCCCTAATGTTCTATCAATTGGCTAAAACCTACTGGTATCATATGGGATTTTCGGTATATATTTAGGTATATATTTATGTATTTTACAAGATCAATACATGTACTTTATACTTATCTGTGCTAATAAAATTCTGTTTATCTTAAAATCACCCTTGTTCCTTGTAGTCGTGTCCTTTCCTTTACATTCACATTGAATTTTCTGTTGTTTTCTTGGTTCTGTTACTCTTTCGGAGTTCTTACTTGGAAGGAAATGTAATTATATGCATGTAATTATGAAAGTATTTGTGAGAGAATTAGAGGCCTGGGGTGATATTAGGTGTTTTCCTTTATTTCTTTCCACTTTATTTGGTGAGATAGGATCTCTCAGTGAGCCTAGAGTTTACGTGTTTGATGTGGGATGCCCCTCTGTATGCTGTGAACATGTTTTATTATATTCGTTAATAAAGAGCTGCTTTGGCCTATGGCAAAACAGAATATAACTAGACTGGAAATCCAAGCAGAGATAGAGGAGGAAAGATAGCAGAGTCAGAGAGATGCCATGTAGCCGCCCAAAAGAAGGGGGTAACAAACCACGAGCTTAATGGTAAAATATAAAATATTAGAAATAGGTTAATTTAAGATGTAAGAACTAGCTAGAAATATGCCTGAGCCATCAGCCAAGCAATGTTGTAATTAATATATTTTTATGTGATTATTCTGGTCTGGGTAGCTGGGAAACCAAAATACACTCTCTGTTTACACTTGTTTAGCTAGTCTTACTGGTCAGCAAGTCCTAAGATTTCTCCAGTGCTCCTCTACTGCTCTCCCAAACCATGAGGTTACACATTTGCAGCACTATGCTGGCATTTATGTGGGTATTTAAGTGCCAAATTCAGATTTTCATGGTTGCATAGAAAGCACTTTATCAATTTCACTGTCTCCTAAATCACCCAAAATAGAAATTTTGTGTATGCATTGTGTTTGTTTTGAGTTAGGTCTTTTTCTGTGGCCCAAGCTGGATTTAAACTCCTTCTCCTTTCTCATTATCTCCATTTTTAGGATTACAAATATTTGCTGGCAAAATTACTCTGTATCAAAAACATCTGCAATTATCTTCATATATGATGGTTAGTCTGTTTTTATAAGGAATTTAATTAAGATTCAAGATAATTAAAGTGGTGTGGATGCTGAAGTGGGGAGGGGTGGAGAAGAGGTGGGTGAGAGGAAAAGTATGATAAAATATATTGTATGAAAAACAATTTAAAAGGAAAAATGATTTTCTTACTATGAATAGTAGTATATTTTCCTTAGATTTTACATGAGAGCCATAATATTTATCTAGATATCATTTACTATAATGACACTTTAATTTTTATTTCTCTGTAAAGTATTAATACATCATGTTTATTAATAGTTGAAAATCTCATTCATAAATTTCATTGTTAGTTATTATTTTGCATAGAAATGTGTGGACCATTTTGGTTTTGATGTCTTTTCAACTGCTGGGTATTTTAGACGAACTGTTATGCTCTTGAACTCTTGGTTTGACTTTCTCTTTGTTCTTCTTCTAGAACTAATGTTATAAATATAAGCCTGACAAATGCTCCTTGAATCTATCAATTTTCTCACATTTTTAGCATATTATCTTTGTATGATTGAGTTTTGAAGACTATCATTCAATTACTCCATAGTATTTTCCACATAATTTTTCTGTTATTTAAAACTATATTTTTTCTTAAATGATTTCCATTATTTATTTTTTTACTAATTATTTGATTCAGAAAGTTTGTCTTTTATTTCACAAATAAAACTCTATTTCTACTGTTAACAAATTTTTGTTTTTTTCTATTTTAAACTTATCTCCTCACAACTTTTTAGTTCAGCCTCTTTATTATGAAAACTTTTGGAATGGCATTTGATTGTCAGCTGATATTATATATTTAAAAACTACAATAAAACAATGTCAGTATTTTAATAGATAGTACCAATTTGCAAGACTTACTTCTGGGAAGAAATACAGGTATTTTTGTAGTGAAAGAATCTGATATGGAAAACTTTGTATTTTTTTTTATTTTGAGGCACATTTGTTAAAAAATCCTATGCTCTATCCCAAAGTATTTATTTTGTTCATATACATTCAGTCTGCAAATCAGCTACAGATAATTTACTGGACCATGATATAAATGAATATAATTTAAGTCACCTATTAAAGAGCAATTCATTAAATGGCACAGAGCGGAGATAGTCCATTTCTCAACTGAAGGAAGTTAGCCTGTGTGTTAAGTCAATTCTTTCTCTCATTTATAGCTATGTAAACAGATTGCTTTTCCAGAGCTATTGGATTTATCTGTTATTATAGGGATCAAAGTCCTCAGTTCTTTATTTAATGATTAGTGTTAGAAAGAAAAAACAAAGGATATTTATGCTACCACACAATGACATAAACCTAACACAATAGACTTCCACATTTAAAATATAATAACATTTTAGGTAAACAGGGACATGTGAACAAAAAAGTTAGTATCTAAATAATATTTACTGAATGACTATTTTTTCCAGGAACTGTCTATGTTCTAGGTTCTGTAAGAGTATAGTCTTATTAAATATATAGTTCCATTGAAGCTGATTAAAACACAATACAGAGTATATTCCATTTCCAGGTCTGCCAGGTTTCTTATGATCACTATGTGTCTAGCAATTCAATTTTCCGTGAGGGACACTAGAAAATACCTGTTCCTAAAACAAACGTATTATATATGGTTATCCACCATGGTAGGCTTCTTCAATGTATACAATGTTCTTTATAAAATGTAAGCACTTTGTGAAATTCTGAGTCTTTAACTCAGTAAAAGTTAATACATATTGATTTGCCTTTTAATTGTATTTCTTTGTGTCAGCAAAGGAGCTAAGGAAGCTTGCAGTTATTGACTTTCTGGGAAAAAAATGACCTGAAAATCAGAAGTGAATGAGATAAGCAATGGAACAATATGAACCTACAATGGTACCGGTGGCACAGAAGGAGAGCATGTACTGAGGGTGTATGATGAGCTATTCATGACACAGACCGCACTAAATAAAGCCTTTGTTCTCAGTGCCCTTACAAGTACTATGCAGAATCCATTCTTAAGCCTTGGTCCAACCACTGTTTCCTTGCTTATTCCTACCTATCATTGTCTTCCTCCTGGAGGGTAAGGAGTCCCAATCCTTCCATTTCCTTTCAAAGAATGGAGGTCTATACACCACCGTGTATAGTTTTTCAAAACAAAAGGACTCTCTAATCAAGAGACTTATTAGATTTATTAGAAAGGATACCACGTAGTAGAGATAAAATGTGTGGTTAAATGCAGGCGAAGCATTTCCAGATGCGACTCAATTGGTTCCTAGGCATCCTTGAGAGGTCATTCATAGGTGTCTGCCACAGTTGTCCCAGCGTGCCACCAGGCTCTCAGTCAGAGGGCTCAGAGCTTTTTGAAATTCCAATTGGTGATCTATGAACTACTTGGCATTGCCATATAACAGTCTTGTTGGTCTCATGGCTTCCTCTCCTTTCTGGTCTATTGCCACTTGCTTCTCCATGTACACACTGAAGCTGCTGCTCTTCAAGTCAGTCAGTAGTGTGAGAACTGGAGAGAAGTGTATTATTTTCTTGACATTGCTGTGATCCGTTCCGGTGTACTCAAGCAGCAGCGTTTCAAAACGGCTTGAGGAAGTGAGGAGGTGCTTCAGGCTGAGGCTGTGCAATTTGTCCAAATACATAAGGTCAAAGAAAACAATGAATGATTGTTCTGTAATCGCCACGCCGAATCCAAGACACTGTTCTATTTGCAAAGATAAACTTACTCAAGAAAGGGCAGGAAGAAATAGTGGGAGTATTTTGAAGAAAATCCTGTCTTTTGATAAGCCTTTAGAAGAGAAACTTTGAGGGACTGCAAGTTACCAGATTTAGAGTGAAGTAGTCTATTTCCTTTTCTCAGAGCAGTGTAAGGATGCAGGGGCAGAGGGTTGCCAGCAGCGCACTCCTTAAAAGTTGTTCTTACTGCTGAGTAGTATACATATTAGAGTACTACTCAGCAGTAAAAAACAAGGACTTCTTGAATTTTGCATACAAATGGATGGAAATAGAAAACACTATCCTGAGTGAGGTAAGCCAGACCCAAAAAGAGGAACATGGGATGTACTCACTCATATTTGGTTTCTAGCCATAAACAAAGGACATTGAGCCTATAATTAGTGATCCTAGAGAAGCTAAATAAGGAGAACCCAAAGAAAAACATATAGGCATCCTCCTTAATATTAACCTTCATCAGGCGATGAAAGGAGACAGAGACAGAGACCCACATTGGAGCACCGGACTGAAATCTCAAGGTCCAAATCAGGAGCAGAAGGAGAGAGAGCACGAGCAAGGAACTCAGGACCGCGAGGGATACACCCACACACTGAGACAATGGGGATGTTCTATCGGGAACTCACCAAGGCCAGCTGGCCTGGGTCTGAAAAAGCCTAGGATAAAACCGGACTCGCTGAACATAGCGAACAATGAGGACTACTGAGAACTCAAGAACAATGGCAATGGGTTTTTGATCCTACTGCACGTACTGGCTTTGTGGGAGCCTAGGCAGTTTGGATGCTCATCTTACTAGACCTGGATGGAGGTGGGTGGTCCTTGGACTTCCCACAGGGCAGGGAACCTTGATAGCTCTTTGGGCTGACGAGGGAGGGGGACTTGGTTGGGGGAGGGTGAGGGAAATGGGAGGCGGTGGCGGGGAAGAGACAGAAATCTTTAATAAATAAATAAACGGAAAAAAATTTAAAAAAAAGTTGTTCTTCCTGTGGTTGGTTTTTAATATTCTATATTCCACTCCAGTACTTACAGTTTCAGGTACTTTTGCTAACTATGATGACTCACTTTTTCTTCATTACATTAATCTTTTTTATATGGACCTTCTTGATTTTGTTGTTTTGTAACAAAGAGGTTCCTGGGAGCTTCATCCTTTGTCTGATAGAACTGTGCTGAGTATCCTGCTGCTTGCTGACTTCCAGGTAGTGCTGGATGAATCATGTTACTTCCTCTCTTGACTTACCTGTGACCTAGGTAATCATCCAGAGTGGATATGGACTTCACACTTAAAAAAGTACTTGACTCATACATGGGTCATTATTTTTTAAACACAAAATGATGACATAACTCTACCTAACTAAAAGACATGAAGCACACAAATCTGCCGAATCACAAATTACTCTACTTGACATCCTGAATATTTACATAATTTAGCAGAGAGAAATAGGATCCAACACAAATGACTGTTTGTTCTCCTACATATTCAACTCTCCAGGTACATCGTCCTGTCTCTGAAGTTCAAGCACAAACTGATCGTTTTGTTCTTAGGTGTCAACTTTGTTCTTAGGTCTCTAAACTATTTAAGCTACTACTTCTCTTTTTCCTCTAGTTTCTATACCTCCTTGTACACCACTATGCTGTTTGTGTGTGTTTGTATGTGTGTTCTGTGTATATATGTGAATGAGTATGTGGGTGTATGTGTGAAGGCCTGATGTTGACAAAAGTTGTCACCCTTCGTTGTTATATACCAAGGCTTGGCCTCTGCCTGAACTTGAAGGTCAGCATTTCAGTTACTCTGACTTGCCATGTTGCTCTGATGATTCTGCAGGATTCCTATTTCTACTTTCATCAAGCTCACCAAGCTTTTAAGATGCTTCCGTGGATTGAAATCAGGAACTCATAATTATAATGTAAGTATTTTATCCATTGATCCGTTTCTCCAGCCAGCTTTTCACAACTCTTAGAAGTCTTGGGTCATGATTAAAATTTGTCTATAAATACATTTACAATCACTTAACCCCAGATATTGTTTTTAGTAATCACCTCTTGAGAGGACAGTGAATATATGTGCACACCATTTAGTCATATATCACCTGAAATGAGACCTAGCACTACTCAGAAGGTGTCCTCACCATTTCGCCTCTCAACTTCTATATAACTATGTTTTATGTTTTATGTTATAAAATTGACTCTTTTCTTTACCATTATATACATATCTCTTTTTTTGTAATAGTAGATAATCCCATAGAACCACTCCAAATTTAGCAACACCGTGGACATAGCAGAGGCATTCGCTTAAGGGACCTGCCAGCCTTTCTGTCTGGCCATCTGGATGATTGTTTCCCTAAGTAATCTCTTTTTTTCCGGAAGCTCATCAGGTCCAATCCTGATTCTTAGACAAAGCAGCTTGTGGCACTAGCTTTTTCCCATTTTTCAGATCCTGAGTGAAAGGCAGTTGTAAGGAACAAGCCACCTGTTGGTTTCCTGCCGTCCAGCTAACTTAGACCCAAAATAATCACACAGAAACTATTAATTAAAACACTGCTTGGCCCATTAGCTCTAACTTCTTATTGGCTAACTCTTACATCTTAATTTAACATATTTCAAGTAATCTGTAGATCACCACGAGGTCATGGCCTACCAGCAAAGTTTCAGCACATCTATCTTTGGTGGTGGCTCCATGGCATCTCTCTCTTACTCCGCCCTTCTTCCTTGCAGCATTCAGTTTAGTTTCCCCTGCCTACCTAAGTTCTGCCCTATTAACAGGCTAAGGCAGGTTCTTTATTCATTAAACCATAAAAGCAACACACAGACAAAAGGACCTCCCACATCAAAAGGTCATTAGCTATCTTATTATGTGTCCATTCTAAAGCAGACAGATTCTGGTCCCTGCCCACAGGAAGTTCTCACAGATTCTATGGTTTTGGTTTCTAGGGCTGATCATTTTTGTGAGTCTATTAATTTTGTTCCTTTTCTGTTTTTTTAACTTGCATCTGTCCCTCTTCCCTCATGAGTCTACTTACTGCCTGTCTCTGTCTTTTGAGAAATAAGTCAGGAACAATGTTTGTTTTGTTTGCCAGTGTATCTGTCCCTGATGCCTCACATGGAGCTTTCTTGATTGCCAGGTTGATTTCCTCACTATGGCTGTGTGTTGGCACCTCTCAATGGCAGAGATAAATGAGAAAAACACAAGATAACCTCTGACCAAACAGTCTCTTAAATCTGGCCTGGGAATATATTATTCAAAGATAAACATATCAGAAAGACGGAGGAGGATGACAGAATGATGTCTCCCTGTTTAGCTCACAGCAGCTTCACGTTATGACTGTGGTACACTCACTGAATGCTAAGGCCTCAGGAGAATATTAGCAACACTGAATTACATTTCAGAAGATGTTCTGTATTAGTGCAGTCTGTAAATAGGATTATAAGGCTTGCTGGAGGATTATGTCTATATTGTGTCTGAATAAAGGCAATATTTGCCATGTGTGTTTTATGTTAAAAAAATATCCAATGCCTTTTGCTCTTAGTGATTAACTAGATCTTTTTGATTCATTAATTAATGTACAAATTCCATATTGCCATGAGAATACACTTCAGAATTTAGACAAAATATATGGTAAAGACTCTTGTCCTTGACTAATTAAATGACAAATGACACAAGAAGTTTCAGATAATTTGCTGCAAAAAGAATGGAAAATAAAACATTACTGGTGACTTCAAATCACAATAGTGAATGATTATTCTTAAAGATTTTCATCAGACAGTGAGTTTTTCAGAACTATTTTCTTTATTCAGTTTCGATTCCGAATGACCAAATACTTGGCCCATAGTGATCATGCAATTAATGTTTATTAAATTATTTTATGAAGAAGTCAGATAAATTTTATAAATGATTGCATGTTTACATGTGCTGTTTCAATATGGCCTAATAGTAGCACTAGCAAATAAACAGCAGATCTGTTAATAAACCCATTTAGCAAATAGCATGGTGGAAAAATCACATTGTTTAAAATTTCTGGGTCTTTAATAGTGTTGTATTCAATGAGTATAACTCATTTCACCTAGCTCAGGTAGTCATGAGCATTTTCTACACATGCATATTGAGGTCAAGAAAAAAAAAGCAACTTCCAAGGGAACAAAATCCAGGGATTTCTTTTCTTTTGCCCGTAGCTTGCACTTTGCTTTCATGTTATATGTTTTCTTCATCTTAAAATTTGTTTTTTATCCTTTCATTCTCATTCTGGAGACCAACTCTCTCTCTCTCTCTCTTTTTTTTTTCTGACAGGATCTATCTATGTAGCACTGACTGTCCTGGAACTCACTATGTAGAGGAAGTCAGCCTTCTGAAACTGTCTGCCTCAGCTTCCCAAAGTGTTGAGATTAAAGGCATGTATACTAGACTTGCTCTACCTTCTTTTGGTACTGTTACAGAACTGAGGCTTACGGAAATATTTGAGGTAACACACCCACCCAAATGTATATATAAATTTATATGTATATAATTGTGAACTGGTCTGTGGTGGACTCCATGACAAGGATCAAACATCATTGTCATGGTTCTTACTCAAATTTTGGTAAGAAAGCACATGATGCTTGTACTAGCCAAAAAAGCACAGAGACATTTCCGTTGCAGTGTGATGTCAACACACACAATACTCAAGTGTCCAGTGCAAGTGAGCAGTAAGGTAGAAGTAGAGTAGTTTTGTTTCAGAATCTATCATAATTTAACAGCAGAAATGTGTAGTGGGTTGTAATTATGAAAAAGAAGTTTTAGTTTTCTGAAGGTTAACATCCTAAACAAAGCTAGACAATACTTCAGTCTTCATGAACTTAGTAAGAGATGTAGAATGTAAAACTAAAATAAGCAAAAGAAATGTGTGCTGGAGATATATCTCTATTGTAGGGACCTTACTTAGAGCATGTAAAGTCCTGGGTTATACATGCACACATGCACACATGCACACACATACATATGCATGCACAAAACACTCATGTACACAGGCACACATGTGCATACACATGCACATACATGCACATACACACACATGATGTGGGACAATGGTCTGAATTCTGTCAATTATATTTTAAATAAACGCTGATTGGCCAGTAGCCAGGCAGGAAGTATAGAAAGGAAAAGCAGACAGGAAATAGAGGAAGGTCAATGAGAACAAGAGAATTCTGGGAAGAAGGAAGTTCTAGTCTGAAGTCCTGACCCAAATGCAGAGGAAGAAAGATGTGACTGTTTCACCAAATAAGATACTGAGCCACATGACTAGCGTAGACAAGAATAATGGGCTAATGTAAGTTATAAGAGTTAATAAGAAAAAAAAAAAAAAAGAGTTAATAAGAAGCCTGAGATAATGGGCTAATCAGTTTATAACTAATGTAGACCTCTGTGTGATTTCTTTGGGACTTAACGATTGCAGGAAGCAGTCAGGACAGAAACCCTGAAAACACGCATACATATACACGTGCCTGCACACACACACGCACACACATAAGCACAGGCACACATGCATACATTCACACTCAAGCACACACTTTCTCTTTTGGAGAGGGCAAAGAGGAAGCAGAAGAAGCAGAAAAATCAATAGGCTAAGTGTGGCGTGTGTTATGAAGAAAATATGCAGTGCTTCTCTTTGGTGCAGTCCCAGGACTAAAATGCAGAGGCCTGGTAAGGCTACAGTGAGATGGTTGCGCAGACAGGTTTATCTGAGAAGATGAAATCTTTTAGGCAAAGAATTACATAGGCAGGAGAATTTTTTAAAAAAGGAAAAAACATTTGACTCTATACAGAATATATAAAGTGATGGATTTTAAAGGGGGACTTGATCTAATAGTTATTCCATCTTGAGAATATCACCCTGAAAGCCATTGAGAGACAAAGTCAGGTGGTATATGGGCACAACAGTGTGTATTTCAGTGATGATGAAAACATAGGAAAGAGACTTTTAATATGAATTGTAATGGATGAACTACATACTGTGCCAAGGCATATTACATCAAAAATCTGGTTGTTCAGCTCCATTATGCTTTCCCCAACACACAGTGATTATTAATTTTATTACTGGTAACAAATATTATAAAGTGTCATGAACAATGTAGTAAAGCATTTCCATGTACAAGAAAGCATTAGTTCACAAATTCCTTTGTGGGAGGCAGAATATTTGATCAGTGTTAATTATTCCAACACTATTTTCAGAATAAAAGTCTTGACTGGTACTGCAAATATAGTATTCCAGATTATTAAACCTCTTTTAAAGAGGTTGTATCCCCCAAATTTAGTTTCAGCTGTATATTATAAGTTCCTAAAAGAGAATTTTGTGCATATGTATACAAAACATGTATCTTTCTCTTTTCTTTTTTTTTGCAGTCTAGTTTTTTTTATTTATTTGTGCATTTATGTTGTATTTATTTATTTGTGTGTATTGACAGTCTTATATGTAGCCTTGGCTATCTTAGAATTTACTATGTGTAATAGGCTACCTTTGTTCTTGCACTGACCCTCCTGCATCCTGAGTGCTGGAACTACAAAAGTGTGCCAGAACATCCAGTAAATGCTTTTTACTGTTACACAGAAACTTCCTACATAATCAATTTTCATTTCTTTGGAGATATTTTTTCCACTGAAACAGAAAGTACATTGCTCATTGTTGTTATTAACATATTAAGTTAACATATTGTAAACCTTCAGCTATTCTTAGAGGAATTATGTTAATTTTTCTTTATACAAATGGCAAAAAAAAATCAAAACCATTGTAGTGTTTTGGGTCAAGAGCCTTCTTAATAAAAACTGCCAAAACACAGAGCTGCACAGTCAGAGAACAAAGCAGTAGTTTGAGCCTTTCCAAGCTAATGGGTAAATAATCTGTTGTCAAAATTAGTTATTGTGTAGTCATGTATATTTAAATGATAGGCTGCAGTGACTTCGAGGTTGCTATAGTTTGCTGGTTAATGAATGTAGCTAAAAATAGGCACAGTGCAAAATGACATGGACGTGATATCCAGCCGTGTACTTTGCATCCTTGTTATTTTGTGTGTAGCAGTTTGTTTGCTGAAACCTGACCTTGTTGATGAGCTATATACGTTTCCGGAAAGATGTGAGAAGAAAAATTAACCCTTCTTGTTGAAGTGAATTAAAAACCAGAAATATGCTAATTAAGTTGCATAAGTTCAAGATGGCAGCTTTTGCAATACATGGCAATGAAAACAGAGACACTCAACTGGTCGACGTGTAGAGAATAAGAGAACTACATGAGACATTCCTATCATACCCCTCCCCCTAAGACTTGTGGATCAAAAAGAACAGGGGGGCACAAAGAGTGTGTGAGTCTGAGATGGTTGATTAAATGCAGGAAATAACATTTTCTGGACTCAGCAGAGCAGTTGCACATGTGAGCTCGCAATAGTTGTGACAACATGCGCAATGCCTGTGCAAACTCAAATCTGACACCGTTCCAGCATGGAGGGGGAGACCTAGTCATAACATCTGACGACTAACAGGGAGCTATTGAGAACTGATAACTGCTGAAAGAGGGAGGTTCCGTGTGACAACCCCCCCCCAGTGGGCACCAATTTCATGGCAGGCCTTACCATACACTCAAGAGTAATTGGGTGATGTAAATTGGACTTGGTGAAAACAGAAAATAAGAGAAATCAGATTTGGTAATCAAGGAAGTGAGGGTTAGTCTGGGAGGAGTTGGCAATGGGAGTGAAAGAAATCTAAATTTGTGGCATGAAGTTATCAAATAATTAATAAAACATTCTTTTAAAAGAATGAGAAAAATAGCAGGAGAATTAAAATAATCAATATTACTGATTCAGTCAAAAAATTTTCAGCGACTCTGAAAATGAGCGAGTTGATCACTAGAACTGAATGAAAAGGTAAAGGCGCAGGTGTGTGTGTATTAAGGAATAT
Source organism: Neodon shergylaensis (assembly GCA_025134845.1). Lineage (NCBI taxonomy): Eukaryota > Metazoa > Chordata > Mammalia > Rodentia > Cricetidae > Neodon > Neodon shergylaensis. Next base: position 15,544,730 of record JABTXL010000001.1, read on the forward strand.
ATATTATAGTATACTATATCACATATATATCATATACAATATATGGTATAATACAATATATATATATATATATATATATTCCTCATACATAAATACAAGCTGTTGTGTCTGTATCATGCTACTTGTATGTACATTTTCAGAACTGACCATTTGGTATTGGATATGCCTTGGTGTACTCTTCCCTGGAGAAGCCTATTTCTCCTGCTCTCAATATTCCTTAATAGCCTGTAATTTGTTATCTATGGTTGAGGTTGTTGAGTCTATTGCTATTGTCTTTATTAAGCTTATGTTTAGACAACTGATGAGAAATTAAGGGTGTAGCTTTTGATATTTCTAGGAGACACAATCACATATCACACCCTTCGACCCTGGCTCTTCAAATCTTTCTATTCACAATGATCTCTGAGGCTTAGGTTTGAGAGGCAGGGAACTATTTTATAGTTCCTTACTGAGTTCCATACACCTACACAATTTTGGTTCCCTGGAATATACCAGGTTGTTCAGAAAGCAAAACAAAAATAAAAAATAAAGAGAAAAAAAAAAAGAAAAAAGAGCAGATATGCCTTGCAATGCGTGGTGGTGAGCCAGACTTTGTAAGTTATTTAGGAAAAGGAGTAGGGAATATGTTTAGGAGTATCATACCCATTGCAAGATAATTTATGCTATGCTATAGCATTTTAAATAGAAAATACCATGCACATTTAACAAAACTTAAATTAGGACAATATTGTGTGTTATATATCAAATGTTCTTATATAACATTGACATGATTTTGCTCTTTTATCCTGGACAAGTGCTTCTGGACATTTTGTTTAGCTCTTTCATTCCAACGCTCATCCCAATGTTGTGTTAAATAGTTGTTATGTTAGACCTTCTTATCTCCTTTAAAAATGAGCTAAACAATCCTGACTTTAGGAAAATAGTTTCTTATTAATAATTCTTCAAGTAATTCAGGAGCAACTTGTGGTTATGCTGTGTGAAATATAGCATAATTTTAACTCTACAATACTATGAAAAGCTTTATTTTCTCTGGTATTCCATAGAGAAAAATTTGATTGAAAATTTAATGCTTCTCTATATTCAAGTATTATATTTATCTGTTTCTAAAGTCATATGTCTTGTATCATGATCAGCATTGCATTTCCAGAGTATGAGTGCCAGTGACTCGTTGAGGATTCTTCATCTCACTCACAGTTGCCCACATTTTTACTGTACAATCATTATAGTTCTGGATGTTTTCCCTACTTATTCTTGAGAAAATAACATTTTTAATCTATGTTTATGAATTCATAAGGAAAATTGCATTTTATCCTAGTAACTTTTATAAGTATGAATACAAATTTCAAGGGTGTTGTTTAATATCTATCTCTGAAGCTTTGATGAAACTGCATGAGGATTTTGATGATATATTATTTTCTTCTGAGTGTCTAGCTTCTAGTTAGGTTAGGATACAATGTAGATACTAATTAAACATGTGATAAATGAAAAGTCAGTAAATGGGACAGTACCTAACTATCAGACCACAGATGCTTTAAAGAAAACATATTTTCATAAAGGGAAATGAGTCTTTATGATCTACTGTCCCAAGGAAATTTCCAAATAATTCCTAAAACAGAAAATTAAACATGTTTGTTTGAGGGATGTATCAAGCTCATTAGTTTCCTTATTTGTCTTGTATTAACTACTTAAGGATTCCCTGAGCATCTTCCATATGGCATTCAGTGATACTGAGAGATGAATACGGTAGCCATAGCCATAGAGTCATAGAAGCAAATCAATGTCCAAACTTTGGAGGATGCAAATGCCAATTTCTTTTGGAACCACTGAAGTTGATCATTTGTTAAAGTCCTAAAGCATCAGTAGAATTTTATGAATACAACTAGGAAGGGAAGTAGTCTTTTGGCAGAGAAAACAATGTGAGTAGACACAGTTTGATTCATTTATGTTATTGTGTATCCAATTAAAACGATTTAAGGAGATGCATCATTGCACATGCTTGGACATAGACTGAGCTTGTCTACTACATGGATCAATGGAAACATGTTAAAATATGAACAAAAATGTTAAAATATGATTCAATTAAGAGGCAGAAAAATCTAGAAAAAACAATTTGTGACTTGCTAAATTTATAAGAAGCAAATACTAAAAAAGAGATGCCATTAAAGAAATAAATATTAAAGAGGAAAATCAGAGTATATTTATTAACAGGATGCAATTAATTAACTATGAGAATCTGATTTTAAAATAATTTATGGGTGAGCCTTTGTTTGCAATTGTTTGACAATTATAAATGTCTACAAAGAATTATAGAATGTTCTGAGGCTTTTAGAAATGACTACTTCAATCAATTACTTTTTGAATATTTCTTTCAGTTTCTGATAACAAAACATCATCCAACTATGGGATATTCAGAAGCTGTGATGAAGAACATAAAATAGAGATACCCATAAAGTCACACTACCTTGAGATGTCAGTATAATAACTAGATGCATTTACCTCCTGTCATCCCCACTCCAGGCCCCAGGTCACATCTCCATGATTACCTACATCATTTAACCTCCATTAACCTCAAGACTGACATTTCATTCTACTTCCACTCTTGATGCAAATGCAACATTTTCACCCTATCTTCAAAGTTCCAGCCCCAGGGGGACAGGTTCACAGTGAGAAATTTAGGAATTTGAAGAGAATTTATGCATGAGAACCTGTGTCTAATCACTGAGCATTGATGGCCAATGGCCTTGCAAGCTGGCCTCCTTGTAGTCTTGTTCCATGTAAGACTTCTCATATTTGCAGATGTCATTCTAAGTCCTTTTTCCTATCCTTCTTTCTTGGGATCAAAAGCCTAAATTTGCAAACCTTTGCTCACAGAATGTATTTTACACACACACACACACACACACACACACACACACACACAGTTTACATATCAGGGACTCTTAAATCTCTTAAATTGCAAACAACTCTATTTTTTATCTTTAAAATAAAAATCTTGCATTTCTATCTTATCTTTAAATGAACACTGCTAATATCTACTTAGTTGTTTTTAATAAGAAGGAATAAAATATATGAATCTATTCTTTTATTCTCAGGGATTGTTTAACAAAGAATTGTGAGTGTGTTTGTGAGTGCTTTCAGAGTACTGACTAACACTGAAGAAATTCTTAGTTATGAACTGTGTATAACAGTTTAACTATTTATTCATGATACATAATTACTCATTGAAAAATTGGTCACTGGCAAGTTACCCTATTCACATATACTATTCATGTATGTACACACATATATAATCTAGACATGCATATAATCATTAATGAAAGGTTTTATTGCTGGTAAAGAAAAACTTTCATCTCTATAGTTCATATACATTTCATTCCCACTCCTTCTTATGTGTATCTTGACATGTACATCATTTAGGCTAGCTTTGATTGTGGGTAGCCATCTACAATGCTATCTTTCTCAATTTTTTTTTACTTCCTGTCATCATTTCTGTGTTAAGAACTTGTGATTACCCGGCAATCTTGTCTACTTCCCATATCGAGGATAATAACTATATGTTTTTCTTTTGGTTCACCTTCTTATTTAGCTTCTTTAGGATCACAGAATATAGACTCAATGATCATTATTTATGGCTAGAAACCAATTATGAGTGAGTACATCCCATGTTCCTCTTTTTGGGTCTGGGATACCTCACTCAGGATAGTGTTTTCTATTTCCAACCATTTGCATGCAAAATTCGCGAAGTCATTGTTTTTTACCGCTGAGTAGTACTCTAATGTGTATATATTCCACACTTTCTTCATCCATTCTTCTATTGAAGGACATCTAGGTTGTTTCCAGGTTCTGGCTATAACAAATAATGCTGCTATGAACATAGTTGAACAAATGCTTTTGTCATATGATAGGGTATCTCTTGGGTATATTCCCAAGAGTGATATTGCTGGGTCCAGGGGTAGGTTGATCCCGAATTTCCTGAGAAACCCCCACACTGCTTTCCAAAGTGGTTGCACAAGTTTGCATTCCCACCAGCAATGGATGAGGGTACCCCTTCCTCCACAACCTCTCCAGCAAAGGCTATCACTGGCAAGATTGCCAGGCAAAAAATTGGGAACTTGGGGGTGGGGTGGGACGGGGGTAAGGGGAGATGGGGAGAGAAAAGTAAGAATGGGAGAATGGGGGGAACTTGGGGAAACGGGATGATTGGGAGAAAGGAAGGTTGGATAGAGGAGCAGGGAATCACATAACTTAATTAAGGGAGCCATCTTAGGGTTGGCAAGAGACTTTAACCTAGAGGGGCTCCCAGGTGCCCAGGGCGATGTCCCCAGTTAGCTCCTTGGGTAGCTGAGGATAGGGAACCTGAAATGACCCTATCCTATAGCCATACTTATGAATATCTTGCATATCACCATAGAACCTTCATCTGGCGATGGATGGAGATAGAGACAGAGACCCACACTGGAGCATCGGACTGAGCTCCCAAGGTCCCAACGAGGAGCAGAAGGAGGGAGAACATGAGCAAGGAAGTCAGGACCACGAGGGGTGCACCCACCCACTGAAACAGTGAGGCTGATCTATTGGGAGCTCACCAAGGCCAGCTGGACTGTGACTGAAAAGGCATGGGATAAAACCGGACTCTTTGAACATGGCGGACAATGAGGTCTGATGAGAAGCCAAAGACAATGGCACTGGGTTTTGATCCTACTTCATGTTCTGGCTTTGTGGGAGCCTAGCCAGTTTGGATATTCACCTTTCTAGACCTGGATGGAGGGGGGAGGACCTTGGACTTTCCACAGAACAGGGAACCATGACTGCTCTTCGGACTAGAGAGGGAGGGGAGAGGAGTGGGGGGGGAGGGAATTTCTTTTTTTTTCTTTCAATAAAAAAAAGAACTTGTGATTAATGGTCTGTGCTCCACTTTGAACTATTTATGCTTGCTGACATCTAACAAACATCTAACCAACATCTACTGTTTGGAAATTTCTTATACATCTAATAAATATAAAATCTGTGCCATTTTATATTTGTATAACAAATGGTATTAAACCCTATGTAAATGTAAGTCATTAACATTTATAAATACAACATAAAATTTTGCTGATTTTTTTCAGTATTTTCAGCGAGCCAGGAAACATTTTTTTTACTTATATGTGTGGAACTGATATCGCAAAGAGATTAGCTATTCTATAGGGGACTTATCTTAAAGGTAAATGTGAGTCTCTTTCAAATGCAGAAGGATCAACGTGTGTGAGTGAAGCAATGTGCACTGCACAGACATCTTCAAAGGCTGTGCACATTCTGTCTGTAAAGACCCACAAAAGAGAGACTCTCAGTAGGTTTACTTCTGCTCTTCTAAGCAGGTGCAAGCCACTTCAGATTTCCTCTCTCATTTTTTCCTGCCCTCTTTGTAACTCTTCTTATGTTTGTCCACTTGTCACAGCTCTTGTTCTTCCTTCACATTCCAACATCTCTTTGCTTGGCTCCAAAGACAGATCTCACTGTGAACTGAGTTGATATGGTAATAACCGGAATTGGAAACAATTCATCTATGTCTGTCTGGAGCAATATGATAAGAATCTTCAGAAACTGAATTGGTATGATATTGCTTGTCTGTTTCCTTGCTATGTTGAGATTCTGTCCCCGAACAGATCACCTATTCTTCAATTATTAAGTCTGTAGACTGAAAGTTATCACTTTCAAGGTTATCCGTTTCCCAGTTTTCTTTTGTATTTTATATTGAACTTAATAAATGGTTGGGTTAATTTTCCTTGTTGTACACTGTGAATTTATCTAGATGTGAACAAACTGTATTAAAACCTTTATAAACCATTCAAATTGATAAATTTATATAATATGATTTGATGAAAACTCATACTCAATGGAAATGATTCTTACATTGATTTCCTCATAATGGCCTAATTGTTAGGATCAAGATATGGAAAATTTTCTAACAATCTAATAAAAAAGACTTTCATTTATAGCACATAGCATACTCTGTGCAATCCTCTAAAATGAAATGAGAAAATACATTAATATACACGAATTAAAGCATTATAAAATATCATCAGATAAACTATCAAATGAAACCATACAAAACGAAAGCAAGTATATGCTTAGAGAAAGATAAATGGAAGTGGAAAAGTGACTCAACAATTAAGAGTACTTAATGTCCTTGTAGAGAGAGGACTTGAGTTTAGTTCCCAGCACACAAATGGTAGCTTATAACTGTCTATAGCTCCAGTTCTAGAGTCTCCAGAGCACCCTCTTTTTACTTCTCTGGACACCTTTACACAAGTGGTATACATCTGTGCAGAAACAAGATTTTCTGTGTCTTTAAAAATGAATCTCTAGTCACCAAACAAATCTTCTAGTACAGGGAATTAGTAACATCCGATTGAGTTGTTGGCTACAGGGGGTCCCACAAGAATCCCCAACCCAGGCTATTGCTAAGAATATAGGTTTGCTCTCCACAAACTGATGCAACATCCCCATTGCTGAAGACAAGACCTACAAAATTCACTGATACCAAGTCAGCCACAAAACCAATATTTACAATGATGTACTACCTTCAGGATCTGCTAGTGAAATGGTGGTACAAAACTTGTGGGCGTAACCAACCAATAACTGATCTGACTCAAGGCCCACTCCATGATATAGAATCCATACCTTAAAATGCTTGTGTGACCAAGAACCTGAGATTAGCTAGCTCAGAGAGTTGGGGTAAAACCACATACTAATGTTCTACCAAAGAAATGTAGCAATAAGTTGACTCCTCATGATATTCTTCTATACTCATAGATCACTAACTTGTTCAAGTATCATCCAAGAAACTTCCTTCTGCAGCAGATGGGATAAATTCAGAGATTCACAGTCAGATAATATGCAAGGAGGGAGAGATCTTGGAATACTCTGTCTTAAATGGGATGTTTAGATAAAAAAAATTCTCAAGATTTAGGAAAACCCAAAGAAGAGGAGGCAAAAAGAATAAATGATGTGGGATTACCTTCTGAATACCGTGAATTCCATTGGTTAATAAAGAAGCTGTCTTGAGCCTGTGATATGGTAAAAGATAGCTAGGAGAGGAAAATTAAACTGAATGCTGGGAGAAAGAAGGGCAGAGGGAGAGGAAGCCATGGAGCCGCCAAAGGAGACAGACATGCCAAAACTTTTGTGGTTGGCCACGACCTCGTGGTATGGACAGATTAATAAAAATGTGTTAAATTAATATGTAAAAGCTAGCCAATAAGAAGCTAGAGCTAATAGGCCAAGCAGTGTTTTAAATAATATGGTTTCTGTGTGATTATTTCTGGAATCTGGGCAGCCAGGAAACGAACAAGTGGCCTTCTCAATAAATAGAAGATCCAGAGGGAAGGGAGGTCACCCTAACTGTGACTTCTGGACTTGTTATTTTGGGTTTCCTGAGTGTGCACAGGAGTGGGTTTCTGTATGTATCTGTTTTTTGTGCCTTTTGTTAATCTCTTTTCCTTATATTTGTTAATTTTGTCTTATTATGATGTATTTCTATTGCTTTTATCTTAATTTATTTTATATTGTTTTATTATTAATCTTTAGAAGCCTTATTTTTTTAATGAAAAATAAAAGGGAAGTGGATCTAGATGGACATAGATATGGGGAGGAAGTTGGAAGTGTAGAGTGAGGGGAAACCAAAATCAGGTTATGTTTTGTGAAAAAAAAATCTACTTTCAATAAAAGAAAAATGAAAAAGAAAGTCCCCTCACCAGTAACAACATCTACAATACCTTTTTCTCCAAGACTTTGTATTTTATGACGATTTACTGAGAATTCATATCTTACATCAGTAATGATTTAGCAGGCAATGTGTATTTGGTTTACCTATATATTGTATGCAGCCTAATCTAACAGCAACCCCTGCAATATTAGTGAGATGTTGCAGAATAGGATAATACCTTATAGACCTTGAGATGTATGATGATTTATCCTATTGATTGTGTATTAGATGCTTTGATAGATACAGAAGAATTGGTGGAGGGGCTCCACTTCTTAGAGTTTCAATATATGATCCAATGCAAAATCATTATACCTCTAACCATAGCATCTCTTCATGGAGCAAAACAAAATAATTGAATGTTGCAGTTATAGAATACTATTGTGTAGTTCTGTGATATGGCCAAATCCTAGTATATGGTTTTTAGTAACCATTGGTCACACTGTTATAATCATTAATTTACTGGTGGCATTTCATGGTAGTATTGGGTATTTAGTGAGATTATGTTTTCCAGGATTTCTAGTCATTTCTCCTAAATATGGAACAGATGATTTATTTCTTAAAACTATTGATGTAACTAAAAAAACTTTCTATACTGATAATATTTATTATATACAACACATTTAGGTTATGGTTATCATTTATTGATATATAAAATAGCTGTTAGAGAAAGATAATTAGTTACCCTTTGTTGATTTTAATTATACTTAGAATAGTCTTCGAAGTACATTTCTAATTCTGTGAACTCATCGGGAGTTCAGAAAGAATTAGTTTCATATTTTACATATATGTAATTCTCATCAAGCATTAATGCCTCTACTTAGTGTCTTGGTATAATTTGTCTACTGTCAGAGTCAAATGGCAAGATGATATTTTGATGGTTTGTGTGCATGTGTGTATTTGTTGTTCACTTTGTTTTTGAAAAAGCAGACAGTATTCTTTATTATTAATTGATGAATATTTTTGGCTCAACATAAATCATTGATTCACCCATTATAAAGTAGTTGTGCTCACTAGATAATGCTCTTAAATCAAATAAATATTGAATACTGCCATAGAATAGATACTTGTCATTAAATGACCTTCTACTCGAATGCCTGCAATGAACTTTCTGAATCAGCCCGAAAAGAGTAGATCAAAGAGTAACATGAAAACTGCTAACAAAGGTAGTTAGTCAGTGTGTATTTTAATTCAATATTCCCAGAATCAGTACCCTTTCTTTCTCCGTTCCTTCCACCTTCTCTTTAAGCACTAGGATGACATGAAACAATCTATTTGAATTAAAATACAAATAAGAATTCCAGTGACTATTTGCATTTCAAAACTTCACCTTAAAATATACATTCATTAGAGTTCTGTTTTAACCTAATGCACAGAGTCAATTCGATGAGATGGTTTAACAGGTGAAAGGCCCTCAGTAAGATGAATGAGCCATTGTTTCCCTGACCTCTTCTTTAAAACTTGAAGGAAATATATGTGTTTTGAAAGGGAAAAAGGCAGGATAGAATTACAGGTTCTGTGAAGCACAAAGATAAGCTTTGTAGTACTGGTATTAAAACACAAGACGTTTTCTGAAGAAGTTATAAAAATGACAAGACTTTGTAGAAATATCTTCTAGCCATATAACTGGTAAGTAGGAAGAGTTGATATATGATATTTTTCATCTGCTTCCTAGATAGGAGAATCCATTTACTTTATGGTTACCAGTATTTAGCAGAAACTGAATACTTTATAATGGATACCAGATAATTATTCTTCACAGGATTGTCATTGTCAAACAAGTAATTTTAAATGGTAATAGAATAAGCATTGTATTTTTTAATCTATTACATATATGAAGTTAGACAAAAACATTTTTTCATTGGAATGACATCGATGGAAGCTGAAATGGAGATTTTTCCTGTTTCTTCTTTCTGTATATAGAAAGGTGTTGCTTGCAAAGAGACAAATCCAGTCTTTAGACTAAAATTCCACTTCAAGCTAATACAACTGAGGTGTAAAGTGTATAGATTGCTTTAGGTTTAACTCCCAGTATGCATAGATCCATTCTGATTTGGACTGTAACTATTTTTATGTTTGTATGTTTATTTGTTTGTTTTTTTGTGTGTATATGCAATATGTATGTAGGAAGTAAACAAAGAGACCACGAGAGGGTATTAGATTCTCCGAAGCTGAGGTTTCAGCCTCCCAGTGTGGATACTGTGAACTCTACTCTAGTTATCATGATGAAACAATGAGTCCTCTTAATCACTGAACCATCTCTTTAAAACAATCTACATATTTGATCAAATTAATTTTTATATGGGTGTGTTTGGGGAAGGAGATATACTTTAAGGGTTAAGTGTTAGCCTACAGTGTGTAGGGCCCTTGTGTTGTTTGCTACCATTTTCAGGTGTGTCCACATAAAATCTTGGCTAGTGATAATAACTGGTGAGAAACTGTGTCTATGTCTATAGAAATGTGAGTCATCATGTTGCATAAAGGAGTACATGCATAGATGTATACACACTTTTTGTGCTTCAGTGTATCAGTCTTAAAAAATTTTAAAATATTTTAATACAATTTCCCCCAAATAATTCTGAGGAAATTGAAACTGTTCACCAGTTGTCACCAATAATGCTCTTTATTGATCTCTGTGCATCAGTTTCTGAAAATATTTTTAAAAAATGGAGTTGATTGGGGGAGGGGGAGGGAAATGGGAGGCGGTGGCGGGGAGGAGACAGAAATCTTTAATAAATAAATAAATAAATAAATAAATAAATAAATAAATAAAATTTTGACAATTGTTTGAAGTTATTTGTGTAATTACAGTCATAAGCATGTCTTCACATTTTGTTCTGGCCCACTTTAGCTTCCTACTTTCTTGGAGCAAAAGTAACAAATTCTTTTCTCTCTTGAGAGCTGTATGCATGGAGAAAAATCGGATGCAAGTATACTGGTAATCTAAAAACATGAGTCTGAGTTAAGAGGGGATTCTTTGGTTAATGTCTGGTCTACAAAAAAACTACCTTTTTTTCTTTATTCAAGTTGTCTTTCTAATTAAAGATATATAATCTGTTTTCTTCTTTGTTTCCTCTTTTAGTTTTGTTGTTTTTTTGTTTAGATGTACTGATATCTGCTTTGGATATTGGATAAAACTAGTTTTAATTAAATATCGAAAACATCTTATAGTTTTTACATACAGACATGGTTGCTTGTAAGGGTGCACAGTTGAAGTTTCTTGGTTTCTTTCTTTTGCCGTATTGATACTATAAATGTTCCTCGTTTTACCTTTTAGAAAAAAACTACTTTCCCTTCAGCCACATTTTACGAATTTGTCATGCAAAAATAAAAGTCAAAAGAAAAACAAGAATTGCATTAAGACGCTTTGTCATCGTTTTGATAAACGTTTCGAGCCATTTGTTTTCTATTCCAGAAGAAGACATTCCTTCAGGGTTAATTTAGCCTTGAAAGGGCATAGCTAATCATGAAGGCAACTCCACATTAGAGGTTGCATTTACACTCTTTTGACCTTTACTCTACATTAGTCTGTCCTGTTTTCATTAGTTTGTGCATCAGCCTTTTTACTAGCTGTATGACTGAAAATTAATAAACACTGATAAGGTCCAGTGTTCGGTTTCTACCACTGTAGTATAGGAAGAATATTTTCATACAATGCATGTAAGAGTATAAACTATTAAATATTCCAATCTGCAAATGCACATAGGGTGCATGTGTACTTATTTGATTATATGTTATATATAATTTTTGCTTTACATGACTCATAGCTTTCATTATTTTCTCCGGCAACCTTTGCTCTCGTCATGATTTTCACAACTTTAAGGAATCAGTGAAATAATTCAAAAATGTGACATTAAGCATTCACTTTTACTTCTTTGGAGGAAGGAACTTGAATATGTCTAATTTTCAAAGATTTTCTGAAGAATTTGAACATAAGGGCAGGTGATCAGTCGACAAAGCAAGGGAAGTCTATACAGATGTGAAAGAAGATCTACAAGGGGCTTCTTGTTGGACTTTTTCTTTTTCTTTTTTTTTGTTTTCCTTGGTATGAATTAAAATGACAAAACAAAAAAACAGAAAGCTGCAAAACTAAAAATTTTCTAGGGATGCCATTTAGTAAAGGCTCCTTTCTGACTTGCCCTCATCTAAAATCTAGCTACATTCTGGTTTACCAGAGAAGGCTTAGAACATAGCCTGTAGGAATTCCCTATGAAACTGAAGCCAGACACTCTTTACAGATTTAAGTCCTTAATTAGCCGTAAACTAATCATGCTGTGAGCCCCAGAGAAGAGATGACACATAATTGTTAGTGCTAATTTCTTAATTGTTAGAAAGCCATCCTTCAATACATGCTTCATCCAGCTAGAGTGATCTGCAGGGTGGCGTCGCCCTCCGCGTCTCAGAGAAAGAGTACTTAACAATATGCTTAATTCTCTTTACCATGTCTCACAACAAATTTGATTTCCTAGAATATAATTTCCTTTCACTAAAGAAAGATTGATGTGGCTTCTCAGTAATAAGAATTTAAAATTAAGTCAACATGTGTAAATCTATTTTTCATATTAAACCACCAACTCTTCAATTACCCTCTCATAAGTGCAAAAGAGCACAAAAAAACTGTCTACTGAAGCCGTCAACTTCCTAAACTGCTCTTGAACTTATGTGTCTCTCAAAATTGAAACTGGATTAATAATTAAAACCATTATTAACTCATAATCATCCCATGCTGTGACTTTCGAAGAGGTCAAGGAATCAAACATGTAATATCGATGTGCTTCCTCCTTTTAAAGGGGAATTCAGGATTTCCAAAGGCTGTTCTCATTATAATAAGTACTACACTTACATTTTCATGAATTAGTTATTGGAAACACCAATTTACAATTTCTTAAAAATGAAAAATTAAGAAAACGAAATTGAGACAGGCCCCAAACTGAGCATGTTATTTCTTTATTGGTTAATAAGGTATGAGTCATGTCTCATAAGAACTATATCAAAAAACAAGCATCTTCCCACAAGACCTCTTTTTTAAAAGTTGTTCTGGAGATACTTCAGCCACCAAGATGTGGGCAACCACCGACATTTTTAACTGAATCCCTGCAGAAACATAAATCTTACCTCCTGCTGGTTCAGCAACTTATGTTGATATAAAGATTCAGTGGGCACCTCTGGAATGTGTCCGGATTCTTGAGTCATTTTCAGAGGTTTAGTCCATTATAATAACGCCTGGATGCTTTTAAAAGGTGATCTCAGCTGGACGGTGGTGGCACATGCCTTTAATCCCAGCACTTAGGAGTCAAAGGCAGGCAGATCTCTGAGTTGAAGGCTAGTCTGAACTACAGAGTTAGTACCAAGACAGCCAGGGCTACACAGAGAAACCCTGTCTTGAAAAACAAAACAACATCAATAACAAGTAGTCTGATGAAATTAGAAGGAGAAGTGGAGGAACAGAGCCACACTCAGGAGTGTGTCAAACTTTAGCAAGATGGGAATGGGAGCTTGGGTTCTGCAGAGCAACCAAGACATGACAGAGTAGGGCCACTCCTCAGTCCACTGTGGCGAGCTCTGCCAGCACTGTTGCCAGGAGGAGAACAAGGGGCATCAGCACTGCTGCTGGATGCAAGCATGATGTTCCTGGAAGATGAGCCTGAAGGATGGCCAGCAGTGAGGGCAGAGAGGTGTGTAGTGGCCTGGAGCTCTCATTGATCCTGCCCCTAGATGTTCTATGCAGCTACAAGATTACCCTGATTCCGGACAACCACAGGCTAACCAAGACAAGACTCAGAGAGAGACCTATATTGTGCTTCAGAAACTGGTGTCCTTGTACCAGACCAATGATTCCTTGCAATAACTCTTCACATGCCAAGCTTTTTGTTCAAAAACATGTACTGTGTCACACACTGCAGGTTGCAATGACCCTTTGATGATTGAATGCAATAGAGAGGTAAAAAAAAAAAAGATGGCAAAATGAAGCAGCGAGACAGCAGCAGAACAAGAGAAGTGATGGTGGGGGTGACAGGTATGGGAGCAAAGCTGCAGTGGATTGGGGAGTGAGTTGTTGCTGAGTGGGGTCAGAAGGATGGTGTTTAGCAGCCTGGAGCTAGCACAAACTCTACCCCAAAATGTGCTGCCCAGTTGCATTAAGAGCAGAGTCCCGAGGATGTACTGTTGGAGGCCACGTTAGTGTCCATAATCACGTGTTGCCACCAGTTGCCATGTGGATATCCGAGGTCTGTGCTCCTGATGGAGGCCATGTGGATGCTAGTGGTCCGTGATATCTCCAGAGGCCATGAGGATGTGTGTGGCATGCGAAGCTGCCTAAGGCAATGTTAGCAACCCGTGGTCTGTACCTACTGCTGGAATGTATGGGGAAGTCCATGGTCCATGCTGCCAATAAATGTGATGGGCAAGGAAAGTTCTTTTGTAGTGGCATCAATGACTAAAGACTCATAATTGAGAATGAAAGACGCTGAAGGATTCTATGATGACCTCCTCTCCCACAAAATGAAAGAAACAGTCTAGACAGTAATCCATTGAAGAGTCCTCTAAAAATGTGCTATGAATGTTGAAGTATTGCTTGTCACAGGTGGTAGTTTCTGGCAGGAGTGGGGCTGGGGAAGGACTCAGATATTTTTAAGACACTGGCCACTGATAGTTTGACTATGCTCCAGTGAGAATATGAGCAATACAAACTGAACTTCATGTATTTTTTGGTGTGTCAGGGGAAGCACAATGGTGGTAGAGTGGGCTGGGGACGAAAGGGAAGTGAGTGTGATTTGGGTACAGCTTGTGAAATTCCCAAATAATCAATAAAAATATTTTGTTAAGGTTCGGGCTGACGAGGGAGGGGGACTTGACTGGGGGAGGGGGAGGGGAAGGGGAGGCAGCGGTGGGGAAGAGACAGAAATCTTTAATTAATAAATAAATAAAATTTAAAAAAAAGGCAAAAAAAGAGCGTGTTGAGAATAAGCCGCCTAAGTTAAAGGCCAATGCTTCATAATTAAAAAAAATATTTTGTTAAAAAAAATAGTCATCCTCTTTGTTTTTGTTTTTTTTTTTTTATTTATTTATTAAAGACTTCTGTCTCTTCCCCACCGCCGCCTCCCCTTTCCCTCCCCCTCCCCCAATCAAGTTCCCCTCCCTCATCAGCACACAGAGCAAACAAGAAATATGGGATGTAGTCATCCTCTTTGTAACGTTCACCTTTATATATAAAATTTTTTTAATTTTATATTAGAAAGTCTATTCTGTTCTTTGAAGAAGTTCAATTAAAGTGTATGCAATTTGTTCTATTTCTTACAGTGTTGACAAATTCCATACATATTCACTCTAATTTCATCATGATTTATATTCTCCAAAATGTAATAATCCCTCATTTATACTTATTTTCTTAAAAGTCATATATTCTTTAAATATATTATTGCCAATGATTGAAATGAAGAGTGTTTTTCAAGGACTGAATTTTGTTTACACAGGAAAACAATCCGTGTTTAATTTTTATATATTTGTAAAAGTATTTGTGAACATTTAACAATATTTGAAATGCCAAGAGAAGTGAATTATGCCAGGTTGAAGCCATTGTAACATACCAAGAAGTTCTGAATGTCTAACCACCCTTTCTTCTATCTGATAAAATTAATAAACTATGGGAACAAATGGAGTTACAATATAAACACTGTGAAAATCTTAATATAAACATCAGAGTATAGGTTTCTCAGAGAGTTAGTCACTGAAGCAAACTTGAGTGTAATTTAGGGATTTCTAGTTTGAATTTCATGTCATGTTTTACATTACTATCCCATAATCCTAGACCCATAATGTGAGTAGTGTATTCACAACAATACAGACACAACTTCACTAAAAACTCTCTTAAAAGTAGATTGCTATGGTGTGTATATGTCTATATCAATGCCTACTATGAGATTAAAATGTGTTCATTTATGTTTTATAAATCAAATAGTAATGTACTCAGCAATTATTTGCTACTCTGCGTTCACTGTGTATTTATGCAAAATTTCTAACAACATTAAAGGATCTACAAATCACTTTCTACACTTCATTGTACGATTCTGAAGATATCTCTTAATCCCTATTAGAGAAGCAATGCTTCTGAATGTTTTTGAGGATGGACAGTATCTGAGGGGCCAAAGAAAGTCCTTAGTGGGATTTCTTCAGTCCTGAGAATCTGATTTTTTATTACTAACAACTGGAAAAAACCGAAGTCCAGCTACTCTACATGGCTGCATTATTAATCTGCATTGTTTATATAAATGAATTTTTGATAAATACACAATTAGCAAGGTTAATTTAATTTTTGGTCTCAAAAGTTAATAAAAATATTGTTAAAAAAGATGATTAGAAGAAACAGCACCAAGGAATGTCTGATAGACACGTACAAATGGTTAAGAAGTAAGTATACAGTATTAAATATAAGCACTAGGTATACAGCTTAGCGTTTGGACCTTTTCAAATAATCCAGATATCAAAAATTAAAACAATCTTGTCATATTTTAGTTACCTAAGTATTCTGATCCATGCAGTCAATACCTTCTATGACAGGAAGAAAATTATTTCTAAAAGCATACTTTTAATGTGAGAAGTTGTTTAAGATTAATTATAATAAATAAAGGCCCCAATGGGTTTATAAAAAATAATGCTTAAGTTGTACAGTGTTAAACTAATAGTGATTTCTATGCTGTGTTAGCCTTGACTTTTGATTTTCATAAGACAAAAATTAAAACTGAAATAATTGAAAGAGTATTTGAAGAAAATTTCAGTCAAACAGAAAAGGGAAAATGGGAAACCCTAATTTTAAGGAAAACTGGTCAATCTTAGTTTCTTCTTGTGAAGTTGAAGATCATACTCAGAGTATCCTGAATGCCAGCCAGTTCAGACCCACATACCAATCTTTAGTGATATGTCAGCAGGAAAAAAAATGCGCAAATCCAAAGCACGTTTCAGAAGTATTTTGTTTTTTATTTGGTTTATTGCTTACTTATTTATTTAATGGTGAAAGTAAAGCAATCCTGAAACAAAGATGAGCAGTAGGAGTAGATAAATACCCGAAATGTGAATATTGTTGAGAATCAAAAAGTTCTCTATAAAACAATATTCAAACGATAGATAGAGAAGATGAAGAGAATCCTGTGGAAGAGAGGACTGAATTGAAGTTATCAAGGTAGATCTACTCTCTCTCTCTCTCTCTCTCTCTCTCTCTCTCTCTGTGTGTGTGTGTGTGTGTTTGTCTCTCACTCCCCTGTGTGTGTGTTAGACTCTTTTCTTAGCAATTCAATGTAAAGTGTTTTATATAGATTTTAATCATCCCTTGGAGTAGCTTGGTACTATCATTTTCTAATATTTCTTTATATTTTTTAATTAAATCTAATGTTGTTGACATTGAAATCATCCTTATTTTCTACCTTGAGTCTGAGATCAGTATTTAAAGGGGTGATGAAAATGGAAAGGACTGTTGTGCAACTCACTGAGCACAGCATTTGATCAGGAATACTTTGCTTCTGTGGAGCACTTCTAGAAATATTTTGCTGGCATCTATTTGTTTAGTCTTTGGATAGCCAATCCTACCTACCGGGCTCATGCTTTCTTTCCACTTTAACACTTCTTTCTTAATTACTTTCCCTAATCTTGTCAGATCAACTAAAGTTGGAAAATAAAAACTGCTTTTTTTTTTAAAAAAAATTACTCTCCTCATTTCTGAAATTCTCCACTTATATGTAGTAGCTGGAAAGTATTTTTTCTTTTCTTTTCTCTCCCTTTCTTTCCCATTTCTTTCCTCCCTTATCCTCCTCCCTTCTGTTTTCTTCTCTATTTCTCTTTCTTTCTTTCTTTCTTTCTTTCTTCCTTTCTTTCTTTCTTTTTACTTTAATATAGATCAGTGGTTCTTGACCTCCCTAATGCTACAACCCTTTAATGCATTTTTTGTGGTGACATTAACCATAAAATTATTTTGTTGTTTTCTTCACAACTCTAATTTTTCTGCTGTATGAATTGCAGTGTAAATATCTGATATGAAGGATATCTGATTTGTGACCCCAAAGGGGCCACAGCTCACAGATTGGGTATCACTAGGATAGAGGATCTCAGTATAGGATCCATAACTGAGTCCACTTGGAAGCTGTAAAGCATTCTGGCACTGAATTCTTATGTCCAGGGATTTGGATTTTTTTTTATTTGAGAGCTGATCATTTTGTGCTCCACAGTGGATAATGTGGCGATCCTATGTAAATTAGCTTATAGAAGTGGCTGTACTTTCTTTTGAAATAGCTTTTAGTCCAAAAGATGACTACTTTAGATACTATATCAAACATAAAACTTCTAGGATAGGATATAAATTTATTACTCGTCTCTGTGTTCTCGATTAATTGTTAATTACTTATAAACAATTGCCATCCAGTCCTCAAAGGCACTTAGTGAAGTGATTTTTATTTTCTTTCTTTACAAAGTGAAGAATGTTTTCAGACATCAAGTAGCCCACTCTCTGCTTTAGTTAGTAAACATCAGAACCTCTCAGAATCCTATTTTTGAAAAGCCATGATTTTATTCACAGATGTGCACAGATTCTTCAGCAGACTCACTGACTGGATGAAACAGAGTCATTTCGAGAAAACAAGGATTGGCCAGGAGGGAAAAGTAGAGGTAGGCAGAGTGTGGAATATACACATTCTGTCTGCCAGAGTTTTCTTCTATTGCTTCCAAGCCCTTTCCATGGACACCCCAATGATGAAGTGCTTTGGTAGAGAATACTTTGGTCCTATTGAGCGATCAAACTCCATGAAAACATATGGCAGAAAATTCACAACATCCTATGGCATGGTTCTGAAGCCTAAGGATGGCTGTAGTACAAAAGAGAAACTGGCTACAAGAATTCTATGTTGAATGTCCTACTTGTTTCCTCTATTCCATTGATTTCATTGGCACACAAGAACTGACTTTCATATTCTACCTCTCCTGTGTTACTGGGACTAAGTCCTTGTATTATTTGAGATGCAAAATCTTAGGGTAGAAAGTCCAATTACATAAATTTAGAAACTTTTCTTTTCATAGAAACATTGAGAATCTGAGTAATAGAACTTGATGGAAAAATCCAGTTGCTTCTTCATCTGATGAGACCAAGATGGATTTGTTTATTAGCTTACCAAGCCTATATAAACACAATGTGGATTAAGCACATGTTTCAACATAAACTGATAAAAAGGGGCAAATGTGTATTACTGGTTCTTAGCTGATGCTAATATAAACACACAACCAGGATAAAGATTGCTGAAGGCAACGCTTGTATTAGAATCATCTCTTGTCAATGGTCTGGTGATTATATACTGACTCTCCTGGGTGAAATAGCATCCTTCCTCAAAGGGGGCAAGAAAGTAGAGTGGAAAATCTTCATCCATATTTATATTGGAATTTATGTGTCAATTTTTTCCTGTGCTGAGTTTGAAAAACTAACCTACAGGGTTTATCCAGGGAGCCCTAGTATTGCAGCATGCCTATACAACTTCATCTAACTGAGAAAAAGTCTGTCTGCCAACAGCCAGTGTGTGGACTGCAACACTGCTGTCAAATCTGGCTTGAGCCTTCATTCAGTTTCCATTGAAATCTCGACATCAATCTGTCCAGAATCATTGGAAGTAGAGCACTCAGATCACTTCTTCAGAAATTATGATACATGGTACCTCTGTGATTAAGAGATCGTGCTACTCCCACCTTTGCTGGAAGCAAGCCTGACCTTCCACGCTGTCTTGAAGATAAGTACCTGGACAAGACTTCTCTTAGAGAGCTTGCATTCATGATCGTTCACTGTCTCTTTCTGAGTCTACTGTTTCCACTTCAGACCAATCAGCCAGTCAGTTCAGTTTATGATGGCATTTGCCACCTGTATTTTTGAGTATCATGGCATTTGCATTTGCTTGCCAAATAAAGTTAGAATTTATAGTTCATGTAATCCTGATGGAGCATAAACCCCACACAAGCAATGAAGGTATTTGCCCATGGCCACCTGGACCTACTGTCCTCACAGGTAAAGCAGCCCTGGTGGGCTTCATCTGGCTCTCATAACTTCTCTTCAGAGATACCAATTCAGAGATATTTACTTTTCCATTAAACAGAAAATGGCTGTGTATAGTGAACAATAAGATCCACGAGGTTTTTGTTTGTTCAGTTCTATAGGAAAACTTTTGAGAAATAATTGTGGACTATGACATAGTTTATCCTGTGACTGTCATAGAGTAATTGTTATACCTGTAAATGAAATAAAGAGGTTAAAAAAACCAGACGAGTCACGAGATAACCTGGCCAACATCTTCATTGTCTGTGAGCAGCTCAGTGATGACTTCCTGATACTCCATCAGAGGTACATTTATACCTTTAATTACAACTTCTAACCTTGGTCTGCAACATGGATAAGAAAGCTGTCAAAATAGCAGCTTCTTCACATGGTTCCTTGCACTGGGAGACACTCTCAGATACCTACATAGGAACATGGTGGACATTTTCACCAGCTCTTAGAACAGAGCCTGTAGAAGATACTTATCAATCAAGGTTGCAGGGGAATCTGACACAGGTTAGGGTTATTTTTGATCGTCACAATTATTTTTAAAGTCCTGTTAGAAACTTGATTACTGATTTATGAGTTGAAAACCAAAAGAAGCAATATTTAAGATGTGTAGAAAGTGGTTCATGAAAATGATACATTTAAAAAATAACATTATCTTTAAAAATAGTAAGCTGTTTTCACTTGAAATAATTATCTATCACTAATGTTGGATGGAGAAAGTATCAACCCAAGAACAGTCTATTTATTAAAGCTCTTATAGAATCTGAAATTTTCTGTATAAGTGAATTATCTGTTGCATATATGTATATGAAATATACATAGGCCTGTATTGAGAAATAATCACTGCTTTTAAAGAAAGAAAATTTAATTAAAAATTCAAGAATACATTTACTTCTAAATATGTTCCTTGGTCATTTTACATGGAAGCAGTAACTAGTAACAAAAGTTTATTATTTTGACTCCCCATGGAGTACTGCATATAACAGTTTTGTAAATATAAGCTTTGACAAATGAATGTTATTTTCTTTGTGCTCCAGTTTAGGGAGGCTAACTAAAGGAAGAAATACACAAAGTCTAAACGGCCACATAAAGATGTAAGCTGGGTAAGCATAGAGACACATGTGACCAGAGCCAATTGCTTGCTTCCTGCCTGGTCAGTTCATTCTTGTGGCCTTTCACAGCAGGCAGCATTCATCAGCCAAACCCACCCTTCAGTGTTTGGATGGAGTTAATGGCTGTTTGTGGCTCTCCATCATTCCATTCTATATTCCCTATACACCTACATAGGGGTGAGCTGAAAAAAAAATTCTGCAGTCAGTCAAGATTACAGTGTAAAATGAAATTCACTTTTCAGGTGACTCCCACTTCCCCACTCTGTTATTTGTTATGTTTTCTTGAAAACAATATTTACTATTTTTTTCTCCATTTTTAGTGACTTGCATAAATTTGTATTTAAGCAATTTGGGCTATATGTTATAAGAAACTAGATTAAAGTACAAACAAAAAGTCACAGCATCAGCCTTAATACTTTTCTTCCTTATACATTTTTCCGCAGAAAATTGTGGTCAAGAAGAGGTTATGGCAGCTGAAGAAATCTTTATCATACTATGATAAAAAAAAAGATGGGAAGAAATTGAGGAAAGAAATAAAACTCTGAGTGCACAGAAGAACATGGCATTTGGAACTCATTCAGAAACAGGTTCCAGCTTTCACAGGAGATCACTGGTAAGCTTGTGCACATGGGAGGGCCCAGTGACCGAGAAACATGGCAGAATGGAGGAGACTTCTAAAACATACAAACCTAAGCTCTTAAAGCGGCTTCCTTTAACTATTCTGTGAGGTTGATCAATTACTTTCCTATTGATGAAGACAGAAGACAGGCCAAACCTGTGAGTGTAATGAGAAAAGTAAGGTAACAGATAGTTCTTAGTAAAAGAGAAGAGTTGTGCTAAAAATACTAAACATAAAATATTTCCAGTTTAGTACCAACCACCCTAATTCTCCACAGAAGGAAACACAGTGGGCTTCCTTGGTTGCTGAAGATTACAATGAGAAATTTAGCGCTCAGATGAGATATTTATCTTACTTGAGGCATTTTATTTTGAAACAATTCAGATAGCTAAGATAACAGAGAATTCACAGTTTTAACACCTCATGTCTTGATCTGTAATAACCCAGATATTTGTATATATGGCCTTAGTGTAGATTTAAAAACATAGTTTCTGGAAATTCTGGCCCTTGCAATCATTCCTCAAGCCCACGCCATCCTAGCTAGTTTTGGACCCATTGATGGGTGTTCCTCTCAACCCCAGAGAGGAACTAGTCCACACAAGCCAGATTGGGTGAGTGGTGCACCTGGCAGAGAAATTGTGCCCCTCCTTAGATTCTCTCACCTGCCACTGAAGTGACGACCACACCAGCCACGGCTGTCTGTAGCACAACACAATCGATAAAAACCCAGAGACAAAAAAAAAAAAAAAAAAAAAAAAAAACCCAGAGACAGATATTAGGGTTAAACTTGAAGATCAGTGAAAAGCTTTTCAAGCCCAACAGACCTCTCTGGCAACACAATAATCCAAATGAGAACAACCAAACCAAATTAGAAAAAGCTCAGGTTTAATAGATGCTAGTGCTCCTGGGTGGCCTTCCAGGCTCGCCAGGGATGGAGACAGGAAAGAAGACTGGGAAAACCATGGAGAGGGAAAAGGAAGACCAGAAAGACCATGCGTTCATTCTCTGGGGGGCAGTTTAAATAGCCTGTGGGAGTGGTCTTGACCCTCTGGGGAGGGCCCACCATTTGACTGGTTTTCTTGGAGGAGGAGTCTGGACTATAGCAACTCTCAGGGAAAGGGGTTCTTGGTGGAACTTTCCTCTCAAACATTCCAGACTCCTTGGATATAGGGGTGCCCAAGGGCTGGGGTGAAGCTTTAACCCAAACATTCTACCTCCAGAAATCCTCAGAATGAGGCCGTTTGAGAGCTGTCTCCTCCTATCTTATATTCCCCTTCAGGTTTGGCATTAGAGACAGTTAAAATAATACAAAACAAAAAAGCCACATAAAGATAGAAAATGCTCAGAGAGCCTGGATTATGTATATTATTGTGTTTCATTTAGATTTTTTGACTGTTAATGAACTAACTACAGGGAGACATTTGATTGCATAGGCTGCTAACCTAAACCAACATAAAGATATCTTGATTTCAAAATTTGAGTCTAAGGATACGTTACTTTGGAAAACAGGTTCTGCTTTTGCTTCCACAAATTATGGCAACCTGTGGATTCCCTCCAGGTTAATGTAGTGTGATGGAACCAGAACCCCCAAAGGTCTCCATGAACCCTAATAATACTTTGCCAAACAAACAGCAGGAAGTAGTTTAGAAAAAAAAACTATGCCAAGATATCTAAGGTAAAAAAATAAATTATTTACATTGGCATGGATTTTGGCCTATTGATACAAATTCAGGATCAATTTTATTTCAGTATATACTACTCTTGCTTAAGGTATGCTCATGCAGCTCATTTAAAAGGGCATTGTATAATTAAGCAATATAGATTAATTATAATTATCTATAATAATCAAACATTTAATCATGTTTGTTAGGCTTTTTAGCTATACAGAGATATATTTTAGTTAGCTAGACATCTTCAAAACTTCAAAGACCTACAGAATATGGCATTTAAAATGTTTTAAAAACTTAAATTTTTCTTGACAGTGAGACATATCTGCTTCCAACAGCACCATTTTTTTCAGAGAGGTTGGTGGGCATTGAAGAAACTCATGATGGAATTTGCCTTCAATGTGACAAGGGTAGTCATTTGGACAAGAAACTGCTCTTGCTCAAGGACTGCTTGATGGCACGCTGCATGATCTGGATATGCAGGATTCACAGAAAGTGACTGCTGAACATTTCAAATGACAGGATGGTCCATCAGGGTTCCTGCATCACAGAAGACATTGTAGGAATCAGAAGAAAGCAACTGACAAACTTTACCAGTACAAGGCAGAACAGATCTTCAAATTTCCTGCTTCACTGAAAAGGTTTTCAGATATTGGCTTATAGGCTGAAGATGGATGCCCCAATGTTACAAAAGAACTTTGGGTGTCAATACAGAAAGCAAGATGTCTCTGTCACTTCTAGGACTTTGGAAGTTGCTTACAAAGTACTTCCTATTTACTTAGGTATTACTATATTCTTCTTGAGGTCTTTGATAGAGTTGAAGATGAGATAGTTATAATTATAGTTTTCTTTATTTATGATAAAAGATAAATTAGCTATAAAACTTTAGACTCAAAAGGATAGGATAAGATAGATGATAGAGTATTTTCCTTAATTTTTTAAATGTAAATATACTAAATATTGTAACTATAATTCTTGCTTGATAGCTGTTTTGTATATGTAACTTTGCTATGTTAAAGGTAAAACCATGTGAGGCATGGGAGAGGAGATGGTGATGGGAGAGAGAATGCAGGAAAGATTGCTAGAATTGAGGGACATTTGTGGGTGGTACAGAAACCTAGTTCAGTGAAAACTTCCTAAAATATATCTAGATAATTCTAATGAAGTCTCTAAATAATGAGGGAGATGGAGTCCCAACTGGCCATCTCTTGTCATCAAAGAAGCTTCCAGTTTTGGGGCTGGGCTACACCCAATTGAGTTGATAGCTATAAGGCTTCCATGGAAATCCCTAAACATCCAAGGCTGTTGCCAAGGCAATAGGTTGCTTTCCAAAAATTGACATGACCCCATTGCTGAAGACAACAACATCCATGCAACTCACTGAACATGGAGAGGTCAAACTGGTGCCTACACAGAACCTCCACTTCCATGTTCTAGTGTATTTGCTAAGGAAATGTACAGTACATGTTACCAAAAGAAAAAGGCAAACACAATCCAGCCACAAAGTCTTTTATCTACAATGTGTCCTAAGTGTAAAATATGTAAGGTAATAATGGTATCAAACTTGTGAGAATAACCAACCAATGATATTCTGCTATACTCATAGATCTTTGCCTCATACAGCTATCATCAGCATGGATCTTCCAGAATGTGTGAACAAACGGGATGCCGATTCTTCTGCCTTTTCTTGAGATTCTTTTCCTTCTGTTTTTTTTTCCTTATACAACTTCAATGTGATGGGTTTTGTTTTATTTTATATTTCATTGTGCTAAAAATAAATGAAGTAAAACTAATTTATCAAGGTTAAAAAGCAAGAAAAAAAAAGGAAAAACTCTCTGAGCCCCACTCCATATCTGATGAATGGGGAATCACCAAGAAAGGTAAGGACTCCTGAGCCGATTCAAAAGTACATTAAAATAAAAAAAAAGTGTTGAAACATTTGCTTTGTTCTAAGTTCCTAAGGCAAAGTCTCTGTTCTCATTATCTGCTGTGGAAAAGTACCGTGAAATGTTTGAAATGATGCTTTTTCCTCAAAATGTGTGATTTGAGCCTACTGCCCTTCTCCATACATCCTGCTGCAGTAGAAACAGGGGAAAAAAAGAGAGAGAGAAAAGAAAGAAGAATGTATTGCTCTGAAAGAGTTCTCCAGATTGCTGCCTCCTTAAAGCCTGAATATTTGTGGAATGAATTCCATTTCTGAAATTTACCTACAGAGTCTGAGGGTGTTTCAAAGTCATAAGCATTTTTCAATATTGTGGTTCTGTCAACTTCCTTATTTTCAGTGTATTTATTGCTTTTGCTCTGCTGTGTCTGTCATGCCCTAAGATGCTAAGACATCCAGCACGCACTTCTAAAAGCATCATTCACAACAAGTAACTGCTTTGGTCCGATTTTAGAAAAATACCATAATTGTGTTCTTTTATTCTCCTAAAGAATCGCAGCATAAATAGCACTCCTGACAGACATTTTTTTCGGGATCTCTAGTACACAGATTCAGCGAGCACTCTGGCAGAGACAACTAGTTAGAAGGGGAATGTCACTAGGCTGTTCTCTGAAGTGAGCAAATGGAAACCACGCATGGCAAACATTCTTCTCTTAACTCAGTGCCAAGCTTGTCAAGTTCTCTGACAGTATTTGGTATATGACTTTAGGGCACAATGATGACACTGGGCGCTAAGCACGGCGTGCAATGCACTTTCCTTTGCTATCGTTTTAATCATATCTAAATAAAGTGAAGCTAATTTTACTATTTCTTCTCCTCTGTGATTTTATTATCGATGTGGGGGTATTTCTGACAACATATGTTAGTACATTTGCCTCTGAAACCACAATTATGCTTTATGATTAGATGTGTTAATCCTATCAGAACATAAGTTTTTCTATAATTACTACTTATGAAAAGATTCCTCTGATTTTAGCTTTTTAAAGTGTAAATTGAGGATCTGAGTCTGTCGTTGAGTCTGTTCAGTTTCTCTTTAATCAAGGAAGGAGAGCCAGGCAAGCTAGGGTTTGGGAGGACTGACACACTTGGAGAGGATCCAGGTCATGAATTATCCATCTGGCTTTGGGAGGATGCGGTCACGTACTCCATTTTCTCATTACCTGGGTAAGGTGAGACTACAGCAAGCCTGGGTCCAAGTTGCTTTTCTAATCCTCTTAGGCAGCTAGATCACTAGACACTTTGGAACATAGCTGTATGAACCGCACACTTTGAGCCATAAGGAAAGGTTGTGCTGACAAAATGGGAAGCTGACAATAATTGCATCTACCTATGACAAGTCTCTTCCACTGTTAAAATGATGGGAAATGCAAAATACAAGTGTTCATGTTATTATGATAATTCAATAATCCAAATTTAAGTTACAAAGTCAAAAATGTACTTTGCATAATTGACTTAAAAATCTCTAGAATTTTACCAATATTCACAGTTTAAACTACTAGGATTTAGACATTTTATCTAACCTCTCTAAATTGCCAACATGCTCACATTGCAAGTAAAAATGATATAGGTCCATGTCAGACTGCTGACAGAAATGTTCTTGAATTAAAGCAGTGACCCTTGTCCAAGTCCAGGAGCAGCTCCCATGGCTATTAGTACCATACATGAACTTTCAACATGGTATGTCTGTAGTGTGTGCATGTTAAGAGTGGTATAAAGCATGTAATATCCATAGTGACAGATTCCTTGTTCTCATAAGAAAAGAATTAAACTTTGCAGAAAGTGAAAGGGAAAGTTGTCTTAAAAAAATAAAACATCACAGTATAGGTAAAACCTGTAGGGATTCAACAGAACTTGAAAGATGACTTTTAAGTATTCTTGATCTAGAATGATCTAAAGGGATTGTGAGAATTAATGAATAGTGGGTTGCAGAGTAGGTCAAAACAGAATTTCTCTACCCCATCACCCCAAAAGTTTTTAGCATTTCAGCACACTTTTAACTCAGTACATAGAGCTTATTCAATCTGACATTTGCATTTCAAATATCCATCTAAATGTCATATTATTTATGGAAATCTATTAAGATTACTGAATCAAAATCAGTTTCCTAAACACATCAAAATTCCATCTATTAAGTAAATCACTGGAAATAATATATTTCCAGAGCATGCTAATTCAACCTTTGTTTTATATAAAATGCATTGTTGTGCACTGGAAACAAGTGACGAATCTCAGGCTTCAGACTAACCACATGTCATCCCATGATGGGAAAAAAAAAGTTTAGTTATCATCTGCAATTAAATATGTAACCATACAGACTAGTAATGCGCACTGACGGAAGTGCAGTGCTAGCTTGTCCTTACTTAACTGTGATACAAAAGGAAGTTGCAATATCAGGAGGATGTATATGTTTGAAAGAAATAGGTTCAATGATGACATATCTACACAGACATGCAACATTTTAGTAGATAACAAAATTTCTCCATAGAGTAGCAGATCGTAAATATATTTACCTATATGTGTCATTATTTTTAGTCTCAACAATATACATCTATCAGCAGAATACAAAGTGACCATAAAAAAATCTGAAGCAATGAGTATGGCCATGTTCCCATAAAACTTTATTTACAAATGTAGGTAATACATCTGTATTTAGGCACAGTAGCAACAGTGGTCGACTCCAATTCTACATAAAATGAGAAGTTTAGATTGGAACTGAATTTACATATAAAAATGTTTACTGTCTGTAACATGTGCATGTATGATAAACTAAGCACTTCAAACATTTACTCTAAAGACTAGAACTCTGTCATGCATGTATTTCATGCTGATTTTCACATTACAGTTCCATGAACTTGATTGAACAAAGACCATTAAATGGCCTAATATGGGGAAAGTAAAACTCTGCTGGATGTATTTCATGGAACAATTTTATTATAACCCCAGGGGATAGACTAGAGTAGTTGCATGGGTTTTCCCATTCCCATTTCCTGTATTTTTATGATGTATTCAAAATGAATTAAGGCTACAATTTTTTAACTTAATATTCTATATACTCTGGTTTAATGAACTACTTCTGGTCAGAGTATTCTATTTCCTTGAAATTGCAGAATAGAAAAAAAAGTATTTTTTCTTAAAGGAGAAATGTTGAAAAATTCACAGATACAAAATATCAAATTAAAGATATCATGACCCATTTTTTGAACTGACATATTCCCTAAATTAGAAGATGCATTTGCCATTTCTACCGTATCTCAATTTTTGACAATACTATAGTTTTATTCCTTGTATATATCAATAAATCATTGTTGCTTCTATTTAATTATTATAATAATTTCATAATTATGAGTAATTATGAAAAGTAAAAGAAAAACAGTTTGAAATACTTGTAATAAAGAACTTGATATGTTGTAAGTGTAATAATAAAGCTATTCTTTATATTACAAATAGCATAGTCTTTTTTTTTTTTTTTGCTAGTCAGTTTTCCCTGCTGGAAGACTCCACTTAGGTTCTATGTCTAGCAAGTCATTATGTAATTTTAAGTTAGACCTATGAATGTTTAATCCATATTAATTTAGCCAATTAACAATATAATAAGCATAACAGGTTTAGTCTGTAAACTGGGATGCAAGTTTGTTCATGCAAGTTCTTAGACGATTCATAGATTCTGCTGTAATTGAACATACAACAGAATGAAATTATTTGAAGTATTTTATTGATCACAAGAAATTGAAAGGAAACAGGTTTAATTTAAAGAAGTTTGATAATAAAATAACCTTAGAAAATATCCAATGGTTCTTACAGCAAAACATTCATGAATGGCTGAGTCTTTTTACATCCACATGAGAGTCTTTCCTGAACATTGGTCTGTCTTGATTATTATAAGATGTCACTGCCAATGCACTTAACACAGAGATATCAATAAAATAAAGCATGTGCATTTGGATTATGATAAAAACCAAACAAACAATAGACAGTCAACATTTGATTGAATGCTCTTAAGGGAATGATTTTCCCCAAATTGACTCAACTTCTTTCTGCATCTCTAGAGAAAGTGAATCCATCAGGGCAAACTTCAAATCCAGTTGCTCCGTATGAGTTGTTGAAGAGTCTAGATAGTTATTCCATTCAAGCTATGCCAATCAAGACTGGTAAGGCTACAGATAATGCGTTGGACAAAAAATAAAATAAAATAGTGACACGGTATTACCTCCAGTAATTGAGTGATGGTTATGAAATCATGGCCTCTGGTATAAAATGACCTACTATTCCTCTAATAAACTTTATCTGCTTAGAAGTTTTTGGAAAGATACTAAAAGTCTTCTGTACTCACATATTTAAATGTGTCTATTCACATTCATTACTAACTTACTACAACACCCTTGGATAATTTTATTTTATTTTATTTTGGATTTCCAAGACAGGGTTTCTCCGTAGCTTTTTGGTTCCTGTCCTGGAACTAGCTCTTGTAGACCAGGCTGGTCTTGAATTCACAGAGGTCCGCCTACCTCTGCCTCCCGAGTGCTGGGATTAAAGGCGTACACCCCCCTTGGATAACTTTAAAACCAGGAAGTTTGTTTTCTTTTTTTGAAGTTTAAAAGCACACTAATTTTAAGTGATTTATCCACACAGCTGCTATAGTTCTTGAAATGAATTATTCAGAGTATATTTATCATTATCATATGGAAAAGTTCTCTGGAAAAAATGCTGATAAAGAATACTTTGAAGAGAAAAATATAATAAAATTAGAGAAAATAAGAACAGATGACAAGCATACATATTATATATCCCATGATTACTACATCTGGTACATGTGCACAGCATGACAATAAAGACATTGAGTAATAGAAAAGCGCAGGTTTGACTACAACAGGTTAGCTGTTGCAGGAGATTCTTTTTCTATTATTTTTCAGACTGGTAAGTTTATAGGTAGAGATAAATGTGAATGTGAGTGGTAATGAGAAGGATAATCATGAAGATTCCAAAGCCTAAGTGTCATCCAAGAGAAAGAATGAACGTGAATTGTAAGGCTTTTAAAATAAAATTGGGAATTATAAGATCCATTACTGAATGAGTGATTAAAGGGAGATTGATTCTAACAATACTATAACCCAAATTTACTTTACTATCAAGGCACCATGCTTTCTGCCTGTGAAGATGCTTGTCAACTGGCAAGAGCTTTGCTCCCAAGCAATCTGGCAATCATTTGATTCTCTTTCTGGAGACTCCAGAGGCATCTGGAAAAGAGAATAGAAGTTGGGCCTTTGTTATGGGAAAGACTTCAATTCGAACTACATTAACATTGAAACAATTTAAATGGACAGAACACATCCTTTTGCTATTATACCAATTCCTCTTGATGATGACACTCTCTGAGTACGCAAATTCAAATGACAAAGCCAGCATTGCTGCAATGTAGAGTCTCCAATATGTTTGTCATTTGGAACATGTGACACATCTGCTATAGCCAACCAATGGTAAAGAAACACTCTCCATTAAGGGTTAGGTAGAGAAATGCAATCCTTTGAAAGGTTAATAAATCAGGAGTAATAGGATCCTAATAAAAGTGAAGCTCAACTCCACATCCAAACTGTCAAAATAACTAGTCAAATGTAAACTGAAAATTAGATTGATAACCATAACACAGCAGGTACTGTTTTTAAAGTGGAATTATGTTATTACAATTAACAACTAGACATAAAGGAATGTAGGGTCCATATTATTTATTTCTTATTAATAAAACAATATACACAGAGAAAAACAGTCTGGCTATTGAGTCACTATTGGCATCTATACGGGAGAAAGTAAGTCCATATTCACACCTCTCTTTTAAAGCATTTACATATGTTTCTGTGTAATTTTATTCTGACCCAGTGGATATAGCAAAGAGTATTCATTACATGTTATGTTTATGTTTAGTGGTCTGAATTGCCATGAAAACTTCTCTCACGAGCTTTATTTGGATGAGATTTGTGAACTTTTGTATGAAAACTTGGAAGCAAATCTGTTCCCAGGACGAGCAAGTATTAACTGAGTACTTTTTTGTAAAATTCCTTTTTAAAGATAGGATCTGCAGGAACAGGCCTGAGTCAGCAAGTTCCACTAAGGCAGACCCAAGGCAGTGATCTCCACAGGAGCAGCTACAAGGAAATGACCACTGAGAGAGTAGGCCCAAGCCAGAGATCTTTGGGGGACATAGCCCAAGCAAAGGATCTCTGTGGGAGCAGAGCCAAGCCAGGGACATCTGTGTGAGCAGGCCTAAGGCAGTGACCTCCCCAGGAGCAGGCACAAATGACGGACCACTGAGGAAGCAGGCCTTAGCTGGAGACCTCTGAACAGGGAGGCACACAACAACCTTCGAGGGATCAGGCCTGAGCTAAAGACTCTGACGGAGCACGCACAAATGACCTCCAGGATTGCAGAGACCACAGATGTCAGTCCAGACTACTATAACCAGCAAAACTTTCAATCATCATAGACAGACAAAACAAGATATTCCATGACAGAATTAGACTTAAACAATACCTAGCCACAAGTGAATTCCTATACACCGTCCTAGAAGGACAACTCCAACCCAAGAAAGTTAACTACATCCACAAATCACAGGCAATAGATGATCTCACAGCAGCAAATGCCCCAAAATGGAAAAACACATGCAGTAACATCA
Organism: Neodon shergylaensis; assembly: GCA_025134845.1. Classification (NCBI taxonomy): domain Eukaryota; kingdom Metazoa; phylum Chordata; class Mammalia; order Rodentia; family Cricetidae; genus Neodon; species Neodon shergylaensis. The sequence goes on from JABTXL010000001.1 coordinate 15,576,542, forward strand.
ACAGCAATGAAAACTGAAATAACAGGAAGCAGAAATTACTAGTCATTAACATCCCTTAATATAAATGGACTCAATCCACCTATAAAAAGACACTGGCTAAAATGTTGGATACACAAACAAATCCATCTTTCTGTTGCATACAAGAAACACACCTCAACCACAATGACAGGCATCACCTCATAGTAAAGGGTTGGGAAACAGTTTTTCAATCAAATGGACCTAAGAAACAAGCCCATCAAAATCCCAGCAAAATTCTTCACAGACCACAGAAGAACAATATTCAATTTCATTTGGAAAAGCAAAAAGCCCAGAATAGCCAAAACAATCCTGTATAATAAAGCAATTTCTGGAGGTATCACAATCCCTGACTTCAAACACTACTAGAGATATAGTACTAAAAACTGCCTGGTATTGGTATAAAAACAGATAGGAAGACCCATGGAACTGAATCAAAGACCCAGATATCAATCCACACCCCTACAAACACCTGACTTTTGACAAAGAAGCAAAAAAATATAAACCAGAAAAAAGAAAGCATATTCAACAAATGGTACTGTCATAGCTAGATATCAACATGTAGGAGAATGAAAATAGATCCATATCTATTGTCATGCACAAATCTCAAGTCCAAGTGGATCAAAGACCTTAACAGAAAACTAACCACACTAAACCTCATAGATGAGAAAATGGGAAGTACACTTGAATGCATTTGCATAGGACACAACTTCCTAAATATAACCCCAGAAGCACAAACACAAATAGAAACAATAAATGGGACTTCTTGAAACTGAGACGCTTCTGTAAAGCCAAGGACAAGGTCAACAAGATAAAATGGCAGCCTACAGAATGGGAAAAGATCTTCACCAACCTCACATTTAACAGAAGTCTGAGCTCTAAAATATACAAAGAACTCAGGAGATTGGTCATCAAAAGAACAAATAATCCAATAAAAATGGAGTACGGACCTAAGCAGGAAACTCTCAACATCCTTAACCTTCAGAAAAATGCAAATCAAAACAACTCTAAGATTCTATCTTATACCTTTAAGAATGACCAAGATCAAAAACACGGATGGCAACTTACGATGGAGAGGATATGGAGCGAAGGAAACACTTCTCCATTGCTGGTGGGATTGAAAACTGGTACAGACACTTTGAATATCAATATGGTGATTTCTCAGAAAATTAGGAAACAACCCAACTGAAGACCCAGCAATACCACTTTGGGGTATATAATAAAAGGCTTCTCAATCATACCACAAGGACATGTGCTCAACTATGTTCATAGTGGCATCATTTGTCATGGCCAGAAACTGGAAATAATATAAATACCCCTCAATCGTGTAGGAGGTCCTTCTATTTATGTGTTGCTTTCATTGGTTAATGAATAAAGAAACTTCATTGGTCTGTTGATAGGACAGAACTTAGGTAGGCGTGGAAAAAAGAACTGAATGCTAGAAGGAAGAAGGTAGAGTCAGAGAGCCGCCATGGAGGTGCCAGAGACATATGTGCTGAATCTTTCCCAGTAGGCCACTGCCACTTGGTGATACACAGATTAATAGAAATGGGTTAAATCAAGATGTGAGAGTTAGCCAATAAGAGGCTAGAACTAATTGGCCAGGCAGTGATTTAATTAATATAATTTCTGTGTGATTATTTTGGGAGTAAGCTAGCCAGGCAGCCGGGACAAACAAGGGGCTCTCTCCTCACAACACCTCAACCAAAGAATGGATAAGGAAAAATTGATACATCTACACAATAGAGTACTACACAGTGGAAAATAGTAATGACATCTTGAAATTTGCTAACAAATTGATGGATCTAGAAAAGATCATATTGAGTGAGGAAACCCAGACCCAGAAAGACGAATGCTATATAGATTCACTCATAATTGACTTTTAGACATAAAGCAAAAAAAAAAAAAAACTGCAAGTCACAATGCCAGAGAGTCAACATGGGGAGTAGAAAAAGAGAAGATAGATCTCCTGTCTCCTGAGTAAACTGAGAGCATGGGGACCTTTGGAGAAGATAGAGGGGAGAAGGGAGGGAGGGGAGTGAAGAAAAATACATAGCACAAAAAAAAACAATTTTAAAAAAGGCTTAAAGATAGAAATTAATAACCTAAAAATAATAACTTCAAATTTTAGAAGGAAAGTATAGTAGTTATTTTACTTGGCATATATTAACTATTTAAGATTTGTACTATAAATTTCATTTGCTCACTTGTTATACTTTAATGGTCATCAAATTAGAATTCTCTCTCACAATACACCAATGTTGTATTTTCATGAACTGAGACTATCACAGACTCTCTGGAATGGAAGCCATATCCATTTAATTGTTCCCCAAAACACAATGTTTTGCACATGCAAAACAAATTTTATTTAATATCTTACTTCAAGCAATTTTAAAATGAAATTACAGGAATCATTAGGTACCCAACTCCATGGTCGAGTTTGGTGATTGTTTACTTACCCTTCCAGTTTTTCTCTCTTTCCTCCTTGTTTCACTGCAGATAGTTCATAATTGATGGATAATGATGTGAAAACTTCTGAGTGACAATTTCTGATTTTCCTTTAGGAGACTCATGAACTCCTTAAATTGGTCCTTAAATTGAATCTGGTAATGATCCTGAACAATTTCTACTGTCTGAACATAAGACAGTTTATATAATGCACCAGACTTTTCAAAAGGCCTTTATGTATTGAGATACACTCAATGAATTATCTTCTTTTATAATTTAGTTCTTTTAAATTTATAAACATCTTCCCACTCAACAAAACAGGATTTGCTTTGGGTTTTGTTTTGCTTTGTACTTTTGTACTTCAGCTTTCTCAGATCTTATCAATTTAACTTATCAAGATTTTTAGGAGTACCTTGAAGTCTTTAAATAGCTCTTCCTTTCCTATTTTCTTCCCTGTACCTATTTATTTTATTCTTATCTATTTCAGGAGCTTCCTCTTAGTTCTAATTCTTATGCTTCATGTCATGCCATCATGCACAAATTTATTGTGTCACCAGCCATGGTGACTCATGCTTAAAGTTTTAGCACCAGTGCAGGGGAATATCACTTTTCAGGGCACTGGCCTACATAACAGGATAATGTCTCAAAAAAAAAGAGGATACAATAAATTTAACATTTCTTAGTGTAAGTTATTGATAAGAAAGCAGCATATAATCCGTTTGACAGTCTGAGTTAATCCTATGTGCCACAATTTTCCTTCTGTTGCAATAAAAACACACTTATCAAAAGCATTTTGTGGAAGAAAGAGTGTATTTGGATCATAGGTTTCAGTTTGTCACTAAAGGAAACATTTAAGGCAAGAACGTGGGGCTTGGAATTGAACCCAAGGTCATGCTGGTTACCACTTATTTCCAGGCTCAGATTCAGCTATTATTCCTGCACTGCCTAAGACTACCTGTTTAAGGATGGTGCAAACCATATGCCACCCATACTATAATGGAACCTCTACATTAGTTAACAATTTAGAAAACACCTCACAGATACGTACATAAGCCAATATGACTTGGGCAATTGATCACTGGAACCTCACTCTCCGCAGTGACGGTGGGTTATGTTGGCAGCTGAAGCTAACTAAAATAGGGGTTGATAATTCTTTCCACATTTCTACTAATCTCTGGTCATTATACTCTTTCCACATTTTATAATAAATAGTCCATGAGTGTAACCGTGTCCATCAGAATGTATGGAGCATGTTTTGGTAACACATAGCCTCTTAAACCTAGAGAGTTAAACATTTGAAGAAAATTAAATATTGTCTGAGTATTGCTTTCTTTCCTAATCATTTGAGAGTCATGGCTGGCTCCCTCTAGGGAATGTATGGAGGAAAGAATTTAGAGCTAGAGCACTTTGATATTATATGTGATGCTCCATGGTGCTCATAATAATACCTGCCAAACTGAGTCACAATATCACACCTAGGTAAGGATGATTAAAAATGATGGATCATACAGAATAGAACAAAATACAGAGAGAAGAGAAAGGAAAATTAGCCAGAATATAATTTGTTGTAGGATTCACTTGCTGTTACACGGAGGGTAAAGTCAAAGGCAGAGCAAGCATAGACAAGTAATGCTGCTGGATTCAGTGCACCATTATGCAAGTGCAAAGGACAGCTGCAACTCAAGGCAGATACTAGATCCTAAAACTTGCACTAAAGGCCAGTGTGTACTTCAGTGCATAACACACATCTGCCTCATGAAGCACGGTGGCTGCAATATTGAACTACACATGGTTTTCTTGTGTTTGCCTGCCCATTTATATATTATGAACTCTGCCTACATTAATTATACTTGTCACTTTCTATAAATAAATATTAGTAGAAAATAAAACTAGTGTTCAATATTGCTTTATATTTCTCCAGATATGTCCTGTCAGTAAACAGCTTACAGTCTTTGATAGCCATTTCACATTGAACTTGGATAGTGTCAGGCTAATGAACATGAACGTGATTAAATTGATCATAATTAGGAAACACTATAGTTGCCTTATACCTGCCCTGCAGTATAAGCACTTGTTTTGTTTGTAGACTTCAAAGACATTTTTAAAGTCATTCTCACCTATTTAAAGATATTTAAAGATGCTATTAGAATGGTACTCAGTGATAATTTTAAAGTAAAAGGAATATTTAAATGAAAATATATCGACACATGCTTCTGCAACTAATAATCAGGAAAAACAAATTGCTTAAGTTTCTACAATAAAATTATAGTCAAAAGAAAACTTTCAATGTTGAAACTAGCAGTGTTGAACAAAGTACATAGTAATTTTCCCCTAAAAGCAGTTCAATTATACCATAAATGTTAATAACATTTACAATTATAATAATTTAAAATAATCATAAGGATATCCTTTGACCCTTAAACTTGCTATATTGTGTTTCATTTAGAAACCTTCACAGCAAGACTAAATAGAAGACAAGAAAAAATAAAATATCTATGATGTGTGAGATTCAAAAACCAATATATTTAAAAAATCACACAAATCAAGATTTGGACAAAAGGCTCACTTGCCAAATATTTGGTTACCATGCCTTTGAAATCAATATAATAAGTACTATGACATTTTTGAAGATTCAAAACCCATAGTCATATGTTTAAAGTTCATGGAGCAGACTATTAGCTATTCATTAATTTCTAAAGCTAGCTCTTTGCTTTGCTACCTTATGGCTTTATTGACGTAATTAATTATGAGGCCAATGTGAACACTGGCCACCTTTAGTGTGATTTGGAGGAAAAACTCCAACACTGTACTTTATTTTGTCAAAGTGTTTGAAATGATCTTATCAATTTTGTGGTTTTTGTATTAAATGTACATAAATGCATGTTGTCAAAGGTTGTTTCTGACTGATATTAAGGTCTGGAGGACACTGGAAACTACAATTTGCCTTTGATGTCTATCAGTCTTTTGTGCCTGAATGAGCAGTCTTCTCTGTCGCATGTACCATGCAGCTGTGAACCTCTGCACTGGCTTAGGCTCCAAACGACTATTCAGATAAATGTGGATAATGATTCTCAAACAGTGAAATAATAAAATATTTCTTTCAGATTGTTTCTCTGTATTTGTCACAATGAGAAAAGTCGAACCACATGTGAATGAAACCATTAAATTCACTAGTAGAGATAATGTTAAAATATTGGGCAGGCTCTAGGACACAATGGACACAGCACATTGACGTAAAAATGTAAATATGGCAACGGATATTTGGGACACAACTTGCAAAAGAAGTGCAGAAGTTTTAGTACCATCATCTGAGTATGTTCTTGTAGTTAAATTGTGCAGCAATGGAGCATGAGGAGAGTAGAGGCTACATGGACCCTCTTCAACTTTATGGTGGTGTGAGTCATACCAACCCAGGAAGACAAATTGTACCTTGCAAAACACACACACACAAAAGGATCATTGGAAAGTAAAATTGGTATTGAAATGATAAATGCATTTTTAAAGGAAAATATTTTATAAAATGTGTTGTAAAACATTTTTACTTCTTTGATTTCAGTTATCACCTCTTTCCAAATCACTCCAAAAATTAGTGACTTCCCCGATTCCAAAGTTATCACTTGAAATCTTCAACAGTATTCTAATTCTTTTAGACATATGAAACATTATCCAAACTCAAAGACTCATATAAGTAATATGAAAAAATAGTATTTTTCCAAACATTGAAAAATTATCGTGATCCAAAGAGAAATTGTTCACCTCCTCATGTTGAATTTATATTTTTCCTGCTTGGGCAATAAACCTAGAGAATATACCTTAACCGCTATTCCATCACAAAACACAACACAAAATATACAATACATACATATACCACACACTACAAAATGCACTGTGTACACAAAGACATGCACAGGGCATTTTTAAGAACTTTCATGGAAAGGTTTAGGAGATAGGAAGGTTTGGGGGCAGAGTGAGACTTATAGCTTACAGGGTCTGATAAATGGGTTGGGAATGTTGGAGTGGACTACCTGTAGGAAGCTTGCCTGCTAGCTGGCTAAAGAAGTAAAGGCATGTTGGGGAGGAACCCAGAGTTTTGCCCTAGTACTGAGGGCCTAGAGAGTGGGGTGTCCAGCTGGCTGGCTGATCACTCACCTCTTGGTCCACTGTGTGTAGCTGCAACCTGTGTTTCAGAGTTCCTTTGAGGTCTTGGGCATAGGAGTGTTTGGGGACGAAGAGGGACTTGTAGCTTACAGGATCCAATGAATGGGGTGGGGGTTTTGGAGCATCCTAACTCTTGGTCCTCTCCTTTTGGTATTTATTTTATCTCATAAGTAATTCTGAGATAGAATGCTCTTACACCATTATAAATCCCAGAGTCATTAGGGCAGTTGCATAAAGTGAACCTCTGTTACTGATGAACAAAACAATGCATGAGGATGTTAGATGACTTTATATATCTGCATTGAACTTTTCTATGATGGCTGTAAAGGGAGGTCTTCTCAGCTAGAATCCACTAGGAGTGAGACTCAGCCAAGTTCTGGTTAGCACATTCACTATGTAATTAGGTTCCTAACTAGGGAGAGGATCAACAAGGAGGGATCCTTGCATTCTATAGCAAAGGGTTCCTTGTTGGGGAAGGGGAACAGGAGGGTTCTTTTTTAAGACCAAAGGTGAAACTAAATAATGTAAAACTCTCAATAGCTAATTTTAAAATACCAGTAAACGTACTGTCTCTGACTCTCTTTCTGTGTCTGAAATATGGAAACTCCTGTTACTGCAGGTTGGAGGAAGAGTGGAGTTTGTGAAAAATCACTGGAAGTGAGAAAACAATTTTTTCAGTTGAAAATAAAATGTCAGAATTCTTACCTCTAAACTGAGGCATATGGTTGAATTGAACCATTTTTTTATTTTAATATTGCTCTACCTAGTTCTTTCTGACAACCTAAAAGCTAGTAAAATTATCATTATTCAAAAAGATTAAATGTATGACATGTTTTTTCTGCACATTTTTTTTCATTTTATATATATATATATACATATATATATATATATATATATTAATCCTGAAAGGCAAGTTTTATTGTGCCTGTTTACGGATAAGTAAGTTGAGAGTTTATGAACGTAACTGTGCTTAGCTTCACACAGTATCCTGAGATACAATTAAAATGCCACCAGGGCTTTTAGCATCATAACTAAGTTTCTAGTCTTTCTGCCCTGTCCTTTAAAAATGAAATGTATAGTTTCCTCAAGAGAGTTAAGGCAGAAAAAAATAATTTCTAGCTTGTGACTGACAGATGCCTATACAGGTAATCACTTTGTGAATTATTTGATCTATCTTCAGACTGATAACAGGACACTTGCTTAATATTTGGTACCAGAGCGCATTTGTGATCTGATAATTAAATATCCCTCTAAATGCTCTAATAACTTTTTACTGTCCCTATAATTATATAAATATCCCTCTAATGTCTTTGGAAAAGTCAAGATACTATTTTAAGTAAATTTGTCATACTTTATCCCATAAAGTTTCCAATAGAAGTTAGCTAGTAATAAGAAAGGATGGAATATGCATATATATATCAATACTAATAAAGTGAAATTTTATTTATCTGAAAGCAAGTACTTAATAAATATACTAATAAAGTCAAAATGAGAATAATTTAGGATTATGTATATTTTCCTTTTTAGTTGCAATTTGAGACATAGGTACTATAATAATTTGTGGACCTATATATTATTAACCATTAGGATTAGTCTCAAATTCATGGGCTGAGAGTCTAAGCAGTTTTTATTTAAATATATCCCATGATAAAAGCAACCCCCTCAGAGTACATAGGAGTTAGTTGTCACAAGTAATCACTGTGTCACACATGAACATTTGTATGCTGGCTTGCAAAGCGTGTTTAAAGGGTTTGTGCAGACACATCCACAACATGATGTGCTGAAGTCAACCTTCAGACACACAGCTTTAAAGTACACTCTGCAGTGTTTCTGGACTACTGCCTCTCACCCAGCCATAGAATGTCTGCTAAACAAAATCAACTTAGCAACTTTTCTAGGGAAGCAAAAGGTAGAGTGAATGCTCTGATTTTTCTTAACTGGTACATCCAAGCATATTTTTCAGCAGGCAAAGAAGAGATTAAACAAAGAAAATTCAATAAAACCTATCAATGCTTTAGGACCAACCTGTAAGTGAAAATGGAATTCTGAAATAAGATAACATTGCCTTCAGGAATATTCAATTGCAGGGTTTAAGGCAGACAAAGTATCTTGTATTCTCTCATTTTAAAACAAAGCTATATACTCAATTATTTATCAAATAACTGCATTTTGATTCAGGAATAATGGAAGAAAAAGGAAGAAAGCTTTGACTCTTAGGAGTATTATTACTTGAGCACTAGCTACATTTTAAGACTCAAATAAATACTAACACTTACATAGACCTCTTAGTATCCTTATGGAAATTTCTTATTACAGATTCATAGAGTACAAAATCAAAAGTCAGAATTCTGAAAGCCTACAGTTGTTTATCCTATAGACAGACACTAGGTTCCAACTTCTGTGTTAATCATCATCATAGAAAAACAACAGTTTTCCCATACACTATTATACTTGCTTATGCCATGAATAATTATTATTTGGTTTGGCATATTATTTAGTAAGTTCTAGATAAAAATATTGAAAGAAAAAGCTCAAATTATTTTCTTTGATGATTCAAAATGAACTTGTAACAGACAAAGTATTTTGGAAAAACCTCTTAATAGTTTACAGTGCTGGGATTAAAGGTGTGTGCTACCACTGCCTGGCCTCTATGACTAGCTAGTGTGGCTAGCTTAGCACTCTTATCTTCAGGAAAGCTTTACTTGTTATAGTACAAAAAATTTTATCATAAATGTATTCCAAGGAAGGGAAAATAGGATATATTGTTATGTAAAGACTGGAAGAGACTGGATTTGGAGGATTAAATGATGAGGGGATGAAAGAGAGGGGTAGTGTGAAAATATGGGAAGGGACAAGTAACATTAAGGGACATTTGAGGATCTACATGGAAACCTGCTATTCTAGAAGCTTAGATAGATAGATAGATAGATAGATAGATAGATAGATAGATAGATAG
>JABTXL010000001.1:15586128-15606461 GCA_025134845.1 Neodon shergylaensis
TAGATAGATAGATAGATAGATAGATAGATAGATAGATAGATAGATAGATAGATAGGCGGACTGACAGACAGACGGACGGACAGACAGGTAGACATATATATATGTAAAACAGAAGAATCTAAATAATCACTAAATCTTGGGAAGAATATATCCCAACTAAATATCTTACGCTACCAAGTAAAACCTCCAGTGTTAGGAATGGGTTATATCTAGTTGAAACACTGGCCAAAAGAGGCTTCTTGGAGAACCCCAAACATTTGAAGCTATTTCTAAGGTTATTCAGTAATCTTTCAAACCTAATGGTAAGGCTCTATTGCTGAATACAAACTCATCTATCACAGAGATGTGAAAGTTAGTAAATGTGTTTAACTAGACGCTTCCCCCTTACTGAGAGAGTGAAAAGGTGACCTTTCATTTTCTTTAAAGCACATACTCTACTTCCTTTACCAGCTCAATAGCTTGTAAAACTAACATGATAACCTGTGAGATGTGAAATTTCTGAGCAATAAATAAAGCAGTTCTCTAAGCATCCTTTAGTCTACAGTCTCAAAAGTTAGATTTTGTGCTTTATCTTTTGCCAGACTTAAAATGGAGCACGGGTTATAACATTTGGTAAAGTTTCACTAAAGATGTGTTAAAGTCAGTAAAATACTGGAAACTGAGAAAACAGTATCTCCTATGTAATTTTTGTTCTACTTTTTGAGTATAATTGTTGCTCTTTCATATGTGTATGGACTCTTGTTCATATTGTATATAGAATGAAGTAATAATTTTAAAATGCTTGTTCCATGTTTTATGTTATAATGACATACTAATACTATATTCTCAGTTTCTTTTTATTAACATACTTATGAATAAAGGGCCAGAATTTAATCTATGTTTAGATAATTTTAGGCCATAAGGAAGAACCTACTACTATTTTTATGCTAAATGACCAAGCTATACATATTTGTAGAGGGCTTATTCTGGTCACATAAAGGCTCCCTGGTGGTTGGTTCAGATTCTGTGAGCTCTATGAGCCCAGGTTAGTTGTTTCTTTGCTTTCTTGTGATGTCTCTGACCCTTCTTCTTCCTACTATCCAAATCCTTCTCTTGAGTCCCTGAGCCTGGCCTATGCTTGGCTATGGATCTCTGTTCTTGTTTCCATCAGTTACTGGATGAAGGCTCTCTGGTGACAATTGGGCTAGCCACCAATCTGATCAGAGGAGATAGCCAATTCGGGCTATGTATCAATAATTTCTAAGAGTCTTACCTGGGGTCATCTTGTAAATTTATAGAAGATTCTCTGGCATCAGGCTTCTACCTGACTGAAAAGTTCCCCCTACCCCATATTCAGTAATCTTTTTCAGTAATCTTCCCCTCCACTGATCACCTAACCCAAAATCACTCAAGTTCTCATCTCCATCCACTTGCAGTCGATCCAGAAGATCACTTCTGTTTTCCCTTCCCAGGGAGATCTAAGCATCCCTCCCTGGGCCCTAATTGTTACATGGCTTCTGTGGGTCCATGAATTGCAGTATGGTTATCCTTTAAATTACAGATAATATCCGCTTATGAGTGAAGACATACCATGTTTGTCTTTCTGAGTCCAGGCTGTCTTGTTCAGGATGACTTTTTCTTTTCTGATTCTAGCCATTGCCTCCAAATGTTGTGATGTCATTTTTCTTAACAGCTGAGTTATACTCCATTGTGTAAATTTACCACATTTTCTTTATCCATTCCTCAGTTGAGGGGCATCTAGGTTGTTTCTAGGGTATTTCTAGTTATTACAAATCTGATATGAATATAGTTGAGCAAGTATCCTGTGGTATGATTGGGCATCCTTTGGTTATATATACCCAAGAGTAGAATTGCTTGGTCTTGTGGTAGATTGATTTCCAATTTTCTGAGAAACCACCATATTGATTTCCTAAGTGGCTGTGTAAATCTTTACTTCCACTAGCAATGGAAGAGTCTTCCTCTTACTCTACATCCTCTCCATCATAGGCTGTCATTTGTGCTTTTGGTATTAGCCATTCTGACACATATTTTTTTCTTTTTTAATATTTATTTATTATGTATACAACATTCTGTCTGTATGTATGCCTGCAGTCCAGAAGAGGGCACCAGACCCCATTGCAGATGGTTGTGAGCCACCATGTGGTTGCTGGGAGTTGAACTCAGGACCTTTGGAAGAGCAGGCAATGCTCTTAACCACTGAGCCATCTCTCCAGCCCCCCTCTGACACATATTAAGATGGAAACCCAAAGTAGTTTTTGTTTGCATTTCCCTGATGGCTAAGGATGCTGAACAGTTTTTAAAGTGTTCTTCTTCCATTTGAGATTCTTCTGTCGACAATTCTCTGCTTAGTTTTGTACCCAGTTTTTAGTTGGATTATTTTGGGATTTGATGTCTGGTTTCTTGGGCACTTTATATATTTTTGAGGTCAGCTTGCTATCAGATGTGAAGACCTTTCTCATTCTGTAGGCTGCTGTTTTGTCCTGTGTCTATTGTAATTTGGGCTATTGTAAATGGTTATGCTTCTCTGATTTCTTTTTCAGTTTATTTATCATTTGTATATAGGATCGTGAATTGTACTGATTTGTTTTTGGTTAATCTTGGTCCAGCCACACCACTGAAGGTGCTCATCAGGTTTAGGAGTTGCCTGTTACTATTTTGGGGTTCAGTTATGTAAATTATCATATGATTTGCTAATAGCAATGCTTTGACTTCTTTTCCATTGTATCCCCTGATCTTTTGTTGTTTTATTGCTCTAACTAACACTTCAAGAATTAAATTGTATAAATATGGAGAGGGTAGGCAATCTTACCTTGCTCCTGATATTAGAAGAATTGCTTTGAGTTTCTTTCCTTTAAATTTGATGTTGGCTATTGATTTGGTGTATATTACTTTTATTATATTTAAGTACATACATTGTACCTTTGATCTCTGAATTTTTTTCTCATGAAGGGTTATTGAATTTTATCATTTTTTCATTGTCTAATGAGAAGAGTATGAAGTTTTTTATTTTAGTTTGCTTATATGTTGGACTACATCAACAGATTTTTGTATGTTAAACCATTCCTGAATCTCCGGAATGAAGCCCACTTGACTATGGTAGACAATCAGCTTTATAACTTATGGAGATCTCTGTGTGATTTTCTTTGGAGCTTGCTGGCTGTGGGGTACTGGGCGGGACAGAAAACCCCAACAAGCAGGCCCCCTTCATGTTACAGTCCTCGATTCTCTGGGATGAAGCCTGCTTGATGACACTAGATAATTTTTTTATGTGTTCTTGGATTCAGTTTGGAAGTACTTTATTAAGTTATTTTTGCATATATGTTCATAAAGGAACATAAGATTTCTATATGGTTTGGGTATCATTGTAACTGTGGCCTCATAAAACAGGCAATATTTTTTCTCTTTCTATTTTGTTGAATAATTTGAGGTGTATTGGCATTAAGTTTTTAAAAGTATTGCAGAGATCTGTGCTAAAACTATCTGCTGCTGGGCTTCCTTTGTCTGGGAATCATTGAATGACAGCTTCTATTTCACTAAGGGTTATAGGTCTGTTTAACAGCTTATCTGACTTGATTTAACTGTAGTAAGGGTACATTTCAAGCTAATTATACATGTCTTTGATATTTTTCATTTGTTTTCCAAGTATAATATTTTATTGATACTTTGGGAATTTCATAAAGTGCACCCTGATCACATTCACTTCTTATTCTTCCCAGTCCACCCCCACCCTCATGCACTGTACTGCAAAAGAAAAAATAATGCACCATGTTCAATTTATGTTGCCCATATACTCACTGGAGCATGGTCAAACTCCCAGTGGACAGCCTCTTAAAGATAACTAAGCACCTGCCCACACACAAAAACCATAGTACATCAACTGTGAAGAGCTACTTTTCAGCAACTTTATCACAGTCTTTAAGTACATACTTTAATGACTTGTTGTTTAGACTGTTTCTGGGTTTTTTGGGGGGGGAGGGGGAGGGGGGTGACATAGAAGCCTTCAATGTTTCTCACTCTCAATAAGCCTGCAGACATACATATTACTTCAAAAGAAGCTTCCTTGTCCATAACAGCCAGGGGCAGTATGGATCAGGGACTTTCACAAGGCCTGGGTGACACATGTTTTCAATTTGGTGCAGTTCAGGTTTTAAAAGAATATATTTATAACACTCCAGACCTTCTAGGTTTCTGTTGTTATCTCTCTTTCATTTCTCATTTTGTCAATTTGGATATTCTATCTCCACCTTTAAGTTCATTTGTATAAGGGTTTGGTGATCTTCTTGATTTTCTCAAAGAACTGACTCCTTTATTCTCTGGTCTTTCATATTATTCTTTGTTTCTATTTTATTGATATCATCCCTAAATCTGATTATTTCTTACAGTCAACTCTTCTGGGTGTGATGTTTTTCTTTTGTTCTAGAGATTTCAAGTGTCCTGTTAAGTTGGTAGTTTGAAATGTCTCCAGCTTTTTTATTCTTTTCTAGGCACTTAGTGCTAGGATCTTTTGTCTTATAACTGCTTTCATTTTGTTCCATAAGCTTGGATATGTTGTATATTTATTTTCATGGAGTTCTTAAAAGTCTTTCACTTATTTCTATCTTGTCCCATTTTTTATTTTGTAGAGAGTTGTTCAGTTTCCCTGAGTTTGTAAGTTTTCTGTTGTTGAAATTCAGATTTAATCTGTGGTGGTATGATACCATGTGAAGAGTTTTGTTTGTTTGTTTGTTTGCTGTTTTCAAATTTTATTATATTTCTTGAGACTTGCTTTGTGACTGAGTATGTAGTCCCTTTTGGAGAAAGTTCCATGAGTCCATGAGGTAAAGAAAAGAAGATATATACTTTTGTGTTTGGGTGAAATGTTCTGTACATATCTGTTGGTTACTATGATTTATAATTTTTTTGACTCTAGCATTTATGTTTTTATTTTGTTGAGATGACTTCTCTATTGGGGTGAGTGGAGCATTGAAGTCTCCCACTATCAGTGAGAATCAACACGTGATTTAAGCTGTACCAGTGCTTCTTTTAACAACTTGTGTCCCCTTGGGTTTTGGGTATAGATGTCAAGAATTGAAACGTCATCTTGGTAGTTATTTTCCTTTGATGAATAAATATTTGGTGTCCTCAATTCTGATTAGGTTTGGTTTGAAGTCTATTTTGTTAGACATGAAAATGACTACACCAACTTGTTTCTTAGGTCACTTGGTATATTTTTTCCAACCCTTTATCTTGAGGTAATTAATGTCTATACTTGATGTTGAGATATGTGTTTCTTGAATATGACAGAAGTACGGATCCATTCTATTTTCACTTCTATTCTGTTAGTCTGTGTTTTTCTTGGGGGAATTGAAACCATTGATGTTGAGGGTTATCAAGGACCAAGGAATTTGTTATTTTAGTTGTTGCCAGTAGTCATGATGATGCCTATGCCTTCCCCCCTTGCTTTTGATGTGTGTGTGTGTATGTGTGTGTGTGTGTGTGTATGTGTGTGTGTGTTTCCCTTTTTCTGATTTTTCTGGTCTGAGAATTTTAATTCCTCATGTTTTATTATTGTATTTAATCACCTTGGGTTGGAGTTTTTCTTCTAGCAACTTATGTTAGGCTGTATTTAGTGATAAATATTGCCTGAATTTATTTTTTTTAAATGGAATATCATGTTTTCTCCATCTATGATGATTGAAAGTTCTACTGAGTATAGTAGTCTGAGCTGGTATCTCTGGTCTCTTGAGGTCTGTAGCACAATTTTCTGGACTCTTATGTCACTTATTGGTATAAAAGGTCCTTTTGTCTATGTGTTGCTTTCATTGGTTAATGAATAAAGAAACTGCCTTTGCCTGTTGATAGGGCAGAAATGCAGAAATTAGGTAGGTGGGGAAAACTAAATGACATTCTTGGAGAAAGGAGGCAAGTCAGAGAGACACCATGGATCCACCAGAGACAGATGCTGGGAATTTTACCAGGTAAGCTACTGCCATGTGGCGATATACAAATTAATAGCAATGGGTTAAATTAATGTGTAAGAATTAGCCAATAAGAAACTAGAGCTAATAGGAAGCAGTGATTTAATTATTACAGTTTTTGTGTGGTTATATGGGGCTAAGCTAGCTGCATGCCCAGGACGAACAAGTGGTTTCCTGTAACAACTGGTAATATGCTATACTTAGTTTCCATCCCTTCCCCTATCTCTGTGTCTTGTCTACTACTAGGTGAGGTGCTTCTGATGAATGTTCCTGCTGTCTGCCTGGTGCTGGGCCCACAGTCAATAAAGCCAATGACTATGTGTTCCTGAGCTAAAATACCCACCTTAAGTATGTTGGTTACATCAGCTATTTTCTAACAGTGACAACTCATACAAATCTTTATATGTAATATTCATCATGCATGTAACATATAAATATACATTTATGTGCACATATAACAATACTTCTATCTTTTAGTGTTTTAAGCTATTCAAATCAGGTCATTTAATTACTGATAAAGTCATGAATTAAAGATTTCTCCATGCAGTCATATGTGTAATAAGATACCCATCACATAAAAAACTTCGATAACTTACGTTGTGAGATTTTGTGCTTAGAAGATAGAGTTTTGTGGGTTCAAGGATTTGTTTACACTGCTCAAGCTATCATTCTTGCTTTAATATTCCACTTTAAAGAATGAATGCTGTGGATCTGGTAAGCGTTGTTAGATTTGCTTCTGTTGTCTATGTATCCCCAAACTTATTTTTGCTATTGTTTCTGAGCCTGAGAAAGCCTTCTTCCATAGTTCTGACTTTCTGATCATATATCTTAATGAAAAAGAAATGTTAAATTATAACCCTTAACTATATTGTCTAGCTTCAAGTAGACATTTTAATGTTGGGAGCTGCCCAGGAACTAACAGTTGTGTTCTTCCAGGAAGGTTTTCAAGACTTCTATAGATTTAGGCAAATGCTATAGATTACCTACTTTGTCCTTTTCCTCTTTGGTTCAGTTAAGAATGGATAAAAAACTGTGATTTAGCTCATGCCCTTTCTACAATGTTACTTTTTTTTTTACAATGTTACTTTTTAAGCTCATTATTGTTGAGATGTGTTCTAATTAGATTTACTTGTCAGCTTATCACAACTTAGAGCCATGTTAGAGGAAAGCTTCATTTGAGGTTTTGGTTAGATTAGTTTGGTCTGTGGACATGTCTATGGGGAATTGTCTTGATTATCAATTGTTTGCAGGAGGGTCCAGCCAACTAAGAGGGGCCCCATTCCTAGTAAAGTGGACCTGGGCTACGTAAGAAAGGTAGCTAAACATGAACCTGTAGGTTAACCTGAAAGTGAACCAGGAAACATTTCTTCATTTCTTCCCCAAGGTTCTTGACTTGATTTTCTTCAATGATGTGGTGTGATCTATAAACTAGAT
This sequence comes from Neodon shergylaensis, assembly GCA_025134845.1. Lineage (NCBI taxonomy): Eukaryota > Metazoa > Chordata > Mammalia > Rodentia > Cricetidae > Neodon > Neodon shergylaensis. The sequence continues at coordinate 15,593,520 of JABTXL010000001.1, forward strand.
AAACCTTTCACTCCCAAATTTACTTTTGGTCAGAGAGTCTTATTACAGGAACAAAGACCAACTGATGAAAAGTATAAACTTTATACAGTAGAGTGGACAGAATGCTGGTTTGAGATATTAATCTACTATTCTGTGTTGATGAATATATCTCATGATCTTTTCAAAATACTTTATTATGGTTAGAAAGGAAAAATTATAGACTAACAAAAATATTAATAAAGCCCAAAATGTGCAGAAACAAAGATTATTAAGCACTTATCTATGAAAATGTTTATGGTTTTAGGCCTATTGTGTTGAAAAAATTAAATCAATAATTTATCTTCTTACAATGAATTTGGGTTAATGAGTAATTAGTGCTTCCATTTACTCAGGACTGAACAAAGATTCTTGTGACATAGAACTTTCACTGTGAAACTAATATGTCCCAAGCAAAGGAGAAGCTCAATCGTCCTCTCCCAGAGTGGGCTATATAGCCTCTCGGGGCCCATTGTCCTGATATAGTTACACATAGTAGTGCGAACACTGTATGCTTTTCCTAATTGTTCTTTCCTTTATACAAAAGTAGAGTAGAGAAACTAATCACATACTTTAATGAGATAGTGGAAAGAAGAAAAGATATTTGAAAACCTTATCAGAGGCACAGTCACTTGTTTGGGTGTATTTGTCTGTGGTTGTGTTTATTTTTTTCCTGTGGCTGTTGATAGGATTACTTTTCTAAGGAGTCTGCATTCCCCTGTAATGCTTAATTACCTTGTATTGGAAGGAAGACCTGCTGTTAGGGCACCTGGGCAGTCTCTCATCTTTAGAAGCAGAGAGATGTAGGAGTCTAGACATAATATGTCTTGACCCTAGTCAGTTCAGTAAGAGTGAGTTGGCAATCCACACAGCAACTATTTTGCTTTATAATTAAAATTCTGCTGTGTTAAGTCAGTCAGGTTCCCTAACTTGTATATCAAGAAATAAAAAAAAAAGAAGCTAGAGACATTATCTTCACCACACGAGTCAAAGTGCTAAGAAAGAAAGGGAACCAAAATCCCATTCTGAAAGTGCTCTTACCTTGCCATGTTGTTTCTGAGAGTCATATTGATTTATCTGAGCTTGCCAGGATGTTCCTTTATTTTTTTTAAAGACCTAATTTACTAACAGTGTGGGATTTTCCAAGCTTTTACTCCCTTGAGATTTCATTTTCATTTCTGTGGCAATAAAGACCTCTGATACAGACATATCACAATTCAACTCAGTTTGGGAGTTTCACCAATGCAGGCAATACCCATATATCTTTCTGGCTCATATAGAACTTTCTGAAAATCTCAATAGTGAAAAAGGAGAGTAATCTGGTGTTCATTGCAATTTGCTATTGAAAGTAATCTTATTTGCTTTTTATTGTTCAGTTTAGGATGCTTTATGAGACTAACTTCACGTTTGAATAAGCCTGTATAAATAACCAAAGGAACTCTTGGAACCACCTGAGAATGGACTTTTGAGTCTATTCAGTATTCTAGATACTCCTGAAGGAGGTCAATTTCATTTATTTATTTTGAAGTGGTGAAATGTTGGCAGTTAATCTGTGTGTTGGGGAAATTCACACAATGAAGGTAAGAAATAAAAGATCATTTAACATAGAACAGATGAGAGTTGCAGGGCACAATGACTAATTTCATTTGGATGATAAGAAGAAATATTTTCTATCAGGCAAGGAAGAATTTAAAGTCATACTTAAGAGACTCAGGTACAAATCTGGTGGCTTACATCTTTGTAATCCTAGTATTTGAAAGGCTGAGGCAAGAGGACTACGAGTCTAGGTCGCATAATGTGATTGTCTCAACAAACAAGCAACACACCATTGCACAGATTCTCACACATACTGAACACCTATACTAGAAGCATAGAGCTTTGAGGATTAAAATGAATATAAAGAAAAGAGGCCACACGTCAATGTTAGCCCCTTGCTCACCTTCACAGCAGGAAGACAGTTGTAGCTCTATCCTCAAACGCTGTCTGCATAAGCAAATTATTTGAAATATCTTTAAAACCCCATTTGCTGGGAAAGCAGATTTATTTCTGAAATTTTTGTCAGTTAGCTGTAATTTGCTAGACATAGTCCTGCATTCTGCTTATGTAACAGCAAGCACAAACTGTGCTGTTATGGTTTTGTAAGATTTATTAATCAAATGATCAAAACTAAATGTCTAATTAGAAGATTTAAAGAAAACACTCAGATTAGCAATTCTCTTTTTTAAAAATTTTTAAGAGAATATAATGATAATTATCTTTTTTTCTGTTTATATTGAGCCCTGTGTTTTTCTCTGCCCCCATATTCTTATGGGAGAAGAGAGTGGGAAGTCCTAGTGAAACCTGGTAGTCGAGAAAGGTTGAAGTGAGGTGTTTGAGATCATGGATCTGTACATAGCATGAGCAGATTCCCTTCTTACAAGGTTTGGGTCCTGCTCATGTGATTAACTCTCCTAATCAGTCATTCTGGGATGTTCTTTTCTTTTTATTTTCTTCTCAGTCCTGTGTGAAGGGAGATTTAGAATATGTGTTCCTTGAAAGCTGAGGAGATTTCTCAAAAAGCTTTCTGCCAGGACAAGGTTGGGAATGCAAAAGGAGTTTGTGAGTTAATCCATTGCTGTGCTTTTTATTTCTAGCTGAGCTTCTCAATCCATGCAGTTATGCTAAGGACAATTTATGTTTTTATGTTTCCTCTGTTTAATATTAGCTCTGAGGTGGGTGGCTCAAAGTTTCTATTACATCATATTTTTTCCTCACCCCCTCCTCCTTCACCTCTTCCTTCACCTCTTTCTCCTTCAGTTCCCTTTCTCCTCTTTCCCCTCTTCTCCCCCTCTTCTTCCTCCTTTCATTCCTCTTATTAATTTAAGTCTACCAATCTTCATACTAAACAAACACTTTTATCTATTCCTTAATTCCTTTGAAACAAATTTGAAGGTTCAGACTCATGTTTTCCCTTTTGTCTTTCACATTTTAGTATCAAAGAGCTTATAAATACACTTTGATTTGTTTCTTATTCTTAAGAAAATTGAGTTTGAGTCAGATACTGTTTATCAAGGGTTCTTTAGCTACTTTGTTTACCTGCTAAAAACGTTGACAATCACTGTATCTTGTAACCCTATGCATCCTGTTGGAATTTTTCAGTTATTTTATGAAGGTGGAAGGAGTTTGTAATCTGTACATATTGTTTCTGAGTTCATTTCATTTTTCAGTATTTCACAAATGCAATTAAATCATATTACAAATACACTTTTTTTCCATATTTGTAAATTCATTATAGACTAAAATATGTGTTAAGAAAACTATAAACTTTTACTGGGAAAGATTTAGTTTTAGGCATAACAAAATGGCTCAGGGAATTTCTGCCAATCCTTACAACCTGAGTTGAGGATGATGAAAGAACCAACTCCAATAAATTGTCCTCTGACCTTTATTGGGCCTACTCAAAATAAATAAACAATACAGGCAAAAATAAATAAACAATTATATGTGTGTAAGTCATATTTGTGTGAGTGCCTGAGGAGACCAGAAGATGCTGTCCAATCTTTAGAATTGTGGTTAGAGTTGGGAGACACTTATTCCCTGTGAGTTTGTGAGTTCTGGGAACTTACTTTGAGTTCTCTCCTAGGGCAGCAACTACTCTTAACTGTCGAACCACTTATCCACCCCCAATTTATATGCTTCCTAGCATATTTCAGATGGTAGGTTTGTCGACCATTTTACAACTACCAGCATATTTCAGTACCTTTTTATCATTCTTTAATAGTTCCTTTTCCACTGATTATGTGGCATAATGAAAGCCACACTTATCAAATGATAAAATGATACTACCACTTGTTTTTAGATACCACTTTTCATATATTCAACTTAGCAAAGTAAATTTTGATAATAAATGATGCCACCAATGCTGGTGGCTTAGTCAAAACCATCACTCTTTTCTCATGCCACTTGTTAACCTACGATCCCTTGAACTCTTTAGCCTTGAGCATAGAAAACAGGCTTGTCAGTTGCACAGGAGATAGACAATAGGACAGACCATCTTCTAGGCTCTTGCAGGAAGGCAGGGCATTCCAGCTTCCATGTTTTATTGGATATAACAGCAACATGAGATGAATATTCTTTCACCATAAATAAGATACAATAATAAATTGTTTCAAATACATGGGGAAAAGGAATGAAGAGATCATGGTCTTCCTTTGTTCCTTTCACTTTTTCTCCATTTCAGGAGGCTACAACATGTTACTTTCTTTTTTTATCAAAATAAGTTAAAAACTGTGATGTCTTGCTCAGCCTTAAGGCAGTGTGGAGGGTCCTGGTCCTGCCTTGACTTGATGGATATGCCAGACATTTTTTATATCCATGGGAGGTCTTGTGCTTTCTGAGGAGAGGATGGGTCATGGTGTAAGGGGAAGTGAGGGAGAAGCAGGAGGAGGGGAGGGAGGGAGGAAGGAGAACAGTGGTTGGTATGTAAAATGAATAAAAAATTTAAAATAAAAATTTGTTATATCTACATGATTGAAAGTACTTTGTCTTTAAAAACTCATAAGAAACCCAACTTCTCACCAGATAATCAAGAGCTAGAAAAATATGTAAATTAAGTTTTAATTAATTATTTCTGTAAATTTCTGTGTATGAAATTGTCTTCATTACTTTTAATCAGTGAGAGGTGATGTAGTATAAAATAAATATTTACATTTAGAATTATTACGATTTACAAATACATTCTAACTTCAGTATTTATCAGCTATGCACCATCAGCAATTTATATGTGAAACCTCTATGAACCACCTGTGTAAATAGTGTGTTGGAAGGAATATTGGATCACCTTAAGTTGGTACCATCTTCCTAATTCAAAATGTAGATTATTATATTTTCTCTGTGTATATGTGTATGTTTGTGTATATGTGCATGTTTGTAGTATATAAGACCAAAAGCATGTGCAGAGATTAGAAGAAGATAATTTATGTCGTTTTCTATTACTCTCTACCTTTCCCCCTGGATCTAGTCTGGAAGCCAACGATGCCAAGTAATTTTTCTCTCTTGGCCCCACACCGTGCATGTTGCCATGTTCAACTTTTATGTGGGTGCTGGTGATATGAACTCAGACCCACATGCTTACATAGCAAGTACTCTTCCCCCTGAGCTATTTCCTCAGCCAATCATCATACTTTTGTATCAATCTTGACTCCCATATACTCAGTCTGGAGAGGTTTTCAAACAGTTCTGTTATGGAACTAAAACAAAGTCAGCCTTTGAATAAACCTAACACTACTCTTGAACTTTTCTGTTTAGTATACCACACTAGATGCAGATTCATGGTTTTAGAAGCATTAGCACTGCCTTCCCAGGGTTCATTGATTTGTCAAGGGAAGACCATATGGGCTCAGATGAAGTTTGAGCAAGAATGTGACATGATTATGCTAAGTAAACAATTCATTCAGTTCACATACTTTCACCTTTCAGAGAATTTCCCCAAAAAATAAGAATGCAAGTTTCTGCCAAGTTCCAGGATCCCAACGTTCAGAGAAAAAGCAAATCTCCTTGCCACACAAGAAATCAATTCACTGTAGCGAAAAGGCATTTCGTTTTCCATAAATGAGAAAAATAAGGTTGAAAGTCTTATCATTGTTCCTTTTATGGCAAATATGCTCTTGGGTTTAAGTAAGAAGGTGACCAATATAAGCTGAGCTACAGCTTCTTTATAAAGAACAGAAAAAGAAAAATAATTTTTGACAAGGTCTTCCCAAAAACAGCGGGAGTTTTAGTCAATCTGACCTTCCCTTCACAACATAAAAATAACACTGACAATACTTACTTTACATTGTAAATGCAGGACAAACCACAGTTGTAGGGAGCCAGCTTATGATTGCTAATAAGACTTTGGACTATCCTTTTTCAAGGAAGGTTTAGGTTTGAGGATGCATATTCAGGAAAATAAAAGAAGTGGTAAATATGCAGGGAAAGTTAGAAAATAATCCCATTCCTGAGTTCATTTGCCTGTGCCATCAGCCATAGATGTATGAGGTCATTAATCTCATAGACTTTCTACCCTGATTTCAACTGCAAAATGTAATCACTAAAAAATTCTTCATTCTTCATGGTATTTCCAGGAAGCATATTTACTTTATCTTTTTTTTTTTAACTTTTACCCTAGTAAGACCCATCCTGTAGTTGAATGTCTCTAATTTAGCTAAAAATAAAAACATGGTATTTATAAAACTATTCCTTTCCTACATGTATTTATTAAATAAAAACCATTGTGGGAGAAAAATTGCTTTCTTTATGGAAAGTACCAGAATCTTGAAAGTTAACTAGAGTCACTATCTTGGTTTACTCATTTCAGAAAAAAAAAACAACAACAAAAAACAAAAACAAAAAACAAACAAACAAACAAAAACAGGAACAGTACAAGCTGACATCACAGAAATGGGCAGATTTGAAGACATTTTTGAGAATTCTATCACCAGCAAGCTACAGAAAACAGATTTCCCAGGGTCTCCAGTGGTTCAAAGTTTCTTATGTCTAAGCAGAATGGCAATGAAACCATGACCAATTACATTGTTTGTAGTAATAGGAGCGGCGGGGCTGCGTCCCCAGCACCCCAGCCGCCTGCTCGGCTAGCTTATGCCCGAAATAACAACACACAAACTGTATTCATTTAAATACTGCTTGGCCCATTTCTATCTAGCCTCTTCTAGGCTAACTCTCACATATTAATTTAGCCCATTTCCATTCATCTGTGTAGCACCGTTAGGTGCGCTTACCGGGAAGATTCTAGCCTACATCCATCTTGGGTTGGAGCTTCATTGCGCGTCTGGCTCTGAGAGGAGCTGCATGATTTCTGTGCTCCAGAGAGCAGAGCTGTCGAGTCTGAGCTCACTTCCTCTTCCTCCCGACATGCTATTCTGTTTACTCCTCCCACCTATGTTTTAACCTATGAGGGCCAAGAAGTTCCTTTATTACTTAACCAATGAAATCAACAGATTGATATACGACATTCCCACATCAATTGTTTATAAATAATTTTAACTGTTCTTAAAGTACATCTTGCTGACCATGTAGACTAGAGAAAATACACAAGGAATCTATCATTCAGTCAGCAATCAGGCTACTATTGGTCTTGAATCTTTCCATGTAGTAATGAAAAGAGAGTTTCTGATTTCTTTAGAGATGTACCTATGGAGAAGAAAATTTGGAAAACCATATATGCAAGATGAAATAGCTCTGAGCCTGGTCCATTACATCTCTTCCAAACTCTATGTTCCTAAGCCAGTTCTATTCCAAGAATTGAGGCGAAGCCTAGTTTTGACCCTGTGTGGGCTGGAGGAGTAACTTTAAACCACATAAAGTCATACCACAGCCCAATCTTTTTTTCCCGTAGCTTGTTAGTTCTGATGTCACAGAACTCCAGGCCATTTCTGACATTTATCCCTTGTTGTTCTAATCTTGTCCTTGTGAAATAACTGAAAGTAGAATTTTGGCAGAAGCTTTAATCAAGCTGTTTCTAGCAATTTCCAGAACATCTCCTTTGCTGTCACTGAAGAAACAGAGCACATCTGAATCTATTCTATCCTCTGGCAAGTCTGCATCTCACAAGGGTTAGAGTCTCACACAATTCAAAGTCTATGGGAAGTGATTTGGATAAACCTAGCACCATGAAATTATTTAAACCATTGAAAAAAAAAAGCTCTATCACATTTTTTTGTATATCTTGCTTTTTCCTTGTTTCTTCACTGCTATTTCAGTCTTTAGATTACATAGGTTTAGACAACCAATCATTTTCTACTTAAAAGCTCATGGTTAGTTTCCTAAAAAAAACATATTTCCATTTATATAAAATAAATAGTTTTTTATTTGAAAAAACCAATCATTTATTATTTTACATACCAGGATCAGTTCCCACTCCCTCCTCTCCTCCTGTTTCCTTCAACTTCCAACCATTCCACCTGCTATCCACTCCTTAGAGAGGGCAAGGCACATTGCTTTGAGGAATGACCAAGGCCTCAATGGTGGTATGGGAAATATTCATCAGTGTGGCTATAGGATAGGGCCAGTTCAGGCACCCTCTCCTCAGCTGCTTAAGGAACAAGCTGGGGACATCTCCTTGGACCCCTGGAAAACCCTCTACAGTCCAGTGCCTTAACTAGCTTCTTATATAGTAGAAAGTGAAAGACCCCTGGAGTTGGGAGACTCTCACTCAAGTCTCGGGATAACACTATCCCCCAAGAACTCATGTGACACCGTCCTTGCTGTAATCATACGAGATTTATTGACAGGAACCAGCTTGCTGGGGCCGAGACTCATATCCCATGCAGGGGTAGAGGAGTTCGACCCCAAGTAGCTGGGAGAAGTGGTATTTAAGGGAAGAAACCACGACCCAAAGTTGGTCCATTGGGGAGGGCGTCATTGGAAGATTCCAAAAATACCAGTGATATCACAAGGGGGTTACTCCCCACTTCTCAAGATTTTTCTCAAGATTATAATCTAACTTTGTGGTCAGCCAGTTCCTGGAACAAAGTCACTGAACCAGCTAACCTAGATTTTTGGCTCTACTCTTCCTCCTGGGGGTCTTGATTTATCCTAGTCTTTCAAAAGTACCTTGTCTGAAACCATGACATTGTGAAGACATGCCAAGGACTCCCAGGTGTCATAACTGTTGTTATCTCAAGCCTTTCTTTGTTGTGTTAGAATTTACTCCTATCTTCAGTAGGTATCCTTCAAATTTACTTTCTCCTAGATTAGCAAATGCTGAGAGGAGTTAGAATTTCCTACCTAATAGCACCTTGTGATTAGTATTAGGATCGTGAAATGAGAATAGGCTAAAGAGAGGGGAAGAAGCAGGGGTAAGGTGGTATTTGTCAAAGAGGACTTTTCCCTAGAGCTTGCATGCTGTTTCTTTTAGTGCTTAAAGCCAGCAGGGTTTAGATGAGCTAAAGAACTGCAGATGTTTCAAACCATTAACATATGGTTTGAATACCATTGTGGCAGAATGTGCTATAGATATATGTTGGTTGTGGAAACTGGAAGTTAACAGTTTTTACATTAATCGAACAGTGTAATTTGTATCTGTCCCTGGAAAAACTAAAGATTTAGTTTGCCCGTTTTGTACTCAAACATGAGACTTGATAAGGATTGACAGGAGTTAGTCCTTCCCACACCAAGTATGTCAGAAGATCCCAGAGGAAATTGTTATCTGGGAAATCCACCTATTTGGAAGTGCATGATAAACTATTGTTCCTTTTGTTTAATGACCACTAGGGAGATGAATGCAATTTGCACAGTGCGGTGGTAATAACTAATGTGACATTTTCAAAGGAATCTAATCATGGATTCCAAACATTCACAACCAGGACTTCTACTCAGAGGGATTTTTTTTCCTTTTCCTCTGAGAAAGGGTGCTCGTGGAATAGATAAATGCATTGCATATCCACAAATAAGTAAACATACAGGCTTAGTGACATGGCTAATTGAACACTATTCATGAAAGTACTTTGGCATATTTAATGCTAGTCATCAAAGTCTTGTAATTATGTGACCACATTTACTATACAAGCTTGTGAAAGTCAAGGAGGACACAGCTAATAATCACACAGAAATCTAGAGTTTGTCCTTTCCTTGGAAATAATAGAAAAGAAGCCCTTCTCAGAGAATACAAACTTTGCAACGACCACATTGTGAACTAATTATTTTAGAGGAAATAAAAATTCTAGGCTGTTAGAAAAATAGGCAACGGCTGTGATCAGGTTAAAAGAAGAAATCTAAATTCTGAATTGCTGCCATTCCCATTAGGAGAGGTATTTATGTATCTTTCTCCATGAAGTTCAAAGAATTTCTTCTTTTTCTTACATCACTGTTGATGATTCCTGATAAAAAGGAAAATTTTCACATTCATCAGATTCTTTGGGAAATAGTTAAAAAATATTGTGGATACTTTTTATTTCAAGATATTTTATTTCTAGACAGCTGTGTATTATAAAATTTCATGAAAGAAAATGTAGGAAACAAAATTGTTATAAAAAGTAAATGCTTTCTAGTTATTACTCTCATTGTGCCTGCCCGCCCCCAACTTTCCTTTTCAATTTGTGTCAACTGTGATGTATTAAGTTTTTAAATGTGACTTATCTCTAAGGAATGCTAGGCAGGAAATAGCCAGAGGACATGTGCTGTTCATAGAAGGCTCTTGGTATCAATAAGAGTAAAGTGAATGTCCTAACCTAGCTTGATTAATTTGCTTGAGGCCAATCAAGAGACTGTGACCTTGAAAAACATGAAATTTCCTTCCCCACAGTCATTTTCGATTAAGGATCATGTCCACTTTGGATGAGCCAAAATATCTGGTACTATCATTAAGGTATAGAACAATTACTAGGTTTTCTTGAGAGGAAAAAACAGCTTAGAACAGTAATGGGCAGAAGCAGCAGGTAGGGAAAATTACAAATGACAGAGTAGGTGTTGCTGGTAGTTAATTTGGAAAGGGGAAGATACTGATTGCTTTCATGTGATAGAATTCAAGGGAGTGATGATAGGGTACACCCGGAATATAGGAAAACCTAGAAATCGGAAAAAGCTCCAGTTGCTGAGGGCTTTGGACAAAAAGATTGATTGGTGAGTTTGATGATAGGATAGCACTTCACACTACAACTAATATGAATGATAGTTTTTTTATTTGCAGGTGAATAATAGCTTCTTAATTTGGATAACAAGAAAATTGTTATATCTAAGGGCAAAAAAAAAAAACAGAAAAATGATACTGTTGATCTTCAGTTTGGAAATTTCCTTAACAGTTACTTTAGTTGAACTCCAAATGAAAGTAAACAGTTACCTAGTTTCCAATTCATAATTTATTCAATTATCTGCTGGGTTTTAACTTATATTGTACCAGGCAGTCTGTTTTCTTCCTGTTGCTCACACTCTTTCCTTCTGCTACTATATTATTGTGGACAAGGTGGTGAGATAAATATTCGGAGAAAAAAAGTAATTGTGAATTGAAACTGGGGGAATGGATTGGAGACAAAGGCAAAGGCAGGACAATTAAAGTCTCTATCATATCGCCTGTATTGAATGATAACATCAGCTTGGACAGGGATGGGATTAGTGAAGTTGGAGGCAAAGAGAAGTGAAAGATTTGTAAGAGATAAAACTGAAAGGCCAGATGATAGATTCAGTGCGGCTGGTGAACATGTTGTCAGGCACACATTCAGGTCTCCATCTTGAAGAACTATGTGAAAACTAGTAGGCCATTTACTGAGATAAAGACTAGCAAAGGAGAAATAGTTGGAGCTGTGATAAAAATCAAAGTGCATTTGTCTTAAGTTTGAAGTTACTTTATAAAATTCCAAAAGGCACAGCAGTGTTGATAAACAGAGTTGCAGCTGAGAAGAATGGATTGCGTTAGTGAAACAAATTCCTGCCTCAGTTGCAGAAAGTTAAAAGCTGCAGTCTAGAAGAAATCCAATTTTTACAGCTTATAATAGGAGGTTGAGTTTGTGCAAGACAAAGAAAAATGACAAGAAGAAGAGATGGTTGTGTTTTGAAAGCTAAGAAAGCAATTTTATTAGGAGTGAGAGATAGAAGTCTGAGAGTATCTGCTGTGAGATTAAGATGAAGGAGAACCAATTCATTGCATTAGTGACCTGACAGGTACTGGGGGCTTTAGCAATCATTACCCACAGAACACATTGAATAGAAAAAGCTGAGGAATAAACTTCACTGAAAGAAGACTTTATGTAGACAATAATATATTTTTATTTCTCTAATTGACTTACTCATGAAGTGTATTGAGAGTTCCATGTGTGCCAATAAATAGCCAGAAACAGTTTGTAGGAAAAATAAAAAAATAATTTCTCCCCAGTCAATTTAAAATCTGATCAGCTATCTTAAGTGAATAGTCTTTAATAATCTTTCGTTAATTACCTGAATGCTTTTTAACTTTAACCCCCTCTTTGACAAAACACTAGTGAAAGTACTCTTCAAAATTCCCAAAGCCTTAGTATAGCATGTATTGATGGTCACTCTTGTTACATGAAAGGACAATCACAACATTGTTCTGTAAACTTTCCCTGAAAGTTTATACTTCTAGTGCCTTCTCAAATTTCTTTTAATATCTTCTCTCTCTCTAGCTTCTGTTTTCACTGTTACATAAAATGTAGTCCTTGTTGGTATTTTCAAAGATGTTGCACCAGATAATGCATCTCTCTCTCTCTCTCTCTCTCTCTCTCTCTCTCTCTCTCTCTCTGTCTCTCTCTCTCTCTTTCTCTCTCTCTCTCTCTCTCTGTTGTAATTTTATTTACTATTATTTATTTATTAGATGGAGTCTCTGTATCACTGAGTTGCCTATAAGTATCTCAAATTATTTCTCTACTAGATACACAGGTTCCTCCCCAAAGTCTTAAGGCAATACTTGAATGCAGAATGGTGTCTTGTTTGTTTATTTGCGTTTATTTTCCTGATCATTTTTTATGGGCTAGGCACCTTGTCTTACATGAGTATTGTAATTTGTTGTTGTTATTAGACCAATAAAAATTATCTTAACAATAACACTATTTTTGGAGTATATATACATCAGTATCATCGTAAAGTACAATGGAGAACATAGGGATACCTAGAAAATTCATCTTGTCTGTGCAGAAAAACCCCGCTCTTCATCTCCTCAAATGTTGCTTCCCTTGGTTGGGCTTACATATAGAGCTTTTACAAACGTCTCTGTGTTCATTGCTTGCATTTTTATACAATACTGTTACTCTTCTATTCAAGAAGCTTGAATTTTACTTTTCAAATTATGATACTCTCAATATTATAACAATATTACTTATAATTTCTATGTTAAAGCTAGAGACAAATTCAAAGCTATGGTGTAATGAAATCCTTTTGGATTTATTTTTCTTCCTCCTCCTCCTCCTCCTCCTCCTCCTCCTCCTCCTCCTCCTCCTCCTC
>JABTXL010000001.1:15606471-15636372 GCA_025134845.1 Neodon shergylaensis
TCCTCCTCCTCCTCCTCCTCCTCCTCCTCCTCCTCCTCCTCCTCCTCTTCTTCTTCTTCTTCTTCTTCTTCTTCTTCTTCTTCATTTTTTGAGACAGGATTTCTCTATGTAGCCCTGGCTGTTCTGGGAACTTGCTGGCTTCAAGCTCATTGAGACCTTCCTACCTCTGACTCTTGAGAACATAGGGCCAGTGCCACTAACAACTGTCTCTTGAAAACATTAAATCATTAAATTAACATTTAAATTTATTATTTCTGCTGCTAATCATTTTGTCTTTATTTACCACATTTTACCTACTGATATGTGTTCAGGTAAAATATTGAATAAACCACCAATACATGGTACAAATTTTGGCATATCTAGTAAAAATAATTGAAAATGTTTAGATGAAAATAATTTTTCCAGCCAGGCGGTGGTGGCGCACATCTTTAATCCCAGCACTCGGGAGGCAGAGGCAGGCAGATCTGTGTGAGTTCAAGGCCAGCCTGGTCTACAAGAGCTAGTTCCAGGACAGGCACCAAAGCTACAGAGAAACCCTGTCTCGGAAAACTAAAAAAAAAAATAATAATAATTTTTCCATTTCAGCTTCTTATTTCATATATTTTTGTAATCTCTACATATGTTTCTAAATGTTAGCATATTCAAATATTTTAAAGTTAAGTTATAAGTTGTGAAATCTTAATTTTTCATGCTACTAGTCCTTATTATATAATAAAATAGGACATGCATTCAACAATAAAATTAAGAAATGTGTATATATGTATGTTTAATATTTTTATATTGTAAAGAATTTTGTGACTAAGTATTATAGGTCAGTTATACTAACCTAAGGTTTTTATTTTCTTAATAATTGAAAGTGCTTATTATTAAATATAAATATAGGAATTAAAAATTAAATAACAAATAACGGTTATCTTACCACAAATGATAATCATCCCTAACTTTTAGTAAGCATTATTCAGGTGTTTGTCTTCACAAACTTACACATCATTGATAGACAAATCTGAAAGTGCAAAAATAGCATAAAATGGATGCACAGTCTACATGTGTCTTACCACAAGTACCCTTATTTTCAAATTTCATTTGTATTTAATAGAGTTGAAAGACACAGATGTGAAAAGTCTAGACAACACTTAAATAGGAAAATGTGTTACTTTCTAACATACTTGCTTTACATTAACACAAAATAAAAACCAAACAACCAAAAAGAAACAAACAGAACCCCCTCCCCAATATTAAAGACCTCAAGGATTCCATTCTATCCCTCTCTTTTCTATTTGTGACCCCTTTTACTGTCCTGATGTCTGACACCTAAGAATAATGCCGGTCTAATTCCTGGACAGTCCTGTCCATGGATCCTCTCTACTCCAGGCATGTTGGAACTGTTAGAATTCACCACTGTGTAGATTTGACTCTGCAAGTTCAACTTCATTTAAGCTTTGTATTAAAAGGCAGACTTATTTTACATTCCACTTATATATTACATTTTCCCCTCTGTTTTATGTTTTACTTTATCTATTGATGAGTTCCTTGCCAAGAAGTTTTTTCTTTTTCTTTTTGAAAGACAGAATTTAATATATGCACACAGTTGTGTATATATATATATAATGCAGCATCACACCATATAGGGCATTGACTTGGTTTATACATTCAGATCGTTTGAAACACTTCTTAAGGCTACGAAACAGAACATAGAAAAATAAACAGCAAAATATTCAACATTTATAAAAGTGGCTTTTCAATAGTCTTCAAAGATACTGTTTTCTTGAGTTGTTTCACTGTTGGACCCTCTGTCCATTGATTTATGCCTCAGTGACAATTTGACTAAATGTAGTACTCATGGATCAACCTGTTTTCTCAAAGCATGGAGAGGTTGTTCAACTTGCTTTGACCTTGACAATTTTTTTGTATCAAAAGTGCAATGCCAACTTTCGTTTCTTTTGTGTATATATTTTTCTTCCATCAGCATGCTTAAATATTTTCCCGTATTCTTTAATTTATATACCAACTAGAATACATCTCTGTATTAAAAACATTTGTTCGTAGAACCTTCATTCAGTAATTGAAAAAAGCAGATGAGGCAACCAAATGCCAAGCACTGGGCCCAGCTCCAGGAGTTCAGTGTAAGAGAGGGAGGAGGGACCATACGAGCAAGGAGGCTCAAGAACATGATTGAGAAATCCACAGAGACAGCTGAACCGAGCTTATGGAACCTCACAGACTCTAGACAGACAGCAAGGGAGCCTGTATGGGACCAAACTAGATCCTTTGCATGTGGACAACAGTTTTGTAGCTTGTTCTGTTTGATGAACCCCTAGCAGTGGGACCAGAATCTATCCTCTAGTGCCTGAGCTAGCCTTTTGGAGTCCATTCCCTATGGTGGGATGCGTTGCTCAACCTTGGTATAGGGGGAAGTGTCTTTGCCACGCCAATTAATATGCCAGGTTTTGTTAACTCACATGGGAGGCCTCACCCTCACTGAAGAGTGAATGGTGGTTGGGATGAGGGGAGATGAGGGGAAGGGGGAGGAGGGGAAAGAGGGAGAACTGTAGTTGATATGTAAAATGAATAAAAATATTAAAATAAGAGAAAGAATGTTGAATATGGGTAAAGGGAAAGGGGGGAATGGGAGGAGGAGAAGGAGGAAGAAATGTGATAGATATGTAAAATGAATTAAAAGAAAATAAAAGAAAGACAGAAAAAAAAACATTTGTTAATTTATTTTTTGAAATATGAATACTTTTTAAATGTTGTTTCCCTGATTCCTTTATCAGTCACTTTACATTTATATATGAGAACTACTGATTTTTTGAATTAATCTTGGATCTAGCCACTTTGCTGAAAGTGTTTATCAGCTGTAGGAGTTCTCTGGTGAAATTTTTACAGTCATTTATACTAAAATATTTTATTTATTTGTTTATTTATTTATTTATTAAAGATTTCTGCCTCCTCCCTGCCACCGCCTCCCATTCCCCTCCCCCTCCCCCAATCAAGTCCCCCTCCCTTGTCAGCCCAAAGAGCAATCAGGGTTCCCTGCCCTGTGGGAAGTCCAAGGACCACCCACCTCCATCCAGGTCTAGTACGGTGAGCATCCAAACTACCTAGGCTCCCACAAAGCCAGTACTAAAATATTATCTGATACTTTAACTTCTTCCTCTCCAATTTGAATCCCCTTGCTCTTCTTCAGTTTTCTTATCTCTCTAGCTAAAACTTCAAGGACTATATTGAATAGATATGGGGATAATGGACAACCTTGTCTTTTTCCTAATTTTAGTTTAATTATTTTGAATTTCTCTCAGTTTAATTTGATGTTGGCTATATGTTTTCTGAAAACTGCCTTTATTATGTTTATGTGTTCCCTTATCTTCCTAGGTTCTGTAGAACTTTTACTATGAAAGGGTATTGGAGTTTGTCAAAGGCTTTTTTTGTTTGTTTATTTTTTGGTTTTTTGAGAGAGGGTTTCTCTGTAGCTTTGGAGCCTATCATGGAACTAGCTCTTGTAGACCAGGCTGGCCTTGAACTCACACAGACATGCCTGCCTCTGCCTCCTAAGTGCTGGAATTAAAGGCATGTACCACCACCGTCCGGCTCTTGTCAAAGGCTTTTTAAGCATCTAATAAGATGATAATGTAGTTTTTCTTTCACTTTATTTATATGGTGGGTTATAGTTACTGATTATCTTGTGTTGTACCATCTTCACACCTTTGGGATAAACCCAACTCGATCATGGTGGATGATCTTTTTATGTGTTCTCAGATTCAAGTTGGGAGTATTTTATTGAGCATTTTTGTATCTGTGTTCATAGCAAAGTTAGGCTGTAGCTCTCTTTGTTGACTCTTTTTGTGGTTTGTTTTTCAAGGTAACAGGGGCCTCATGAAATGGATTGGGCAATGTTTTCCTGTTTCTCTTTTGTGGAATAACTTGAAGAGTACTGACATTAATTTTTGAAAATTTGGTCAAATTTTGCTCCAAAACCATTTGTACCTTTGCTTTCATTGGTTACGAGACTTTTAGTTACTGCTTCCATTTCATTGACAGTTATAGGTCTATTTAAATTGTGTACTTGGTCTTGATTTAACTTTCATAAGTGGTACCTATTGCAAAAATTTTCCATTTCTTTTAGATTTTTCCAGTTTGGTGGAGTACAAGTTTTTAAGTATGTCATTATGATTCTCTAGATTTCTAGGTGTTTTGTTATGTTCCCCTTTTGCTTCTGATTTTATTACTCTGGTTATTATTTCTTTGCCATTTAGTTAGTTTGGATAAGGGTTTGTCTATCTTTGTAATTCCCACAAAATACAAATAAAACCAAAAGCAAAAAAACCTCTGTTTTGTTGATTTGTTTTGCATTATTCTCTTTGTTTTTATTTTGTTGATTTCAGCCCTCAGTTTGATTATTTTTTGTCATAGTCTCCTGTTGGGTGCTTACTTCTTTCTGTTCTAGAACTTTCAGATATGCTCTTAAATTGCTATTATGAAAACTCCCTCTTTTTTTTCGTAGGCACTTAATGCTATGAACTTTTGTCTTAGCATGGTTTTCATTATGACCCACATGTTTGGCTATGCTGTGTATTCACTTTCATTGAAAGGCTTTAATTTTTTTCTTTATTTCTGTCTTGGCCCAAATTTCAATCAATTGGGAGTTGTTCAGTTTCCAGGAGTTTTTTTTAAAACTTTCTGTTGTTTCTGTTGTTGATATCAGGCTTTAATCCACAGTGGTCTAATAGAATATAAGGAGTTATTTAAATTTTTCTTTATCTATTAAGACTTGTGTACAAGGATGTGGCCAATTAGGGGGAAAGTTCCATAAAGTGCTGATAAGTGATATTTTCATCGGATGTTTTGTAAATATCTGTTAGGTTCATTTGGTTTATAGAATCTGTTAGCTCCAGAATTTTTCTTCAGTTTTTTTTTTTTTTTCCTTCTGGATAACCTGTCAAACAGTGAGAGTGGGGTATCAAAGTCTATTTATATCAGTATGGGGCTGACGTTGATATGAAATTAAATTGTATTATTAGTGTTTTCCTTATAAATAAAACTCAGCGTTTGGGACATAGATGTTAAGAATTGAAATGTCATTCTAGAGGATTTTTCCTTTATGAGCTTAATTTTGGCTTGAAGTCTATTTTGCTCGGTGGTGGTGGTGGTGGTGTGTGTGTGTACCTATACACATGCTTCCATACTTTGGATTAACTGGTATGAGATCATTTTTGTGCTTTATTTTTAATTGCTATTTGCTTGTTTTCATGGATGTACTTATTCTCCTAGATTTGGAGTTTTCCTTCTAGCACTTTTGTTGGACTGGATTTGAAGTTAGATATTGCTTAAATGTGATTTTATCTTGGAATATCTTTTTTTTTTCCACTCAGGCTGAATGAAAGTTTCACTGGGCATAGTAATCTGGGCTTGGATCTTTGGTTTCTTAGAATCTACAGCATATCTGTCCAAGACTTGCTGGTTTTTAGAGTCTCCATTAAAAAGTCAAGTACAATTCTAATAGATCTTTGTAGCGAGCTGCGTGGTGTCACACCTGATGGAGAGGTATAATCAACTCCTGAGATGGCTAAGGCCTGACCTATGCTATGATCACGCAATGATTATCAGCTGCCTGCATATGTGTGAACCTATGGGCAGTGCCCACCTGGCAGTTCAGGGTTGGCAGCCCATGCCTACTTAAGGGCTGGGAGAGGTTTGCCCGGGGGGAGAGAGAGAGAGAGAGAGAGAAAGAAGGAGAAGGAGATAGATTGCTGTGAATAAAGTCCTGAAAACTGCTGCAAGAAGAGCTCCGGTGGTCACGTCATCCTTGCGGGACGAGGGTGGTCGCGACAGATCTTCCTTCATATGTTACTTCATCTTTTTCCCTTGCAGCGTTAACATTCTTTCTGTGTTCTGTATATTTGGTGTCTTGATTATTGTATGTTAGGGGGATTTTTTTCTGGCCCAATCCATTTGGTGTTCTGCATGCTTCTTTTACTTTTATAGGCACCTCTATCTTTAGATTAGGAAAATTTTGTTCTATGGTTTTGTTGAAAGCATTTTCTGTGCCTTGAAGATGAGTTTCTTTTCCTTTCTCTGCACATATTATTCTTAGGTTTGTTTTTTCAGAAAGTCCCAGATTTCCTGAATGTTTAGTGTCAGGAATTTTTAGATTTAACGTTTTCTTTGACTAATGTATCTATTTCTTTTATTGTATCTTCAATGCCTGGATATTTTTCTTTCATCTCTTGTATTATATTAGTTAAGCTAGCCTTTGTAGCTGCTGTTTGCATCCCTAATAATTTTTTTATTTCCATAATTTTTTACTTTATGTTTTCTTTAACGTTTTGATTTCCATTTTCAGATATTGAATGTTTTTTTTTCATTTTTTTCACCTGCTTGTTTTTTTGTCTTTCTTTAAGGGATTTATTAATTTATTACAATCATTTGTTTTCCTAGACTTTTTAATTTCCTGTTTAAATACCTCCATCATTTTCATATAGTTGGTTTTAAGGTTTTTTTTTTTTTTGTAATTCAGCTGTGTTGGGATATGAAGGGTCTGCTGTAGTAGAATAGGTGGTATCTTGTTGTAGTATAATGCTCTGGTATACTATAAAGATTTGTCACTTGTATTAGTTGTAAGTTTTATTTATTAGCTTAATAAAATGCTGATTAGCCAGTGGCCATGCAGGAAGTATAGATGAGGAGAGCAGACAAAGTGAAATCTGAGCAGAAGAAAGTTAGAGAGTCAGTCATCAGACAGATGCAAAGGAAGCAAGATGAGAACACCTAACTGAGAAAAGGTGACAAACCAAGTGGCTTAACATAGACAAGAATTATGGGTTAATTTCAGTTATAAGGGCTAGTTAATAATAAGACTGAGCTAATATTCCCAACAATATATAACTAATATAAGCCTCTGTATGTTTCTTTTGGACTGAACCGCTGCAGATCTGGGAGGGACTGAAACTTTTATCTACAGTATCTGGTGGTGACATATTGCCCTGGCTATTGCTGATTGTGTTCTTACACTGGATTTGAGGTGATTATAGACCTAGATGCTAATTTCTGGGTTTGCTTTTTTTTTTTTTTTGGATGACTTCTTAGCTTCTTGGTATCTGTTTTCTTTCTGGATATTCGGAGGATGTGTTGGCTGTGTGATACCTGTTCGACTGACCTGATTGACTGGTGTGTTCTTGGGAAATGCTTACTTGCATTGTAGACTAGGGTAGTGGGAGACCAGAGAAAGATGATCTGTTTCAGGGCCAGGTTTTACTAGGATTGGGTCTTGGGTCTTAGGAAACTCTAGAGAGAGTAGAGAAGGTTCACGGTCAGGATACATGGCATTTCGGCAGGCATGACTTGTGGTTGAACAGGGAGTGTCTTCCTGAATTGGGGGCTGAGACACAGTTTAGTGTGGGAGTGGTAAGGTAGAGATTATCCGTGTGATGGACTGGACAGGGTTTGGGAGAAGGGGAACTGCAGCTGGTGTTCAGTTGCAGCCCTAGGGATGACCCTGAGGCCTGGGGGAAGTAGAGAGACTGGAGAAGTCCTGCCACCAGTCTACCTGGTCTTCTGGCCAGAAACTCATTTATTTCTTTAATCGAAAACTGATTATTTTTTCATATGATATATTCTAGTTATTGCTAACCCTCCATCTACTCCTCTTAGTTCCTCCCCACCATCTCTCCCATGTGGACCCACCCTTGTTCTCAATAGAAAGCAAACAAACATCTAAGGAATAATAATAAAGTAAAATATAATATAAAAATAAATAAAAAAACTAATCCAAATAGGACAAAAATAACAACAGCAGCAAAAAGGAAAACAGAATAAAAAAAGCCAAGAAATGAAACAAAAATAAGACATTGACTTGCTCACATAGTCAGGAATCCCATAAAAACACAAAACAAAAAGTCGTAATGCGTAAACAAAGCCTGTAGAGTAAAAATAAACAAAATGTTGTTGGTTTTTCTGTGTTTAAATTTTGTTATATTTTTCTTTTATCGTGTACCTATTACTTGGTTTTGAGTCATCAAGGTTTATGGAGTGCTTGTGTGGATTATCACCTATCTGTCAAATACTTCAGATGAAGAAAAGAACAAAAGACAGTGATGTGCACAGCTTTTGATGCATTTTAGAGAGTTCATCATTCACCAGGCATTCTCTGCTCCCGTTTCTTGACTGTGTCACTCCTCTCAATACTGAATAGAGATATGTCTCCATACAAAAACAAATGTCCCAGTTTCTGGCCTTAAATTTTTCATCCATATCTTCAAAGCATTAAAAAGAGCATGTGATAAAATGTATAGATTTTATATTCTTTCTCAGTTTTTATTGATTTTGTTGTTTAGTTTTGTTTTTGACTGGTGTATGTGTGTGTGTATGTGTTTGTGTATGTGTACATATGGATTTGTGGGGGTGTCTGTGTATGTTCATCTTTTCTTCAGAAGTGTATGGTCATGTTTTCTTCAATTTTTTAGCTGAAGAAACTTTTCATTAATTTCCCATGCAGACACTTTTCAAAATCTCGAGACCAAATTGTTTAAAATAGAACTTCAGATTTAATTATAGAAGAAAATAAAAACAAGTTTCAGAGCACTAAGATTTTGGGATGAGAGGGGGAAGGAATGACAGCTGTTATTTGCCAGTGTGTTCTATAATGCTATTCTCATTTATTACTGAGAATGATGACCAGACAAAGAAACAAAACTGAAACTGAAAAGAATGAGACCATACTTCATGATTTTCATTCTAGTAACTTGTTAAGTAGAAGGCAGAACGTAGGAAAAAAATGTGATTAATGTCTAAAGATACATTTGTATGTTTGCATTGTTTTGCTGCATCTTCAACTAAGGAAAGATAAAGGCTCTATATGAACTGACTATAATGCAGAAAATGCCTATAAGTGCTTAGTGTGCACATTAATATCCTGAATAAGTATTAATTTATGCATCTTCCAAGTGTGGGATAACCTGCACCACCTACCTGACCTTTGTTTCCCACCTTTGATGTTACCCAGCAACTGACTGCTTTTCCATCATTGTACTTACTATTTCTTCTAGGTGCTGTTCTGTTGTAAAAAGAGTGGCAGGGTGCATCCCGCCAGGCTAGCTTAACCCCGGAAATAACCACACGGAAATTGTACTAATTAAATTAGTGCCTGGCCACTAGCTCTAATTTCTTATTGGCCAACTCTCACATCTTTATTCAACCCATTTCTAATAATCTGTATGTCACCACGTGGTTGTGGCTTACTGGGAAAGATTCAGCATGTCTGACCTGGCAGCTGGCTCCATGGCAGCAATCTCTGACTCTGCCTTCTTCCTCCCAGCATTCAGTTTTGTCTCCCTGCCTATATAAGTTTCTGCCCTATCAAAAGGCCAAGGCAGTTTCTTTATTTGACCAAGGAAAGCAACACATAGAAAGAAGAACCTCCTACACCACCATTCTTTTAATTTTTATAATACTTGATACTAAACAAATTTCAAAGACACAAAACATGCATATTATTTTAATGTGAATGTTACATGTGTTTGATGGAATGTTGAGCGGTACCCATTACTTTCCTGATCTGTGTACCTAATAGTATGATTTTCATGTCCTTTATGATTACTTTAGAAACACTAATCAACCACTGCCAATACTTCATGATAAGTTTCCTCAGAAAATCTGAATACACTTCTTAAACTTCCTCATAAAGATCAATACTTTTTGGAGAGAAGATAACATTAAATTTAAGATCAATTAGAAATGTCCTTACTCTGAGAAGTAATAGTAAGTTCGTTTTTCAAAGGTTTAAAATAGTTGGCAATATTTTCCTCCTCCTTTTCTTCTGTCTTCTTTTTCCTCAAGTTGAATTTCAGCTTCAAGTGTGGACATATGAAGGTTCTTAATAACATATAAAATAATAGCACAGGTTTTATTTCATAGTTAGAAAAATGATAGTGAGTTCATTAATGGTGATATTAACATTGTAAGGGCAAGAGGTGCTGAGCTTTACTTCATATACAAGTGTTCTGGGTAATAATATTAAATACATTACCAGGAGCTTGGAAGCTTGACTTAATCATTAGTCTGAAAGCAGAGAGAACTGATGATATTACCTTAAGAGTTTCTGGCTAGAAAATGACATTGGCATGCATCATGATTTCCTTGGCTTGCCAAGAAGCACAATGTTAAAATCCATATAATGAATTATAATGAGCTGGTTATGTGCTATGCACTCATATTATTTTTTGAAACTCCCCAAACCTACCATAAAACAAGGCCATTAGGAATACGTTGGACATTCTTGGAGGAGTGATCAAATTATCTTTATATTGCAATGGTTCGCTTCCATGAATCTTGGAAAGCATGAAACTGTGATAATAATAGGGACAGGTAATATTAATGTTCAGGGTTTGGTCAGATGTCGGGGACATAGTCTGGCATTAGACATCGATCCTGTGCCTCAACAGCAATGAACAATGTGATACGAAAGGAGTTTTACAACATGGATGTGGTCCTAAAACTATTTTGTTCTTATCTGTGCTAAATAATGTCACGAGTTTTCCTGTTGTCCTGGAGGGGAAAGCTCCAGTAATAGTCAAAACCTTTGCTCTTGAGCTTACTCCAGGCAGAGCTGTCTCTACACTCATATTTCCTGATCTTTTTTTCCACCTCACCTCACTGAGGAAATAATACAGAGACAATACAAAGAATGACAGAACTGCTTGGCTTTTTTCCTTAACCTTAGTTTTGAAAATACTTTCTAAAGTCTAGTGTTCAAATGATGAAGCCTCGTGTGAGGCAGAAATGGGCTCTCCTTATCACACTGACTTTTTATTTGTTGAAAACAGAACAGAAAATACACCACAAAATAAATCGATGCATTTCCCACACGGGTGGTTGGTGTGTGTTACCCGGGACTCATGTCCAAGGGGATCCTGACTTGATTTTGTTTTAATCAATTTGAAAGGAAGTAAGCAGTAGGGGGAGGGATCTGTGGAGGAGCAGGGCACAGGGGAATCTCGTTAAGGCTCTCTTGCTGATGTTGTGATTTGGTAGCAGAGAGCATAGGTGCAAACATGGGCAATTTATATTCCTTTCTCCCAGCAGGACCCACTGCTAGCCAGACTGTCTCATCAGCAGCCATCCTAAGAAGAGTACAATGGAGGAGGCAAGACTGTTTCCCTTCCCGATGCATCCTTTCCTCTAAGTTGTTAGGAATACACTTTCAGAATGGGAGACTAACAGAGGAACCCCTTTACTTCATGATGTGCCTAAATTAAGAAAAGCTCAAAGGCTTGATCACTGTCCTCTATTTCTGCTTCTCAGGTTTAACAGGCAGATGAGGTGCACTTAGAGCTGACAGATGTGGAAATTCATATATGGCCACACGAATCTCTAGTGGCTATTAATGCAAAATAATAGGAGTTATTTCCACAGAGGTCAGTAGAAATTTACATTTGGAATATTCTTCCTGGGATAGATTAATGGTAGAATCAAGTTCTCAGGCTCTTCCAGGAAAATGTGACCTCTGAATTTGTCAATTATGCTCAGAAAATACTTTAAAAAAATAGTACTTCAAGTATTTAGCACATACACAGAGTGTAGCCGCAAGATAGCTGAAGGAGAACTGTGACATTAGAGTAAACTTGCAATTACTCTGTTAATTGGCTACTCGATTATCAAAATTAGAGTTCATTAAAGGTAAAACGTTTCCTCTGTAAATTTCATCTCTTCTTCAGCATAATACAAAATCTGATGCTCAGTAGGGGAACTGTTTTATCCACTTGATTATTTTTATGGTTTCCATCTCTGAGTACTAAATTGTGATTATCTCTCTGACTCATTCTTCTGAAAGAACTCATCATCACTATTGTTTTTATTTATATAAAGTTATATTGCAACCATAAACTATCTATTCCCAATTCTCTGCACTGTGCCGTGCTGGAGCATACTTAATTTAATTCACATTTTTCACATTTATGACTTAAGAAAATAAAATTCTAAGATTATTAAAAGCTAATTTAGATCTATGTACCATTCTATTATTGAATCAGTTTAATAATATCTTAATTAGTCATTTCACTAGCATGATTGTAGAGTTAAAGAAGTGTTTATTGTATAAAAGCAAAGGAGTATAATCAATATTGCAACTTAGAGTCAATTTCTTTGCTTGTGGGGGGTCCTTATTGTGAAACATCCTGAGCTTAGGTACAATAAAGCCTTTCCTCCCTATTTCCATATATAGTTCTCTTTGTTTGGATGCTTAAATTTAAAAACAAGACAGAAAGACATATCAGTAAAACTGATCTCTCTTTCATTGCCAAGTAGGAAGTAAATGGCAATTATCACAATGTTTTAAATGTCCTTGATACTCTTTTTTATAATATAGTGCAAATCACATGTGTATCTTTTCAGTGATCATCTGAAAACATAATGCATATCTGGCCTTCAATGAATATTTTATGAATGTAATAATAAGCATTTAAAACAAGTTTTTTTTTTCAAGAGATAATTGTGAAGCTACTTTGAAAAGCTGGCTAGGTAGCTAGGGGTAGGTATCTATAAATTTCCCATTAAAATGTGGTATTATTAGCTTAAGTACACAAGTGGCTTATATATGTATGTATGTATGTATGTATATACATTTAAGCACATATGTATGTTTAGAGTGAAAGCCAGAAATCAGTTTGAATCAGGAGTCTGAATCCATCTCTGTTTCTGAGAACCACTGTTTTGTACTTTTTGTTGTCTTCAGTAATTTCTGGGAAAAGGAATTCTTTTTTTTTTTTTTGCCAAAAAGCATAATTTCAGTTAAAGTTGAAATGTCATTTTAATATTTTAATCCCATCTGCTTCTCTCCTAACCTACCTCTTCTTGCTTTTTGAGTACCGAGCAGCCCTCATGCATAGCACCTCATGCCTACTGTGACTTCAGGTAATTCTTACACTGTCATCAGTAGCCCATACCAAATCTCTGAAACACTATCATTTCCAAAAAAGACTGTTTCTTATATTGATAGACTTTTGTAAAGTCTAAGTTTTAAGGTATATGGCTTTGTAAAATGTGGGCATGATTATAGATAGTTACATAAATATTCATAACACTAAAATGATTTTAAAATGTTTTTAAAATGTACAAACAAAATAAAACACTATTAAACTAGAGTTTTATAGCTAGTCTGTTCATTTGCAGAGCATTTGATAATAATCACTGAAGTATGTCCATCTGTAGAAAGGACAATGAAACAGAGAATTAAACGCACTAGTTGATAAATGGAGAGCCCCTCCCACTTCATTGTTCTGTGTGACACTTATTATCAACCTATCTACAGATCCATCTATCATCTGTGTCTTCTAGCCTGCTTTTTGCCTTACCCTTTCTCTGTCCCCTTTCCCTTCTGTAGTGCCTCTCCATTTTTCTTTCTTTTAGGGAGAACAATCCAGTCCCATGTACTTGCAAACCACTGCATAGATCTTTGTTTCCTAAATTTTTCAATTATTTTAGACATATTCAACTATTCTTGCTTCATTTTAACTCATTTTATAGAAGAAAAATGTATTATTCCAAGTTTTCTTTCTATGCCATCTCACTTTTCAAATGGTCAATGTTTCTAATTAAGGTCTGGCATGTTGTATTACAATAGCAATTTTTCAGAGCTAGTACATGATTATAAATAATGTTTTCTTCCTTTATTCGTTATTTTCATTGTTTTTCATTTAGTTTATTCGTAATTTTACATAGGACCTTTTGCTGTAGTGTTCTCTTTTCCTCCATTTCTCCCATCTGCCTCAGTGCATCACTTTTAAGGTACCATTCCTAGGCCATTCCTTAGACTTCTGATGTGCAATCTAATTTGAATTGCTGGATAGAATTTCTGCACTGCAGTGATGGTGCAGGGTCCTTGGACTAATCATGAAGCCATTGAGAAATATGACTTTGTTCTGTGTTTCAAAGTTATAATCTATTCATTCTCAAAATTGATGATATTTCCAACCTTAAGTTGGAAATGATTTCAGGGTGATGACATCTCTTAGGCATTACCATGTTTTGTGTCCCCTCAAAGTTTTAAGCTTGCTTCTAAAATATTCCTTTGTATGAAAGCTATACTAATTATAATAATATATAGAACTTATTATTTTTATAATGCTGTTTCAGTTTTCAAAAGTACTCATTACTATTTTTAGCCATGTAAAATAATCTAGCATAATTGATTATAATGATAAAGGCATACATAACATAAATCAAAAGCAAATCTGAAGTACAAAGAAGGCATATATTTTTATCATTTATAGCCATTTATCATATAAAATTTATATCATTACACACACACATACAGAGAGAGAGAGACAGAGACACACACCACACACAGACAGAAAGAGAGAGAGAAACATGTGTTTAGGTAGATAAAAAATAATGACCTATGATTAAATACTAAACTATGATGAGACTTCTTAATTATGTCATATATAAATTGAATTAATTTAAAAATCTCCTGATTCAAGGACAAATTTTTGCTTACCTACATATACATTCATTCACAATTAAATGCTTTACTGTCAGAGAAATAGGGTGTGAACCAAGAAGACTATCTTTCATTGAATATGTCTTTCAGGTAAGTTAATAAGATGTGGAAAGGAACCTGAGATAAGGAAATCAAAAGACATTGAGAAGAAAAGATGAGGTTTTATAATCATATCAGAAGAAAGAGAGATAGAAAATGGGCACAGTAATAAATTAGAAGAGTTATGGAGTTAATTCAGTGATAACCTCCGTGACTGAGATGCTAAATTGTCTTAACAAGAAAAATGAAAAAGTAATATGGATAATTGAAATGCAATAGAAATTTTACAAAAGAATAAACTCACAAAGGTAGCTAAGACTCGCTTGTAAAACTTGGGAAGATTAGCTAAAATGCACTGAAATTCTTTATTTTCTATGAATTTCAGGAAATAAACAGATTTTACCTATGCTAACTCTTTCACAGCCAGTATGTTCCCACTGGTTCAATAGAAACAATTATTTTTAATTACTAATGGAGAGCAAAGAACAATTACAAGTGCAAAAATTTCCTCTAAAAAAGACAATTTTGAAATATTATGATAAATTTCCATATACACACATACATATATATATATATACAAATTTAAAATGTTTTGAGTTGTCAATGCATTTTAATAAACAAATATTAGCTACGAAATTTTTTTCTATACTAATAGAAAAAAGATAAGTAAGAACTAGAGACCATGGTGTAGCAGGCATGAGCCACTGAGAGCCATTCAAATAGTCCAGCTAAATTGGCCGCATCTGAAACTGATACCTCCTACCTTGCCCCATTTTGCAGCTGGGTTTAGTAAGTCTGGTTCTTGGAATGTGTTTAGGTAATCTTTTCACTGGAAATATTTAAGCTTCACTGGATGGTTTGACTGCTGGCTTTGAACCAATTTAACACCTGAACCTCAGTTTCCTCACATGGAGTCTGAGTTGTCACAGTGACCACTGTGAAGGC
Organism: Neodon shergylaensis; assembly: GCA_025134845.1. Taxonomy (NCBI): domain Eukaryota; kingdom Metazoa; phylum Chordata; class Mammalia; order Rodentia; family Cricetidae; genus Neodon; species Neodon shergylaensis. The sequence continues at coordinate 15,621,947 of JABTXL010000001.1, forward strand.
TACAGAGAGCATGCCTATAATACCCACTTGCACTTGCAGTGGTGCACTTGCAGTCATTAACACTAGCACAGCGGTGCTCAACCTTCCTACTGCTTCACCCCTAGTGCATTAACACAGTTCCTTATGTTGCCGTGACCCCCGACTATAAATTCATTGGTTGATAATTCATAGCGGTAAATTTGTTATTATTATGAATAATATAAGTATCTGTGTTATCTGATGGTCTTAGGTGACCAGTGTTTTGGGTTGTTTGGTCCCAAAAGTTAATGTGACCCACAGGTTAAGAACCTTTTACTTTTGCTTTTACTATAATAGAAGCATGCTTTCTGAAATAAAGTCAAGTATTTAAGTTCATATTCATTGCTTCTAATTAGTGCTGATGTGGCAGTTGATTGTTTGGCAGGATATACTAAGAATATGTTCACACTGGAAGAGATATTGTCCTCTCTGAGACTGATCAGAGCACCTAAACCCTATTCACCTTGGTGGACTGATCCTCAGATGCTGAAGTTTTAGTTCTATGTCATGTTCCAAGGCTGATATGTCACAGATAAACTGAAAGTAGGATTACTAGGTTCAAATTTGGGGCTGACAAGATAAGCTTCATTAAATGGTCATTTTACTTGCTAGTTTTTGGTAGCGGTACAACCCACTAGCACAATAACTGTTTTTCCCTTAGGGAAGTGAGAGAAGTGACTGACCATCTCTAGTTAAGGCAGAAACGAATCCTTCTTTTGCAGCAGCTTACATAATCTGCTCTTTCCTGGTGGGAAGAGATTGGACTGCTCATTGGGACCCAAACCTCTGTGTGTAAAGAACTACCAAGCGTCTTGAGAGAACTGTAGAAATGACTGGCCCTTGTCTCAAAGTGGTGCCCTGTCTGCCAGGGTGATGAAGATGCAACACATCTGGAAAGTAGGTAGCAGAAATCAAGCATCTTTCAGGCTATATCTCAGGTTTGCTGTATTTTATTCTCCGTTCTATAACTTTAGCTATTATAAGAATAGAACTTTGTGCCCCTGGATAAATTGGAGTTTTGTTTGTGTCCAATTCCACAGTTATGAGCGACACTTAATCTTTGCTTATTTTATTCAAATGTTCCTAGAGATCATACACCTACTTTTGGGGTGTCCTTTTCTATGAGGTACTATTTTGTTAGACTGCCAGTTCATTTAGTTAAAGGGCAAGTGGATTCGGTAAGGCTCTAAATCTCTCTGACCATCAACAGCTTGTAGATTACTCTGGTCAACTGCATTCTCTCTGAATGAAGCTTGAAAGGGGTCAAAGAACATTGGCTAACTAACTAGCTGCTCCAAATACTGAAATCTAAATATACACATCTCTATCTGTTGAAGCAGTTTTCAAGAATTCAAGGAAGGCTGATTATCCATGACCTTCAGGGCAGTTTGAATCATAAATACTGGGCAAACAAACTTGTGTAATTCCTGCAATTTGGGCACCAACAAGCAAAAACGAACCCTAAATTCTTGAAGTAAAGACAATAAAGTGGATACAAATTTCAAAGATGACAATTGGAAAGTTGTTGTCCAAAGATAAACCAATAAATAATTTTCTTTAAAAAAGTCCTTTTTTCCCTTGAGATGGCCATGTATGTGTTTATGGGGAAAAGAATAAAACTAATTGCTGTAACCCTTTCTGTTGCAGATATTATGTCAACCACCAAACTGCATGCCTGTAAAGAGTTGTTAAATAAAATAGAATCAATCACACCAATAGTATAGTTACTGGAAAGAATGAAGAGAGCCGTTATTTCCTAGCATGTACTAAGCAAAACCTACAGAATGGATCTATTACTCCTTCTTTCTCAGCTTTCTATCTCCTTGTCTACTTATTTACTTATTTCTCTTTCTGTGTTTCTATTCAACAATGCACATAAACTATCTGGGAGGGTTAAAACAGAACCCAAGAAACTTTTCATTCTGACAGTTTATGACAAATGCTGACAAATACAGTTGAGAAGATTTTGGTAGAAAATATTTCTGCCTCTTGTGTTTTGGTTTTCTTCATCTGTTAGTTCTCTGTTACTGTAGGCAAAGCATACCAAAGGCTGGCTACTTCAAAGAACAGTTTCCTTGCTCACAAGATCATCTTATGACAGTCTTAGCCAGGTTCAAGGTGGATGACTTATCCTTGGTCTGTGAGATGTTATCTGCTCACTTCTGTGTCTACAGCAGGCTATCAGGTTAGATGGGAATAGGCTAGCACAAAATGGCTTCCCATATTTGCTTCCTATCCTGCCTGAAGTGGGTGACGTGGCTCAGCTTCAATTTCTGTTTCCTAACCTTGTTACTGATTGACTTTAGGAAAATTTGAAATGATAAGCCTTCTCAGAACCAAGGCTTCATGGATGTCTAGTGACACTTCTGCTACCTTGTTTTAGTCAATACTGCTGCAGATACCAAGAGCAAGGGGAGATAGCCTCAGCTTCCTGGCAAGAAAGCTACAGAGAATTGTGGCCATACGTATCCTAATCCATTGTTCTGTATAAAAAGCCTAAAAATAATATTGCTTTTAACAAGAATAATAGCAAAACTAAAATGAAACAGTAAAACATTTTTTTCTGTCATGACATACTTACTGGTTTACCCATTTCCTATTAGTACATTTTTATTCCATAAACATATGTTCCTATTTTTATACTGAAATATAATTATTGGTTCAGAACACACACACACACACACACACACATTGAGTTACAGTCTGTGCATAGAGCTCATTTCTAGATGTGAAATTCTAACACATATATGAAATGCAAATATATCTTATTTTTCTAGGAGCTCAGATGACTTTTGCACACTGAGTGAATATCATTATATAAAACTTGATTATCTCCTGTGTGTCTCTAAGCTTAAAAGAATTTAAAATCCATCTTCCGTATAAACATTTTCCATCTTAATGGCATAATGTTCCCCAGTTTAATCAATAATACCCTCTAAAAGTAATTTAAATTAAAATGTTATTAATTATTTTAAACCATTCTTGGTAGTGATTCTTTAGATTTCTCCCTAAATATATCCAGCAATTTAATCAAGAAAATGCAAATCTTTTAGTTTTCAATGTGACGAGATCTCCCTTCCCTATGTATTCTCAAAACTTCCTTGGCTCTCACAGATTTGTCATTCACTTCAATGCCCAAGTATTAGATTCCATTGTCTTAGAAAACTACACCAGAGTCACATGACAGAATTTTACTGTGACAGAATTGTATCTTAAAATTACTTATTTGTTGACTCTGCATTTACTTGTGATATTTCCCTCATGTACTGCTATTGTTTATTCCAAAGTGAAGCAGATCACAAAATTAAAACACAAAAGGAATGTCCAGTGAGAAAATGGTATAGCTCAATTTCATGAGTGTGAGTTGGGCCCAATATATTTGTCTGTGTTAGCATGCATGCCTGTGTATGTCTGTCCATGTGTATGTGTTTACAAGTATGCGCCTGAAAGTGCATGATTGTTTAGCAGGTGAGTGTGTGTGTGTGTGTGTGTGTGTGTGTGTATGTGTGTATCTTAGAGAGAGAGAGAGAGCGAAAGAGAGAGAGAGAGAAAGAGATCACTTTATCTCTGAAATTAGAGATCACTTTATTTCTGAAATAATCCTCCCTGGGGAAGAAAAGACAAATTCTCTGGTTATAAAATCTACATAAGAGGTAGATAAAATTAAGGTGCCTGGGATTCTCAGAGGGGAGGGAGAAATTTGCTGAAATTTTCAAGTTCTGATCATGCAAGTGGAATATAATAGAATATTCATTTAGGATTAGGAAGTCTCACAGTAACAGAGGTTGAACCCAGGCACTAATGGCTGATAGAAAACAGTACACTGCTGAGACACACATGAATGTGGAAGAGTGTGGTCTCCACATGGAGAGGGACCAGCTGTTGGAAGAAGTCCCAGCCACCCAGACTCCCACAACAATCACATAGAAACTATATTATTTAAATCACTGCTTGGCCCATTAGCTCTAGCTTCTTATTGGCTAACTCTTACATCTTAATTTGACTCATCTCCATTAATCTGTGCATCACCATGAGGTCGTGGCCTACCAGCAAAATTTCCGCATGTCTGTCTCCTTTGGAGGCTTCATGACTTCTTTTTGACTCAGTCTCCTTTCTCCCAGCATTTAGCTTAGGTTTTCCTCACCTAGCTCTGTTTCCCTATAGCTCTGCTATAGGCCCAAAACAGTTCCTTTATTTATCAGTGGTAATCACAGCATACAGAGGGAAATCCCGCATCAACCTGCAAGATAGTGTAACACTCTGTAGTATAATGGAAGAGCCTTGTTTGTATGGCTGACCTTACCCATCTGAATATGACCTAATCGGGTTCATAATGAGAAAGTATACATCCCAAATTCAATCTGTCTCTTTGTTCTTCCTGTACTGATTCCTTATTGACCAAACTATAGTGAAAGCCAAAAGCCAGAGGAATCTATTAATGGGGAAAGATATGATAGAAAAGAGAGAAGGAGAAATGGAAGATTGGTGAGAGATAAGGCATATAAATACCAAATGAAAAGATATACTATTTTCTAGCCAGATTTTTAATCATGAACCCTGGGAAAAATTTATTAGAACTGTAAAAACTTCTAATAATTATTGTTTGATTTTATAATCTTTTGAATTATGTTTCCCTGTATTGGTTATATTTTAAATGACAGGATCTTACATGGTGAAATATCTGGATATTCCAATTGAATCATATTGAATAAAAAGCATGGAATGAATGACTTTTAACTGATTTGCATATAAGAGAAGACCTCACCTGAGATATAGACACATGTCACTTAGTCAAGTGATATTGTCTCACAGTAAACAGAGAAGTCCCATCCTTCAACTGTCAGTCATTCAATTATTAATCTATCGTGACTTTTGCTGACAGTAGAGATCTCTTCTCTGACAACAATAAAGTGGGTTTTCTGGAGATGTTTACCAAAACTTGAAATTTTCATGATGAAATGACTGGTTAAGATGGTGTTGATGGCATCTGACCGGAGTCATCCATCACCAGTCCTAGGGAGCAGGAATCTCTAATGGTGCTGGTTTTATTCAATCTATTTTATGCAGCCATGCTTGACTATTCAACACAAGACCTCAGGGTTGATATTAGGATATATTTTGATCTCCTATAAAGATTTTCCACTCCAATAATTTGCAATCCTCCTAAAAGTCCTTGAGGCAATCGTTCATGAACTACTGCTTTCCAATGACAACATACCAAAAGATGGTCTAAAATGGATTTCAGAAACTGTGCTAGCCTATGTAAAATGTTGGTAAAAAGCTGGAGAGTTCTTCAACCAAGCTAGGTTTTAATACCAAAATCTTAAAACATACTTTTAGGATGGTTAGCTCACTAATATTCTGTAGATACATAGTATTATTTAGTAAAAACATATTTATAACTAGCAGTATTTTCATCAGTAACTTTTATAATCCATAGCAAGGGACAATTAATTATGTCTCCCCAGTGTCAAATTTGGGAACATCTATAGACTAAGTTAACAATGGGTTTGATTGCCGGGCAGTGGTGGCGCACGCCTTTAATCCCAGCACTCGGGAGGCAGAGGCAGGCGGATCTCTGGGAGTTCGAGGCCAGCCTGGTCTACAAGAGCTAGTGCCAGGACAGGCACCAAAGCTACAGAGAAACCCTGTCTCGAAAAAAAAAAAAACAAAAAACAAAAAACAAAAAACAATGGGTTTGACTGAATGACTGTCTTTCCTACATTCTCAGTAGAGATCCCGTGCTGAAACCTCTGCACTAAGTCACTTTGAGATTCACAACTTAATCTCAAAACTAAGTAAGACATCGATTTTTAACTGTTAGGCAAAAGGTTTTGTAGAAATTAAGGTTTAAACAGCACTATACACTAGAAGAGTCTTTTCCTGAGACTGTTAGGCAGTTGTGAATGGAGGATTATGACTAATATGGAAAAACAGTCTATGGTTGTAGCTAGCGATCCATGGCTATTCAGACCCGTTGTTGTGGACTAGGAAGAGGTAACTTCCAAACTTTAATAATCACATAGATATCTATCCTAGATAGGGTTACTATTGCTGTGGACAAACACCATGACCAAAAGAAAGGAAGTCAAGACAGGAGCTCAAACAATGCAGGAACCTGGAGGCAAGAGCTGATGCAGAGACCGTGATGGAATGCTGCTACCTAGCTAGCTCGTCAGGGCTTGCTCTGTTTAAATATTTTTTTATTTTTAATTTATTTATTTATTAAAGATTTCTGCCTCCTCCCCGCCACCGCCTCCCATTTCCCTTCCCCTCCCCCAATCAAGTGCCCCTCCCTCATCAGCCTGAAAAGCAATCAGGTTTCCCTGCCCTGTGGGAGGTCCAAGGACCACCCACCTCCTTCCAGGTCTAGTTAGGTGAGCATCCAAACTGCCTAGGCTCCCACAAAGCCAGTACGTGCAGTAGGATCAAACCCCAGTGCCACTGTTAAATTTTTACGGAACCAACAGCTCCAGCCTATGAGTGGCATCACCCACAAACACTATAGAAAGAGTTAAGAAAATGCCTAACATGCATTCCTGCAGCCAGATATTATATAATATGGGTACATTTTCTCAACTGAGGTTCTCTCTTCTCTAATGGTAAGAGCCTGTATAAAGATGATATAAAAACTAGACTACTTAATATTTGTGTAATCATGCTTTTCTTCACAAGAAGGGGTCTCATATTACCTTTGATTATTAAAGTTATATGACTGCCTGCATTTTGAGTCTCTAGTCTATTATAATTTTGTATCCTGTAATTATTGAATAGAGAGTCAATCCTATTTTCATTATTGTTTTACAATTTTCCCTATTCCTTATATATTAGGGACTTTTAAGATGCATGGAATATGACTTTTGCTTGCACAGAGCTAAATGAATATGTGTGCTGTGGTCAGCACATTATCTATAGCTGTATACATTCACTTTCCTTTTTGTCTTTTGTTATATACCATTTCTTCTCATGATTGTTAGATATTTAGTTGTGGCCTGTCTATGACCATGGAACCATCTGTATAGCTCAAACTGAGATGTAGCCTCTAGTTTTCCTAGTTTACATTGAGAGGCTTAAGAAACTGTAATTTTTATGCATGTCTTTCCCACTTTTTTCCATGCTCTACCCTAGTGAATTTGTATAAAAATAAAAGCTTTCTCTTCTTATTTTTCTTTGACTTTTAACAGAACAGAAAAGTCTTTGAACCATTTACTGCCTTGATTGCTTATTGCTTCTATCACAACACTAGATTTGAATTTACTGTACCAACTGACATCATGCCTGTTTTTTTAAGGTAGTTAATTATACTATCATGTAACCTTTCTGCAAAATTATGTCTATTAACATATGGGATTTCTCTTATCTTGTACTTTGGATGGTGGATCTCAGTTAACCTATGTTTTCATTAAAGGCTCTGCTGAGCAGACTCACACAACATAACCAAATGTGTTTAATTTTAGAATTGTGTGAAATTCTTCTACTTCTTCCTAAAAAGTAATACTTAAAGTTCCTACTGTAGTCTTGATGAGAAATAAACACATTCTCAGAATCATGCTGGCATTGCATAGGACCTTGATAACTCATTCTTCTTTAAGTCAATAAAACTTAGTTTTACTTAAAATATTTTTTGTGACATTTCTTTACAAAAAGTACAATATCCTTGCTTCTATTATTTTCAACATGTTTATGACATCTAGGAGTATTTCCAAAAGAAACCTTAAGAAATTGCTGTACAGTCATGGGACAGAGGGGTACATTGATTACCATGTCCAAATAATTCCACAGTAAGAAATGAATAGAGGCAGTGAATCCTAGTAACTTTCAAAGTGAAAATATATTTTAACACAAAAAGTATAGATTTGACAAATTGATTTTTCCATTCCGACTATATTTTCCTCCTTACTTTGAGAACATATGCATAATTATATTTTTCAAGAAGCTACCTAATACAAAATATTTTAAAGAAGAGAATGATAGAAGTTTGTTTAAACCATATAATTTATAACTGTGCAACAGAGCTTTTCATTAAAGACTAGACTTAATAATTAAAGTATTCATGTAGTATCCGTTAATGCACCTTCACATGTCTCTGGCTCTTACAGGCAATTCAGAGTTCTGTTCATTGTTATCAAAACAAATGATCTCTCTTATCCATTCATTCTTCAAGGTACACATGCACATTGTCAAAATATGCTTCTGCTGTCTACTATATGCCTTAAATAGAGACCACTATGCAGGGTTATGGGATAAGAAAGGTAATGAAAGAAAGTAACAGAAACCTAAGTACAAACTTCAATCTATAACCCAGTTCAGTTTTTCTTATAGTAGAAGCACAGACAAATGAGCCAAAATTGTGCAGGTTGGTTTTATACCTCCTCTCTGAAGAGGACTATGCTAGGCTCCTGTATAGGAGTATAGCAGAGAGGCATTAAGAATCATGTCACAGACTTTTTCCCATTCATATTTGGTTCTATTCTAGGTCTTTGCCCTTTCCAGCCTCTGGTTTCTGGCTCTCCAGGCTGTGTCAAAGGTGAGCTTCTTCTCATGGCATGGATATCAAGCTGGAATAGTCATTGATTCTTTGGATTTCCTCTGTATCTGTTGCTGTGTTCCCCTATTTGTTTCTTATTTTGTTAATTTTGATATCTGTTATCATTTATATAGTTTGGACAAGGGTTGTCTATTTTGTTGTTTTTCTCAAAGAACCAATCCTTTTTTCATTCTTCTTGTTGTTGTTTCTATTTTCTTAACTTCATCCCTCAGTTTGATTATTTTCTTGCATCTACTTTTCATGGATAAACTTGTTTCTCTTTGTTATAGAGCTTTCAGGTATGATGCTAAGTTGTTAATAATAGATCACTATTTTTTTAATGAAGGCACTTATTGGTATGAATTTTCCTATTAGCACTGTTTTTGTATGCCCCATAAGTTTGGGTATGTTATTATTTTCATTGAATGCTAGGAAGTCTTTAACTTCCTTTGTTTCTTGCTTGACACAGTGGCAATTTTTTTGAGAGCTGTTCAGTTTCTTTGAGTTCACATGAATTTTTGCAGTTTCGGTTGCTATTGAACTCAAACTTTAATCGATGGTGATCAGGTAACATGCAGAGAGTCATTCTAATTTTTTAGTTTATTGAGACTTGCTTTGTGACCAAGTATGTGGTCAATTTTGGAGAAAGTTACATGTAGTACTGAGAAGAAGGTATATTCTTTAGTATTTGTGTGAAACATTCTGTAGATATCTGTTAGGTACATTTAACTCATAACATATGTTAGTTACATTATTCCTCTGTTTAGTTTCTGTCTGGATGACCTGCCCATTGGTAACAATAAGGTGTTGACATCTGCCACTATTAATGTGTGGGTTTTGATATGTTATTTAAACTTTAGCAATGTTTCTTTAACAAATGTGGGTGCCGTTGTATTTGGGGCAAAGATGTTCAGAATTGAGACATGATATTGGTAGATTTTCCCTTTGATAAGTATGAAATGCCATTATATCCTTCCCCATCTTTTTGATTAATTATGGTTGGAAGTCTATTTTGTTAGATATTAGATTAAAATAGCTGTACCAACTTGTTTTTTGGGTTCAATGGCGTGGAAAACCTTTTTCCAATCCTTATTAAATCTAAGAATAATAAACAAAGGAATGTAAAACCAGTTTTCAAAAATCTACTCAAAAATCTTTTGTGTCTCCTATAAAATTGATTTATTTAATGAATTTTTAATTCCTAATTATCCTTAGAAATAAGGTCTTTACTGACTAACAATAGTATAAGGGATAGGTACTTACCTGGTAGGATGGTGTTTATATAAAAGGATATAGCTTAATTCTCATACTCTCTGTGTGTGTCTGTCTCTCTCTTATTTCTCTCTGTGTCTCTCTCTGTGTGCATGTGTTTGTGTCCCTCACTGCCTGACCCTCTCTGTTTTCTCTCTCTCTGTTTTCTCTCTCTCTGTTTTCTCTCTCTCTCTCTCTCTCTCTCTCTCTGTGTGTGTGTGTGTGTGTGTGTGTGTATTTCTTTATATCTTTATCTCTCTCATGACAACCTAAGAAGGAAAACAGAAGCTGTCTGCAAGTCAAGAAGACAATGGTTATGAGAAACCTACCCTGACCAAGTTTGATCTAGGAGTTCTATAACTCAGAACTGAAAAAAAAAAGTATCCAAGCTGAGCTTCCCAGTTTTGCTCATTGTTAGAAGAGTCTAGGCTGACTAAGAAAGTTCATTATAATGACAATTGATTTCCCACTTAGTTGAAGAAAGTTCCAAGCTTCACAGAAGTGAGTTTGTATTCAAGGTGCCTGAAGAAAAGCAATAAAGGCAAACAACACTTGAAATATATTATTACTCTTTCCTCATTTAACCTCCTAGAGGTCTCATAAAGTGACCAGCACAGACTAGAAATGAATCTATGCACTGGACTGCATGCTACTTTTCAAATGATCTGTAAACATTTGTTTCTCTAGTCACTGGATTGTTGCTTCTTATGGGGTACTAGCATCTCTGTCAGAGGTGTACAAACATTTATATAAATTTTAGGCTTATTAAAACTCATATTATCCAGAGTGTCAATACAATATAACCTTAATAGTCCCATATTTTATGATATTTACTGTCTAACAACAAAGCATGATTCACATAATCTCACCTACTACCCTTCTTCTATTCTGTATTATCTTTTACAAGGAAACTCCAGATTCATTCTTAAGAAGTCCTAATGTTTTAGTCCTTATTAGATCTGCTTTTGTACAAAGATATTTTGAAGTGATAATATCATTTGCAAAGACTCTTTTCTTAAACTGAGATTACTAATCCTTTTTTGTATTATGTCTGAAATGTAACATGGGAAAGAGGTAATACATCTTTCATGTTGAATGTTTTCATTGACAATGGTACTCATCTTTCACACAGGTTTTGACAGATTTGAGTACTTCTGATGATACTGTGCAAAACTGATTCATCAAAACTCCTGTTTCCACACCTTTTGTATAAAATTTGTGAAACTTAAAGATCACTAGTTTATTAGTTCTGTGTCTTTAAAGTCTTCCTGAATTATGCCTTGTCTAATATTGATTTTCTATAGATTTTCTTCGCCATTCCCAGCACAGAGGGTTGAGTAGTACCTTTTCTCTCAAAGACTAATGTGTGAGTTTTTCTAAACATGATTTAAATTTCAGCATAGACCCCAATAATATAAGATGTTTGTGTGTATGCACATGTGAGTGTGTGTGTGTGTAAAATTACATCAAACAAACTGAGAAATGTATATTCAGAAACATTAAATAGCTTCACAATCTCATATATCAAAATGTAAAATCCCTCTCCGGACTTTTCTATATGGTGATATTTTGTTTGGACTCTAACAAATAAAGCTTGCCTGAATATCAGAGGGCAGCACTAGCCACTAGTTAACCATAGATGCCAAGCTGTGGTGGGACAAACCTTTAACCCCAGAACTTGCGAGGTAGAAGCAGAAAGATTTGGAGCCTAAGGCTCCAATGGGCTACACCAGATTTAATCAGTCTAAAGGAGAAACAGCTTACACTTTTTATCCCTGCATTTGGTATCTCACACCTTTTAATTCCATCACTAGAGAGATGGAGACAGAAAGTGATATGACTGGGCGGAAAGAGGAATATTAGGTGGGCAGATACGAGGGCTATTCCATTTACCCTGAGGATTCTTGGTAGAGGGAAGAAGTCCCTCGAGTGACTGGCTCCTTTACTTGTCTGATCTTTCAATTTTCACCTCCTATTATCTGATTTCAGGTTTTTACTATTAAGACCAATTATGCTACATTCCTAAGTAGCCAAAACTTGCATGCCTCTTTTTTGAGTGCAGAATACATAAAAAGTCCATATGCAGAGAATACAACCATCTTGCAACTTTTATTCTTATCTTAAATAGGAGGCATTAGCAAGGATAAAATTTTCTGTATAAGTGAAAAACTGGAATAAAATTATAGTAGCCTGTTAGGACATGCAGGGTCATAATTATATAATGACACTACCTCTAGGCATCATATCTAAATTTTTCTACTCATCATTTGCAAAAACAGTAACAAACATTTATATATAGTAAGAACTACAAAATTTTCAATACAGGTTATAGACTATAAAATTATTAAATCAAAATAATAACATATTGATTATCTCCAATGTAAATATAACTTTTTAACAAGTATATATAAAATAAAAATAAATTAAGTATGTTAGTTATACTTAAAATCCTTAAGTGCCTCTTTTAAAATATACATGATTATTAACTGTGATATTTGGCTTACTAGGACTTAATTTTTCTACCTAACTTTTACTCAGCATTTAACTTCAATCTCACTGCACCCTCATCCCAAGCAGTCACAGACAGCTGATATTTCTCTCCTTACTTTTAAGAGGTTGGAGGTTTTTGTTTCAGAGTGTAAGTGACATTGCAATGTTTAAGCTTGTTTGTGAACTGGACAAGGTCTAGAGTCACATTAGAGACAAACTTTGGACACAGCCATGAGAGATTATCTCAATTAGTCTCTGTGTAAACCTGAGAGAATATCTAGATTACATGAACTAGACTTAACTATACCTAGAATTGACTTGGAAGAAATAAGACACTCCTTTACAGAAATAAATGAAAAGACAAACAAAAAATTGAATAAATCAGGAAGTCCCTTAAAGTCAAGAAAACCAAGAAAAAAAAACAATCAAACAAGTAAAAGAAACAGTCTAAGACAATAAAATTCAAATAGAGATGGTAAAGAAAATCAAACTGAAGGAATTTTAGAAAGGAAAATCTGGATAAATCAACAGGAATTACAGATGCAAGCATAAAACCGGAATTCAAAGATTGAAAAGAGAATATCAGGCAATGAAAATACAATAGAGGGAAAAGATTAATCAGTCAAAGGAAAGGGTAAATCCAACAAGTTCTTAACACAAAACATTCAGGACATCTGGGACACCATGAAAGCCCAAATCTAAGACTAATAGGGACAGAAGAAGAACTCTATCTCAAATGCACAGAAAATATGTCCAACAAAATTGTAGAAAACTTTCCGAACCTAAAACAGAATATGCCCATGAAAGTGTAAGAAGCTAACAGAACACCAAACAGACTAGACCCAAAAAAGTTCCCTCTTCATATAATAATCTAAATACTAAACATGCAAAATAATGAAGGATTAGTAAGAGCTGCAAGAGGAAAACAGTCAAATACATATAAAGGCAGACACTATCAAAATTACACCTGACTTCTCAATAGACACTCTGAAGCCAGAAGGTTTTGGTCAGATGGTCTGAAGACACTGAGAGACCATGAATGCCAGTCCATGTTACTATACCCAGCAAAGCTCTCAGTCACTATAGATGTAAAAAGCAAGATATTTCATGATAAAATTAGTTTAAACAATACCAATCTGCAAATACAGCCCTATGGAACATACTAGAAGGAAAATTACAGCCCAAGGAAATTATCTAAACTCACAAAAACACACTCAACAACTAACCTCATACTAGAAAATCCCAAAGAAGAGAAACACAAAACCACAAATGTAATAGAAATTAACAATCACTGGTTATTAATATCTCTTACTATCAATGGTTTCAATTTACATGTAAAAAAAAAAACACAGGCTGTCAGAATGGATATCAAAACAGGGCCTATCCTTCTGCAACATACAAGAAACACACCTCAACCTCAAAGACAGGCACTAACTCAGAGAAAAGGGTTAGAAAAAGATTTTCAAAGTAAAAGGACCGAAGAAACAAGCATGTGTAGATATCCTAATATCTAACAAAATAGACTTCAAACTAAAATTAATCCAAAGAGACAGAGAAGGACATTTCATATTTATCACAAGGAAAACCCATCAAGATGAAGTCTCAATTCTAAACATCTATGCCCCAAATACAAGGGAACACAATTTGTTAAAGAAACATTACTAAAGCTTAAATCATACTTAAAACCCCCACACTAGTAGTTGGAGACTTAAATACCCTACTCTGAGTACCCCATAGGACATGTCTGCCAGACAGAAACTTAACAGAGGTATAAGGGTATTAACAGATGTCATGACTTATATGAACTTAAGAGGCATCTATAGAACATTCCACCCAAACATAAAAGAATATACCTTCTTTTCAGAACCTCATGGAACCTTCTGTAAAATTGACCACATATTCAGTAAAAAATACAAACCTCAACAAATATAAAAAAATTAGGATACCCCACATTTCTTAATCAATCATAATGCCTTGAAGTTAGAATTCAACAACACTAAGTGCTTAAAGTCCACAAACTCAGGAAATTGAACACAGCTTAAGTGAATCATCACTGGGTCAAAGAAGCAATAAAGAAAGAAATTTAAGCTTTCTTACTCACGACTCAGGCCCCCAGCACCCTCCCCCCAACCCTGCCCTG
>JABTXL010000001.1:15636382-15698567 GCA_025134845.1 Neodon shergylaensis
TTACTCACGACTCAGGCCCCCAGCACCCTCCCCCCAACCCTGCCCTGGTGTAAGCAAGGACCAATGCTCAAGAACAATTTTAAGCTTCTACACTAAGGCTTGGGCCACCAGGCGGCCAGGTTTAGGTGCTGAGAAGTTCCATCTGGACGGCCTGCCTGCAGCAAGCAAGTCAGGCCCTTTGTTTACGAGCTACCCAAGCAGCACGGAGAACCAATCCGGGCACCAGGAGAGTCATCACTGGGGCACTAGGAGAGCCATCACTGGGGAGCGACATCATTGGGAAGGTACAACAGTGGGCAAGGAGACCTGATCCTGTAAAAGAAGATCCATAGAGGAGCATTCGGAGGAAGAGATGGGCAGGCGCCAATGCAAGAATTCACCCAGCAATCTGAAGAACAACATGAAACCACCAGAACCCAGCGACCTCACATCAGGAGCACAGGAACACCTTAACCAAGAAGAAGCAGAAAAATTTGACTTTATGAAAGTGATTGACGCCCTTAAACAGCATGTAAAAAATGCCCTGGTAGAAATGGATGAGAAGTATAACAGAAAGTTTGAAGAATTGAATAAATCAGTGAATGATACCCTAGGAAACCAAGGAAAAACAATCAAACAGATAATGGAAACAGTTCAAGACTTGAAAACTGAAATGGAAGCAAAGAAGAAAACACAATCAGAGGGCCGGCTGGACATGGAAAATTTAGGTAAACGAATAGAGACTACAGAAACAAGCATAACCAGCAGAATACAAGAGATAGAAGAAAGAATCTCAGATGCTGAAGATAACATAGAGAAAATAAACGCACTGATCAAAGAAAACAGCAAGTCCAACAAGTTCTCATCGCAAAACATTCAGGAAATATGGGACACAATAAAAAGACCAAACCTAAGAATAATTGGAGTAGAAGAAGGAGAAGAAGTGCAACTCAACGGTCCAGAAAATATATTTAATAAAATTATAGAAGAAAACTTTCCCAACCTAAAGAAGGAGGTACCTATGGGGGTCCAAGAAGCATACAGAACACCAAATAGGCTGGATCAAAAAAAAACATCTCCTCGCCATATAATAATCAAAACACAAAGCATTCAGAATAAAGAAAGAATATTAAGAGCCGCAAAGGAAAAAGGCCAAGTTACTTATAAAGGCAAACCTATCAGACTTACACCGGACTTCTCTATGGAAACCATGAAAGCCAGAAGGTCCTGGATAGATGTACTACAAAAACTAAGAGATCACGGATGCAAGCCCAGACTACTATACCCAGCCAAGCTTTCGTTCACTATAAATGGAGAAAACAAAATTTTCCAGGATAAAAACAAATTTAAACAATACGTAGCCACAAATCCAGCTCTACAGAAAGTAATAGAAGGAAAATCACTAACCAAGGAGTCCAACAATGACCACAATAACTCAGACATCTAGAGACCCTTCACCAGCACAACTCAAAGAAGGGAAACACACAAACTCTACTACTAAAAAAATGACCGGAGTTAACAACAACTGGTCATTAATATCACTTAATGTCAATGGGCTCAACTCACCTATAAAAAGGCACAGGCTAAGAGATTGGATACGAAAACAGGATCCAACACTCTGCTGTTTACAAGAAACACATATCAAACACAAAGACAGGCACCTACTCAGAGTAAAGGGCTGGGAAAAGGCTTATCAAGCAAATGGACCTAAGAAACAAGCAGGTGTGGCCATACTAATTTCTAACAAAGTTGACTTCAAACTTAAATCAATCAGAAGAGATGGAGAGGGACATTTTATACTCATAACAGGAACAATTCAACAGGATGAAGTCTCAATCCTAAATATCTATGCCCCTAATTTAAAAGCACCCACGTACGTAAAAGAAACATTACTAAAACTCAAAGCAGCCATCAAACCGCACACACTAATAGTAGGAGACTTCAACACTCCTCTCTCACCAATGGACAGGTCAATCAGACAGAAACCTAACAGAGAAATTAGAGAATTAAAGGAGGTAATGAATCAATTGGACTTAACAGACATCTATAGAATATTCCACCCAAATAGGAAAGAATATACCTTCTTCTCTGCAGCTCATGGAACCTTCTCGAAAATTGACCACATACTCGGTAACAAAGCAAACTTCCACAGATACAAAAAAATATTGATAACCACATGTGTCTTATCAGATCACCATGGATTAAAGTTAGAGTTCAACAACAATGCTACCCTCAGAAAGCCTACAAATGCATGGAAACTGAACAGTCAACTATTGAACCACACCTGGATCAAGGAAGAAATAAAGAGAGAAATTAAAGTCTTCCTTGAATTCAATGAAAATAAAGAAACAACATACTCAAACTTATGGGACACTATGAAAGCAGTCCTGAGAGGAAAGTTCATAGCACTAAGTGCCCACTTAAGGAAAACAGAGAAAGCACACATTGGAGACTTAACAGCCCACCTGAAAGCTCTAGAAAAAAAAGAAGCAGACTCACCTAGGAGGAGTAGAAGACTGGAAATAATCAAACTAAGGGCTGAAATCAACAAAATAGAAACGCAGAAAACAATCCAAAGAATCAATGAAACAAAAAGCTGGTTCCTGGAGAAAATCAACAAGATTGATAAACCCCTATCCAAACTAATTAAACGGCAGAGAGAGAATATACTAATTAATAAGATCAGAAATGAAAAGGGGGACATAACCACAGACACAGAGGAAATTCAGAGAATCATTAGATCCTACTACAAAGCCTGTATGCCACAAAACTGGAAAATGTAAAAGAAATGGACACTTTTTTAGATAAATACCATTTACCAAAGTTAAACCAGGACCAGGTGAACAATCTAAATAGACCTGTTAGTCGCGAAGAATTAGAATCTGTTATCAGAAACCTCCCTACCAAAAAGAGCCCAGGACCAGACGGCTTCAATGCGGAATTCTACCAGAACTTCCAAGAAGACCTAATACCTATACTCCTTAATGTATTTCACAATATAGAAGCAGAAGAGTCATTACCAAATTCCTTTTATGAAGCTACAGTTACTCTGATACCAAAACCACACAAAGACCCTACCAGGAAAGAGAATTACAGGCCAATCTCACTCATGAACATTGACGCAAAAATCCTCAACAAAATACTGGCAAACCGAATCCAAGAACACATTAAAAAAATTATCCACTATGATCAAGTAGGCTTTATCCCAGAGATGCAGGGCTGGTTCAACATACGAAAATCTATCAATGTAATTCATCATATAAATAAACTGAAAGAAAAAACCATATGATCATTTCATTAGATGCTGAAAAAGCATTTGACAAAATTCAACATCCCTTTATGATAAAAGTCTTGGAGAGATTAGGGATACAAGGGTCATACCTAAATATAATAAAAGCTATATACAGCAAGCCGACAGCTAACATCAAATTAAACGGAGAGAAACTCAAAGCCATCCCACTAAACTCAGGAACACGACAAGGCTGCCCACTCTCGCCATATCTCTTCAATATAGTGCTTGAAGTTCTAGCAATAGCAATAAGACAACATAAGGGGATCAAGGGGATTCGAATTGGAAAAGAAGAAGTTAAACTTTCGTTATTTGCAGATGATATGATAGTGTACATAAGTGACCCCCAAAACTCCACCAAAGAACTCCTACAGCTGATAAACACCTTTAGTAATGTGGCAGGATACAAGATCAACTCCAAAAAATCAGTCGCCCTCATATATACGAAGGATATGGAAGCAGAGAGGGAAATTAGAGAAACTTCACCTTTCACGATAGCCACAAACAGCATAAACTATCTTGGGGTAACTCTAACCAAGGAAGTGAAAGACCTATTTGACAAGAACTTTAAGGCATTGAAGAAAGAAATTGAAGAGAATACCAGAAAATGGAAGGACGTCCCTTGCTCTTGGATTGGGAGGATCAACATAGTAAAAATGGCAATTCTACCAAAGGCAATTTATAGATTCAATGCAATCCCCATCAAGATCCCAGCAAAATTCTTCACAGATCTTGAAAGGACAATAATCAACTTTATATGGAAAAACAAAAAACCCAGGGTAGCTAAAACAATCCTATACAATAAAGGATCTTCTGGAGGCATTACCATCCCTGACTTCAAACTCTATTACAGAGCTACAGTAATGAAAACAGTGTGGTACTGGCATAAAAACAGAGAAGTCGATCAATGGAATCGCATAGAAGACCCAAATTTTAACCCACAAACCTATGATCACCTCATTTTCGATAAAGGAGCTAAAAGTATACAATGGAGGAAAGAAAGCATCTTCAAGAAATGGTGCTGGCACAACTGGATATCAACCTGTAGAAGATTGAAAATAGACCCATATCTATCACCTTGCACAAAACTCAAGTCCAAATGGATCAAAGACCTCAATATCAGTCCGAACACACTGAACCTGATAGAAGAGAAAGTGGGAACCACCCTACAACAATGGGCACAGGAGATCGCTTTCTATGTATAACCCCAGCAGCACAGACATTAAAGGCAGCATTGAATAAATGGGACCTACTAAAACTGAGAAGCTTCTGTAAAGCAAAAGACACTGTCACTAAGACAGAAAGACAACCTACTGACTGGGAGAAGATCTTCACCAACCCTGCAACAGACAAAGGCCTGATCTCCAAAATTTATAGAGAACTCAAGAAACTAGACTTCAAAATGCTAATTAACCCAATTAAAAAATGGGGCACTGAACTGAACAGAGAATTCTCAACAGAAGAAGTTCAAATGGCCAAAAGACACTTAAGGTCATGCTCAACCTCCTTAGTGATTAGGGAGATGCAAATCAAAACAACTTTGAGATATCATCTTACACCTGTGAGAATGGCTAAAATCAAAAACACCAATGATATCCTTTGCTGGAGAGGCTGTGGAGGAAGGGGTACCCTCATACATTGCTGGTGGGAATGCAATCTTTTGCAACCACTTTGGAAATCAGTGTTTCGGTTTCTCAGGAAATTCGGGATCAACCTACCCCTGGACCCAGCAATACCACTCTTGGGAATATACCCAAGAGAAGCCCTATCACATGACAAAAGCATCTGTTCAACTATGTTCATAGCAGCATTATTTGTAATAGCCAGAACCTGGAAACAACCTAGATGCCCTTCAATGGAAGAATGGATGAAGAAAGTGTGGAATATATACACATTAGAGTACTACGCTGCGGTAAAAAACAATGACTTCTCGAATTTTGCATGCAAATGGATGGAAATAGAAAACACTATCCTGAGTGAGGTATCCCAGACCCAAAAAGATGAACATGGGATGTACTCACTCATAATTGGTTTCTAGCCATAAATAATGGTCACGGAGTATATAATTGGTGAACCTAAAGAAGCTAAATTAGAAGGTGAACCCAAGGAAAAACATATAATTATTCTCTTGACTAAGGGAAGTAGACAAAATTGCCGGGGAGAAATTTTGGGATCTTGGGGGGGGGATGGGAGTATCGGGGGAAGGGGAGAGAAAAGTGAGAAGGGGAGGATGAGGGAAACTTGGGGAAACAGGAGGATTGGGATAAAGGAAGGTTGGATAGGGGAGCACAGAAGCACAATTTTTAGTTAAGGGAGTCACCTTAGGGTTGGCAAGAGACTTGAACCTAGAGTGGCTCCCAGGAGCCCAAGGCGAGGTCCCCAGTTAGTTCCTTGGGCAGCTGAGGATAGGGAACCTGAAATGACTCTATCCTATAGCCATACTGATGATTATCTTGCATATCACCATAGAACCTTCATCAGGTGATGGATGGAGATAGTCACAGAGACCCACACAGGAGCACCGAACTGAGCTCCCAAGTTCCCAATGAGGAGCGGAAGGAGGGAGAACATGAGCAAGGAAGTCAGGACCACGAGGGGTGCACCCAACCACTGAGACTGTGTGGCTGATCTATTGGGAGCTCACCAAGGCCAGCTGTACTGTGACGGAAGAAGCATGGGATAAAACAGGACTCTCTGAACATGGCGAACAATGGGGGCTGATGAGAAGCCAAGGACAATGGCCCTGGGTTTTGATCCTACTTCAAGTTCTGGCTTTGTGGGAGCCTAGCCAGTTTGGATGTTCACCTTCCTAGACAGGGACGGAGGGGGGAGGACCTTGGACTTTCCACAGGGAAGGGAACCCTGACTAATCTTTGGACTGGAGAGGGAGGGTGAGAGGAATGGGGGGAGGGGGAGAAGGGTGGGAGGAGGGGGAGGGAAATGGGAGGCTGGGGGGAGGCGGAAACTTTTTTCTTTTTCTCAATAAAAAAAAAAAGCAAACAAATAAAGTATATAAAAAAAAAGAAAGAAATTTAAGACTATATAATTCAATGAAAACAAAGGCACAATGTACCCAAACTTATGGAATACTATGCAAATAATGCTAAAAGGAAACTTTACAACACTAAGTTTAGTACATCTTACATTAAAAACATGGAGAATCTTACACTACTAACTTAATGGCACACCTGAAGGCTCTAGAACAAAAAGAAGCGAACTCACCCAGGAGAAGTAAATGACAGGAAATAATCAAGTTGAAGGTCAAAATCAATGAAACAAAGATTTGGTTCTTCAGGAAAATAAAATAGACAAACCCTTATCCAAAGTAATCAAAAGGCAAAGAGAAAATATCTAAATTAATAGAATCAGAACTGAAAACAGGGAACAAAGCAACAGAAACTGAGGAAACCCAGAGAATCATTAGGACAGAGAGTTATTGTGGGGGGTCCCATCCTCTTCCTGGAAACTTCAAAGATTATTGCAGAAGTTCAGGGTTCTTTGTATTCCCATAAAATTTTGATTTCATCAGTAGTAAAGAGCACTATAATCTCTGCTGGGTATATACCTCCTAGTTGACAAAGTCTCAATTTTCCTTTTATAATTAATTCAGAGAACATTTTCATATAAGTTTTTAATTTTTTACTTAATTTGTGTAGTAAAAAAACCATTCTAAAACAATATCTTCCCTCTGCATGTAAATTCCAACAAGGGAAATTCTGGAAGGCAATATGTCTAGAATGCAATTAAGATTTGGATCTATCCTATCAAGATGTGCCTCCTGTAATTTTTCTTCAACAACAGTTAATTATATTTCAGCTTCAGCTTTTAATTCCTTGGGAATAATTAAGTTTTTGACTAAGGTTTTGTTTAAATAAATTATTAGATCAGTTATTATCCCAAAAGAAAGTCATAGACTGGAAAAGTCTTCTAAAAATCTTTGAAAGTCATTAAGAGTCCACAATCCATCTCTCCTAATTTGTGCCTTTTGTGTTCTAATTTTTTGTAAACCTGTTATATAACCTAAGTAATTGATAGAATTGCCTTTCTGTATTTTTTCAGGAGCTATTTGTAATCCCTATTTAGGCAAAACTTTCTTTACTTCTTCAAACAGTCTTTCTAAATTATCTAAATTTGAATCAGATAGCAAAATGCCATCTATGTGATGGTAAATTATAGATTTAAGAAATTGTTTTTGTATTATTTCCAATGACTGACTTACAAAGTATTCTATAAGACAGGGCTATTAAGCATTTCCTGTGGGAGAGAAGGTCCACTCATATTTCCTAGTAGGCTGAGAATTATAACTTGGCACTGTAAAGGCAAATTTTTCTCTGTTATTTTTTGTAAAGGTATAGTGAAGTAACAATTCTTTAAATCAATAACAATGAAAGGCCATTGTTTTGGCAATAAACAAGACAGAGGAATTCCAGATTGTAGAGGGCCCACTACTCATGTATCATTCATGAATATAAAGCCAAAATCATATGCATAACACTGGCATATTTGACTACCAACTTGGTGTGAACCTTGACACTTTTGAATTATATGTAATGTAAGCATTATACCATTTAACCATGCCCATAGCCATCAATGCATTACTCGTAAATGTGCAAATTGGTAACATGGCATAGTCAAAAGCAAGTGCTATAAGAAATTTATTTAGTTAAGTCAATAAGAGGTATTTATGAAAATGTACATTATCCAACATACTTAAATTAATATTATGCATGTCATAATGTGTCATACACACACATCTATTTATTTGTCATATACACATAGATGTTTATATATTTTCAGAAAGAGAATGAAAGATATTACTTTATAATTTATGTTAATTTGTTTTTATTTTATTTTTTATGTATGACTATTTTTCCTGCACAGATGTCTGGTGACTGTGGAAGCCAGAAAAGTACAACGAATCCCCCAGGATTCATTATATATGGCTGTATGTGCTGGTAATCACATTCTCTGAAAGAGTGACTAGTAGTCTTGACAGCTGAAATGTCTCTCAAGACCCTCAGTTAATATCCCCCACATTTGGACAATTATAGCCATTATCTGCTTTAATGATCTTTAATTATTTATCTTTTGAGTATCTAATATATGAGTAGTGTATTTGCATCCTTCTCCCTCTCTCTTTCTTTCCTCAAATTCTTCACATGTCCCTCCTACTCCTTTTCACTTTCGTGACCTCTTCTTCTTTGGTTAGAATAGGTGTCAGATTGTAAATCTGTCCTGCTGAGGTCACTTAGCATTGCTCATTTGTTCAGGACTGACCTTTTTGGGTTGGCTCTTTAATTATGACTTTGTCCAGGTAAAGACTGTTTTTCCCTCTGTCAGCAATACGTACATAATTGTCTATTCTTCTAGGAGTGAAGCCTTAGGAGAATTCCCCCATCTGCAATGGTGTGTAAATTGATGTTGTTATTTCAGATTTTGTTTAGGCAATCATATTGTTGATATTTCCTGGGTGCAGTTTTCAAATAGGAGACAATATTTAATAGAAGGATTCTCATCTTGGGCATCTCTTATTACAACCTTCCCACACTCTTCTTCCACAATGGTCCATGTGCCTTAGGTGTAAGAATTGTGTTGCTGTTAGATCTGCTAGTGTACCCCACGGCTGTTCTATGCCTTTGGCCAGTAGTGTTTTTTTGTAATAGTCCTTTTTTGGGCAGAAAAAGAAAACTTCTTTGATTAGAAGAGAGCTATACTTATTAGTACTTATAAGGATAAATACTTAGAGTATAGTTAGAAATTATGCTAATTCAATGTGGTGGCAAAAGTAAGTCCTCCTCAAGAGTCTCTGGGCAATGGGTTGCTACGTTTACAGTACTGGTCATGAATTCCCTCCACTTAGCCGACATTAAGTTCAATTATATGACTGTTGGTTATCTCTAGTATATAAATGCCACTGTGGTACCTTTTGTGATATCTTGCTGTCCTGGTCAGTATTGCTCTTTGTAGGCATCATAGCATTGTATGGATCCTAATAACTTTTCTCTTTTATCAGTTTTCATAGTTACTTCTGGTACTGTGAGGGCTAGTTCTCAGGGAGATAGCTACTAGATCAGTTCCATCTGGTTTCCTCCATGACTGTCTGAAGTGCATTTTGTAAAGCAACTTTATCATCAACTAATAAAGACAACACATATTTGCAGCACACAGAAGGGCATCACAAATCATTTTCTATTTTCTGTCTAATTAAAAATGAATGCTTCAACTTTAACATAGTAAAATTTATATAACAAACAGTTATCAAGCAAGAATTATAGTTATAATATTGAGTCTATTTGTATTTGGAAAAATAAATTAAAGAAATTACTTTATTATCTATCCTATATTTGTGAGTCTAAAGTTTCATATCTAATTCATCTTTTATCAAAATAAAGAAAACTATATATAACTATCTAGTCTTCGGCTCCATCAAAGCCTACAGAAGAATACATTACCTAAGTAAACAGGAAGTGCATTGTAAGCAACTTCCAAAACTCTAGAAATAACCCAGATTTCTAGCTGACCAGACAGTCACCCAAAGTGTCTTCTATAATACTGGAACATTCATCTTCATCCTATAGGCCTATTGTGTCTGACAGATTACTCAGTGAAGCAAGAAATTTGAAGGACAGTTCAGCCTATTTTGCCAAAATTCATCAGTTATTTTCTTCTGCCATGCAGAGCGTCTGGCAGATTCTTCCATTAATCAGAACTGCTGTAGGACTGTCCCACCTCCTTTTGGAAAGTTCAGCAGTCATTTCCTGTCAGTTTTGCGTGTCTAATTTACATAGCATATTGTCAAGTAGTCCAGGCAAAAGCAGTTTATTATCTAAATGTCTAGTCTTGCTACATTGAAAGCAAACTTCATAAGGAGCTTCTTTATTACCTACCATCCTCTTGAAATAGTTGGTGCTGCCAAGATCAGACGTGTCTTGCTGTAAAGAAAAGTCTAAGTTCTTAAAACATTGTAAATGCCATATTCTGTAGATTTCTGCATATATAGAAATTCTAATATGACTAGAAGTTTGACAATTATAAATGACTATTAATTTGTATTTTAATGATATTTTACTTTTTTAAATGCACTAGATTTAAAATATAATACTTTTAAAAAGAATAGAAAATATATACAGTATAACAAAATTAACCTTAATTTTGTGCCGATAAACCAAGATCAATACCAATGTATGATACCATACATACCAGTTGTCTTTTGGATTAAAGTAGATATAATAATATACCTTTTTTGGTAGCTTAAGACTTTTCTGCATCCTTCATGGTCTCACAGTCACTTAATAAAATAATCACTCAAAGGCTTAATATCAATCTTAATTGTATGGTTGATGTCTCAGTATTATTACTGGATAGATCTTACATTTAAATTAACCCATTTTTATTAATCATATGACCCATGGATTACTGTAGATGCTCTAGCATCTTACACCTCTGGTGACTCCTGGTGTCTCCTCCAAATCTTCCTTCTTTCTCCTTGCATTCAGTTTGGCTTTCTTTCCTAGCTATACTCTGCCCTGCCACAGGTCAAAGTATCTCTATTCATCAACCAATAAAAGCAACACATATTTTCAGCATACAGAAAGACATCCCACATCATTATGGTCTTTTCAGCAATAGGATTTGCCTTCAGTTTCTGGGGAGCAATTTCAAGCAACAACAAAGGCATGTATTGTTTGGGGAATCTTTGAAACTCTCTAACAAGAACTAAAAAAGTGGTTTTCCATGCCTAGCAATGCGATTGTGCTCATTATTCAAACAAAGCCCCTCATTTTTACTTTTTATTTTCATTATTAATTTTGATAGGAAATATTGTATGAAAGAAATTTATTAGCTCAAGTATGTTATAGACTTTGGCCACTCCTCCTTCCTTCCTCTATTTTCTTTCACCTGCTTATGACTTCCATTCCTGATGTTTTCCTTTCATGTGCATACATTCGAAACGTAATATTTATGCATGAGAGAAATATAATTTTTGCCTTCTGAGGCTGGCTAGTTTCATGTAATATGATGCTCTCCAATTCTATCCACTTACCCAGGATACAGTATAACTCTACTCTTTATGAGTAACCAAATTTTAATGACCTTGCAATATTTCAGCTTGTCAGGTATCATAATTTTCTGGTCACTTTCCAGTATTGGATATTCAGTTTTGCTTTCTTAAATGTTAAATGACAAAGTATCTATTTTAGTGATAATTTACTTGTATGAAGCTGACTGAATCTTTTTCAAGTTTCAAAAAAAAAATATGTTCTAGGGTCTGATTAAAGTATACAAAGAAACAAATACAATCAAGTATGGTAATGCATGCTTTTTATCCCAGAACTCAGGAGACTCAGAAGACAGAGGCAGACAGATATCTATGACTTTGAGTTCAGGCTGGTCTATAGCATTAGTTCCAGAACAGTCTGAGATGATATATATCAAACAAAACCAAAAATACCTCACAAACAAACAAAAAAAAAACCATATAAATTGGTAAAAACTAACACGAGTGAGAAAGAAACAAGAGTATATTTAGGTACTACCTCTCCTTAATTCATGTGTTTTCTGAACAGTACTTAGATCAAGAGAGTTCCAAAAGTAGAAAACAAACTCACTATTAGAAAACCCACCTTGAAAATATTGCTCCCCATTTTGGCAAATATGATAAAAAATGTGTTATTACCTTTTCATTCCCAGTGCTTTTATTCTAAATGTAAAAAAAAAAAAATCCCAAATTTGAGTAGGGGCTGGTGGCACACATCTGTGTTCTAAGTATTTGTGAGGCTATGATGAGATAAAATGACCCTAGGCAAATGAGATCAACATGAGCAACATATGAGACCACATTTCACGGAAAACAAAGAGAGGAAGGAAAGGAAGTGGTATGGAAGGAAAATAGGGAATAAGGAGAAAATGGAACAAACTCCTGAATCTTTTCAGTTCTAAACTTCATTATTGTAAAGTCTCAACAAAATGGTTTTTTTTTTTTAGTAGTTGTTAATGATTAGAGTTGCTATTCATTTGGATTTTCTTAGACTGTCATGATACTTTCTCCTTATTTCCTTATATAATGTTTGACTATTCTTATAAAAAAAAAGTGTGGCCATGGAGATTGAAGAGATGGCTCAAAGTTTAAGACCATTGGCAATTCTTCTAGAGGTACTGAGTTCAATTCCCATCAACCACATGGAAACTCAAAGCCATCTATAATGAGATCTGGTGCCCTCTTCTGGCATGAAGGTGTACATGCAGACAGAGCACCACATATATAAAAATAACTAAATCTTAAAAACAATTAATATAAAAAGTGTGGCCACTAGTGGTTGATATTACTTAAATTCATAGTATTTATTATGTGATGGAATTTTCTAGATCCTAAATAAAGTAAGTAGGCTAAGTACAGCACAACTAACTATAATATATATTTATATTTGTATACTTCAAACATAGCACAGCATATTCATTTCTAGAAAATTCTACTAGTTCAAAACCATCAGAAAAAAAGTTTATATTAATTTTCCCTAAATTCTCTTTCTTTCCTTCAAATCTTACCAAAGTACTGAACTTCAGTTCAGGATGTGAAACCTAGAAAGTAAAACCTTTCTATTGTATTTATGGAAATATCTACCCATAATGATGACTTTAAATTTAGATTTTAAAATAAAAAAAACATTAATAATGAAAGAATTATGAACACTGTTCTATCTTATGCTGTGGACCGTCTCTAAATTAGTTATTGTTCAAATTCAATGTCACTGATCCCCTGCTTCTAAGATCTTGAGACACAGATATTAATAGTTTAAGAGTTTTGTAGTTAAGAGTTAAGTATAGAGTCACTTAAATGTTAATCAGATAGTCAGATGGGAATATGCTTATTGAACAATTTAATAAATTTCCTCAAACTGTTAAAGCTAGGTACCCTAGCACCTCATCCATATTCACAGGGGTATTGACATATCATTGTAGTCAAAAGAAAGACTCTATCCAAATATCTACTAGTATTAAACAGATAAACAGAATGCAATGCACAAATTCAATGAAAATTTTCCAACAACAATTTTAAAGGACCGTCACCCTGTGAGAAAGACTAAATCAGCCCACATGAAGAACAGATAATAACCTACTACTCTAAGAGAAGAAAACTTCTATGACAGTAATTCTAAAAACTTCTATGACCATGGGTCATGGACACTTTTGGTAGTCTAACTTCCATTTCACAGGGGTTGCCTAAGACCATCAGAAAATATGGATATTTGCATAACGATTCACAGCAGTATCAAAATTACACTAAGTAGTTACAAAAATAATTTTATGGTTGGAGCTTTTCAGAATATGAGGAACAGTATTCCAGGGTTGCAACATTAGGAAAGTTGGGAGCAACTGTATACTGAATCCTGTGGTGGTCTGAACATAGGCTCATGTATTTAAATGCTTAAACTTTAGAATAGTGACTAAGAAAAGTCCCTAGGTGTTTCCCCAATTTCCAGTTCTATATACTGCTTGACTGTAAGCTCTTGAAAGACCTAGAGCCTATACTGGTTGTTCTTAGGACTTTTTCCAGTTCTGATGCCAGAAAACCCATAGGCCATAGACAATAACAATTTATCTTTAAGCAACTGAGTTTTAGCATGGTTGCATTTTCCATAGGAGTAGCTGACTCCATGACAATGGCAAATTTCAGAATCTAAACTAGAGAGTTCACTACTTTCTGTGCATTCTGTTTTACTTTAATCATTTCTGTTCCTTTCTTCATCTAGGATGCTACCCAAGATATCTTGCCTTCAAGATATGTCTTGATCATCCTATATCTCTCCTATTGAAAAATTAACACATTGTTTTTGACTAATTTGAATAATATTTTTGTTGTTCAAGTGGTATTTATTGTATCCTACACCACTTTTTGGTTAATAGTTGTAGCAAGGTATGTATTGCATGTCTGTGTAGCATTCTCTATGATTTGGAGTTTTAAATAGTTTGAAAATAGTTATAAAATGTATACAGAACTCAAGAAATAAAACACTACTTCTGGATCATTATCTTCATTTAGTAGGCCAATACTACTGACAATCATACATTTATGTCTGTTCATCATCCATATTTAAATATAAGCTCATTTTCAGCATTTATGTTTAATAATGAAAATCTTAAGGAAAAAAAAAACAAAGATATCCTGTGTGACATCTAAAGGAGTTAATTCTAAAAGGACACAAAATATTCAAAACGGTTTATAGACTCCTTGGGAATTCTAACTTCACATGTTGTGATAAGAATGTTCATGCTTGTTTAAACCAGGTTGGCTGTACCTTAGATGACAATTCATCTAAAATTTGGAAATTATCACGGCAAATACAAGTTATTATAACAGCCAAGTTTCCCACCAAGTTTCTTCCAGTACTGGATGATGAGCAATGAGTGCAGGCAAGGTTTTCCATTCTAAAGCTTCATCAACTTGCAAGCTAAACAAATGGCAATCAGGCCTTCTGTAAGCAAATAAACACTTCCTTACGGTGGCCTCTGCAGAATTATATGGGAGGAAGCAAGCACACTTTTCTTTAGATTAAAGGGTTCTGCTACACTTGAAATAATTAGTAGAGTAATGAAGATATCTAGCAAGGCAATCATAAAATAACAAACGTGTCAAAGGCAATCAGCTTTAAGAAATGCTGATCTGAGTTACATTAGAAGTTGTGATTTCATGTTTTCAGAGAAAGTCTAAGACTCATTCCATGCCAGCGTCGACTGAGGGCATTTAAAAGAGTTCCTTGTTTGTTGCGGGTTGGGAGAGCAAAGAGGAATGCAGTCCTGGAATTTCTGTGTATTTCACTCACCAATTTCAGGTTATGTCCCAGGTCTCAGTTACTACTCTGTTATGTCTAGAATTAACTTGTGAGGAGTCTGACTAGAAAGACCAGCACTGAAATGAAGTCAGTTTAATTTGCAATGCTGGTTGGAAGGGCAGGAAGAAGTGCAGGAAGGTGAGCTGAATGGAAGGCGGCTCTGGAGTTGGGATATCCGGCTCTGTGAGAGGAGCAGGCAGAGTCACATTTGCTGGGCTTCTCCTGGCTCTATTGGGACAGGAAAACTGAAGGCCCTTGCCCCTGTTCACACCTGGGTCTATTTTCTAAGAAGTGTGACGATAAAACACGCTACAACAGTTAAGAAAGTGTGCTTTTTGCTTGCAGGTTTCCTTTATTCTCCTCTTATTCTACTAGAGAGATGTACATTTTCAAAACATGATACTAAAATTTAAGTGCTTGAAATTCTTTTTCCAGATTTTTTTTTCTCCACTTCACATTTGGCTCTTGTGTCTATCTTTACTGAGAGTTTATAGGAATATCTCCTTGCTCTTCGTTTTCTACTTCTCTAAAGTTGTCTAAAAACCAAATAAATAAATAAATAAATAAATAAATAAATAAATAATTAAAGAAAAAAATGGGTAAGTGAAACTCTTGAAGAAAAATCTTTGAATGTGAAAATGTGAACCTTTAAGGTACTGTGTTGTTGTTAAAAGGAGAATATTGGTCAAGGTCAAATTTCTACTCCCACAGCAGCCCATCTTTTCTAGTTAGGCTTGAGCAATGAATGGAAAGCAGATGATAGGATGGACACTGTGGTGCAGAGTTTCCAAAAACATGAAGAAATGCTCACAAAGAGGCAAAAGAAGAATTGTACCACAGAAGATATTAGCACAGTATTATACATGGAGAATATTGGGAATTTTTAAAGACATTATATTTACACTAATATAAGATGGGAAATCTTAGTGATAATATTGAAAGCATTTAAGGGACAATGATTTCTGTCCGAATTTACAAAATTCCAAATTGTGCTATAAAGTATTTAAGAATAATGATAAGTCAGAGTATCATTTCTATTAGATAAATATCAAAAATTTAAAACTAGATAGATAAGAAAAATACTTCAGTGATGTTTTGGTTTAGTTTTGTAGGGGATTGCAAGAGCAAGGTTGGTATTCAAGCACTATACTTCTTAAGCAAGTCTTCAATGACATTGCTGTCAACTGAAATTTCATGATGGAACTTGAATTCAGTAACTTGGCAAAGGTGTCTCCTCACTGTTCTTTTAGGGTGTGTTATGTTTATCACAGTGTCCATTCCACTGAATACTTTTAAAAGCACTTAAAGAAAGCCTGGCTAAGACATCCCCAGAGAAAATACTGATGTTTATTGTAAAGAAAACGCCAGTTTGGAAATAAGTTTTATATGGGAGTTTATTGGTACTTAGGACCACACATAAAAATTCTCAAATTTTTAAAAGACATTCTAGAAAGGTACAGTCTTCTTTGTAAAGTTTAAACTATAACTGAACCACGAGTAGTAGTAACTCCTCTGGGGACACAGGGCCTGGAATCAAGTCTGAGGCCAGGATGCCCTTCTTTGCTCTGAAATCCAGCGGGCAACTATGCCTGTGGAATTACGAGACAGAGATATCCCCGCTCCTCAAATATTGACATCATTTGGAATTACTGACAATTGCCTTTGTGCTTGCACAATGGAATTACTGTAAGAAATGTTATCTTGGGAATTTTAATAGAAAGGATTTTACCTTAATATCTTCATGAATTTTATTATGCATTATTATGAAATTATTTCTGAATTACCTAGAGAAATTTAGAGCTATTTCTAAATTTCCCAGTGAAATTTGAAATAGGACCTGTGGGAATTCTCTTACAAACCTGCTTTATTCTTCATTTGGTGAGGGGGCTGTTGCTGGAGAAGAAATTGAATGAGTATGCATGTGTGTCATTCCTGTCTAAGAAGTAGGTCACTTCAAAAACCATTGTACTATTAAAACTAAACGGCATCCTTTGCCATAACAAAATGTTCTATGTATAAAGCTCTCATTGGAAAATCGCTATGTCTTGATTGCATTCATCTTCCCATCTGGGATTTATAACTGAGGTATAAATATTTCATTGAATTTTTAATAAAACCTTAATGTGTATGATATACAGAGAGTACTTTGCTTCTTGAAAGCCTTGGTACAAGGTAACTCCAGCGGTTTTGAGGTGGATCAATAAATATCATGATTCTGTGTTATAAGGGTTTAACAGCAGTCTTGCCATTTTTTGTCTATTTCTCAAAAGAAAACAACTGCAATTAGTCTTGGCCTATGCTTTTGGTAAGAAGCCAAATATCTCCCAAACACATCACCTCAGCAATGTGGATTGCTACTTATACAATGTGTTTGTTGCCAGAAATTTTCTTTGTATTTCAGTTTTGCTAAGATTAAAATCAGGACAGTAGAATAGGGAATGCCTCTTTGACAGATCATAAAATAAGATGGCAAATAAAGCTAGGGACTTATTTCATGAGATTTATTAATAGACTATCTGGTTATTCAAAGTGATACAATATAGGCAGATTTACGATTCCAAGTGGCTCGGTCTCATGGGCAACAAGCTCTTACGACAGGAGAGATGTGAAGTCATAACGTTTCCTACAGCATCTGTTAGAGGACTGGTGGATGCTAAATTTATTCATCTCTAAAATGAGAGCCTTTTCTCAGATCATTTCTTGTTTCCAATTTATTCCCTTCCATATTTGTCCATGAGAACAATGTGATACTCAAAACAGAATAGGATTGAAAGATTTTAAATCCCAGAGGGCTTCTATTTCATTCACCTTTTAGTAGAAAACATTTAAGCCTGCTTCCCTAGCCAAAAGAAACAAGTAAGCAGTGATATAGTAAGCACTAATGTCTATTTTACATTGTTCAAAATGAAAGCCCAGGATTCAGAATTTAGCTAATGTGTTAATGTACTCACACTGTTTTAATGGGATTCCAAATATTTATATGTGATGACTACGCTCTGTAAACTGAATCACATTGAAGAGTGCTTCATGAGAATTCATAAATTATTTGCATCTTTCATTTATTTTTACCTGAATTGGGTAATATCATTTTGTTCATTCTGTGTGCTTTCCTATATAGTCTTTCATTTTTTTCTTTTCATTTAAAAAAAAAAACAGCTTTGCTGAAGAGTAGTTAGAGTTTCTTGCTTTCAATCATAGATTTCCCTTGAGTATTGACTTTTAATCCCATCAAGTCACCTTGAATTTCAGAGTATGAAGAATCTAGTATATTGTATCAGACTCACTGACTTTGCATGTCCTATTGGCGTTGTTCTGCAGATCATATCTATCACCACATTTTATATAGTCTCTCCTAGCTCAGATGTTGGACTAGCTATTAAAGTTTTAAATAGTTTGTTTCTTAAAATCCTCCCATTTTTCTCTTAAATAAGTGTATTTTTCTGTTATAAAACCTGGAGGGTGAGTGACAGCTGGAGAAGGTGAACTCTTCAGTGAAGATTAAAGCAATCATGTGTTTAAGTTCTCTGATACTGTCAATTCGGTTTTAATCTTAGATTATTCGTTGCATTATAAGAAAGGTCACTATGAGGTTTTCTTTTCTGGGTGCTCTATTTCACTCTAGATTCCTTCTAATTCCTTATCGACATTTTAAATGTGAATTATAAGGCACTTCGGAGTTTTAGGGAGAAAAGAGTAATCTTTAACATGGAAAAATCTCATGTTTAGCTTAAATTTAATTATTTCCTTAAGACGAATATCGGTCAGTTTCATACTCAGTTCAATGTTTTTCATCTCTTTATAATTTATTTCTTTTTTATGTGTTAAAATCGTGTTTATTGAAAGAGAAAATGTCACAGCAAAATTTAGGATAGAAATAGACTCAACTACATGGAAAATAACGAACTTTGTTAATATATAAGCATTTCTTCTGGCGCTTCATAGGTATCTGAAAGCCTTGAGACTATTGAATGTGTGTTCTCCTTTTAACAGTATCTTTATTAGTGCAGACCATTTATAAGTATACATTAGTGTACATGCAGGAAATATCGTTATTGCTTTAGATTATTATTTTCTTGACCATCCCTGTGTTGGACTAGAAATTTGTTGTGTATGTTGACATTGTCAAATATTGAGTGCTCAGCGATGAACTTGCGGACTTGGATCAGATTTGATATGCTCAGAGAGTGATTCTCCAGGGGAAGCTGTGTGTCAAGGGCCTTACCCATCTCTTTGCTGCAATGGCTGAAGTCTTTAGGTGTTGATAGTTTCTGTTACTGCAGCAATTCTCAGATTGGAAACATATTCAGTAATCATTCCTGAGATTTTCAGGTTTCTGAGAAAGAAACAAAATAGAGGGAGTACATTCTCAAACTAATTAGGAGCCCAGGTGATCAATGTCTTTCTCCAGTAAGAAAAACAACATTGAATAACAAGCCAGAAGAGACTTTGCCTATATTCAGACAAGAAAACCAATAGATAAATGGTTTCATGGCCAAAAAAAATACATGTTAATGGTCCTTAAGAAATGGAAGTGTTGTTGAAGATAGAAAGATAAAATAAATATGTTTGAAAATGTGTGGAAAGGAAGATAGAAGGTATTCAAAATTCCCTTGTTTTGTAAAAATGCTGGCTGTTTAGAAGTCCATGTACTAGTCATGTATTGCCAATT
The DNA here is from genome assembly GCA_025134845.1 of Neodon shergylaensis. Taxonomy (NCBI): domain Eukaryota; kingdom Metazoa; phylum Chordata; class Mammalia; order Rodentia; family Cricetidae; genus Neodon; species Neodon shergylaensis. The sequence continues at coordinate 15,656,151 of JABTXL010000001.1, forward strand.
GTTTGGGTCTGTCTCAGTCCTTTTACCTGTCCCAGGAGAAAGAAGCCACAATAGGGAAGGGCTTAAGGCCAGAAAGACTTTTAGCATGTGGTGATGCGATTTTCTTTCTTATTTTTTTCAGTTACTATTGCATTATAGATAATAAAATTTCTACCACATGTACATTTTGAAATCACATTTTTGAAATGTATACTCTCACCTATAAAAGTTTCTATCACCACAATAATTTTTTGTTTTTCTTTTTGTTTTTACAAAGTTTTACTTTGTGTGTGTGTGTGTGTGTGTGTGTGTGTGTGTGCGCGCGCGCGTGCACTTTATCGCACCCCTGGAGGTCAGAGGACAACTTGAGAGGCTCTGTTCTCTCCTTTCGTCCTGTGGCTACATCCCAGGAATTGAACTTAGGTTGAAAGGCTTGCCTGCAAATTCTGTTGCTTGCTAAAATATGTTGAGTTGGCCCCATATTCTTCTAAGTGTGAGATCTCTTAGGACATATTGTCTTGACAGAAAGTACGTTTACAGCACAATTTTTATGTATTAGGTGGTGAGAACTTTTTCATCTTGCAAAGCTGAAACTTGATGTCCTTTCGCCAGTTTTTCCCCCAGGTTCTGCCAGTTGCAATACTCAATTCTTCCATGACTTTTTTTTCATATAAATATGCTGGCAGAAATCAATGATTTATTTCCTGTGTTTTAAGCACTTATACATAAAGTGTATTTATATAGTATTTTCCTTTCTTGTCTATTTTCACCAAGGACAATACTTTCCAAATGTGTCAACATTATTGCAGGTGACAGGATTTATATTTTCTAAGGGTAATAAATATTCTATGTAATGTGTGTGAGTGTGTATGTGTGTGTTACATAATAGCAAATGGATAAAGCACTTGAATAGTCATGCTATTTGTGTATGTATGTTTCTAATTTGTTTGACAAATTCACGTGTGAGTACTTTATTAGATGTAGTTTCCAAATACTTTTCAACTTTCTATTTGTTTTATTCCTCAATCTTTTGACAGTTCCCTTTATTGCACAGGATATTCTAAGCTGATGTAACCTACTTATCTGCTTTCCTCATCGCCAAGACCAATGTCCAAAATCTTTGTTCCTACATTTCTTCTAGTATTTTTACAGACACAGATCTTATTTATGAAAATATTTGATCTGCATCAATTAGTAAGGAAATTATACTTTCTCTCTTGAAACTTCTCAGCAATTGAATGAGGATTGGTTGATCAAACATTCCTATGAAATATACATATATAATACAAATTAAATATATATATATACTTGTATATGTTAATGTTTATTTTATTCCAGTTGTCTGTCTTTTTATGGCAATAGAGTATTTTATTATCTCTGAAGTTTTTATTGCTTTTGAAATCATAATAATGAAAGGAAAGAGTGGCATGCTTCCTCCAACAATGCCTCATCTCTGACACCAACCTCAATAGTACCAGTTACTGGAGACTAAGTACTCAAACATATGAGCCCATGGGGAACATTCTCATTCAAACCACCACAGCCATTCTCTTTCTCTCTTACAGCCTAAATAAAGCATAACATATCAATAATGCCCTGGTGTTAAGTGACGATCCTAATAAACTTATCTTACATGGCCATTGTGAGGCTAGATAGTTAAACCTACCAAACTCTGAGAAGCCTAATTAATGAATAACAAGCCCTTTCTTTCCATTATTATTGTTGATGGTAATATCCAGAAACTAAGACCATGGAAAGATAACAAGTTTTATAGAGTTTTAAAAATGAATAAAATAAATAGTAACAAAAAGTAAAAATTGTTACTAATTAGCATCTACTAGGATATTTGTAGAAACAGCAAAAAAAACTTTGTAGGTTTCTTTTTTCATATAAATATTGTAGGCAGAAACCAGTGATTTATTTCCTGTGTCTTAAACACCTAATATGTCTTCCTGGCTCATTCCTAAAAATAACACAAAGACCCATTATTGTATTTTTCAGTGTAAACACAACTTACCTTCAATGCATTGTCTTCATCATGCTTTGCCACCGTTTTTTAATAGCGATATGTGTTTGTGAATGTGAGATTTAAATGCATGCTTCATTTTTAAAAGGTTTTTCCTGGCTTGGATCTGGCTCCCAGTTGAAAATTGTATCATGTAGTGGACATACTATTGTAGTTAGAGATGTTTCAAAGGAAAAATACAAACTTTTGCTTTTCAATTGACTTGAACCGTTATCCATTTTAATATGTGAGAATGTATTTTAAAGTCTCCAGAACAAGTAAGGGAGTAATAAACCAACCATTTGTTATATAATTAAATTAAATCATCTGATTTCTGCCCACATCAAGCATACATAAGAATGTTGTTGGGGTTTCTGTCCTGCCTGGTTCCTGAAATCATTAAGTTCCAAAGAAATTACACAGAGGTCCACTTTAACTATAAACTGATTGGCCCATTAGCTCAGGCTTTTTATTAACTCTTATAACTTATATAGCCCATTATTAGCCCATTATTCTTATCTGTGTTAGCCATGTGGCTCAGTACCTTATTCAGTGGGGTAGTCACATCTTGCTTCTTCTATGGATGGAACAGGATTGCTGAAGAATGGGCTTCCTCCTTCCCAGAATTCTGTTTTCATAGACCCGCCTCTACTTCCAGTCTGGTTGTCCCAACTATACTTCCTGCCTGGCTGCTGGCCAATCAGCTTTTATCTAAAATATAATTGACAGAATACAGACCACTGTCCCACACCATAAGAACAATTTCATGCATATAGACACTGTATTGTAATCCTACCCTCCCCTTCACATTATCCTTTCTTATGTCTTTTCTACTCCTACTGAACTCCTTTTTCAATTAGTATCTCTCACACTTTCACAATTTTTATTCATTTCCTTTTTTTTCAGTCCTGTCTTATGCAAGTTGCAAAAGCTTTTGTTTGTTCATGACCCTTTTCATACCATGTGGCCAGTGTCCTCTTGCTCGTTACAGTCTTTCCATCCTTATTCACTGTGTTCCAGTGGTCTTGGATGAGGTGATAGAGATATCATGTTTGAAGGTGATATTCATCAGTTACTTCTTCTCAGCAATTTGACTACATAACCCATTATCAAAATATCAGGAGTACATTTCTCCATAGAGTCTATGATTTGGCTAAGTTTACAGTGAGATGAACGCCCTCTTACCCATGGAATGGACTTTACGTTCCATCAGAAAGCAGTTAGCTACCTCCAAATAGCCATTCCACTAGTGCATTACTGAAAATGTCTCGCCTGGAAGATTAATATTGCATGTTGCAGTGTTCACTCCTGGGTAAGGCAGTTAACAGGTGTTTTACTTCAGTCCCTTGCATGGCACGTTCCAGCATTATAAAAGCTAGCCTGGAGAGAAAAAACTTACAGCTCAGTTTCAGCTTGATTTCTTTGCATCCTTTATCCAAGGTGCAGAGTGACTTCCACAATAAAGAATTACCTTTAGTTTATCTGATTTCTGCTCTCAGCAAAGAAAAGTAATCTATTGTTCTTCCTCTCTATTTCCATTGCCTGACTTATATACAGAGCTTTGAAAACACTTTGAAATTATCATTGTACTATATAACAATGTTCTGGCTGCAAAAAGCCATTTATACAACACTGGAACCCTTACGTTTAAAATATCTAGTGTACCTTCTTTCATTTGTATAAATGCACTCTATGTATTTGTCTAGTTATCAGCCCCCTTAATGATACATTTGATAAAATGTGTCCTTGTTGGTAACTGTTAAATGACTATATAGGCTAGACGATACACAAGGAAGCTAAATAATAAATAAATAAATAAATAAATAAATAAATAAATAAAGCAAGTAAAGTCCTTATTAGATGAGCTAGTTTCTAATAGTATTTCTCACATTTTATTCTTCAAAAGCTATTTTGTTTTCATTTTCATTAACAGAACGAGCTCCGGATGATTTACTGAAAAGAGATTTTTAGTGAGTTTGCAATTCTATGTATAAGACAGGCAGGCACTGATGTACTTATTAGTAATCTTTCAGAAAGTTTAACTTGCAATAAACAACAACAGAAAAATAATTCATAATAAGATGGAAAATTCTAGGCATTAATTGTTACTTATACATAATAGTGGAGTTTCACTGCAACATTTTCAATGCTGTATACAAGGTATTTTATCCTCCCTTATCGTATTCTAGGTTCTCTTCTAAGATTCACAACATCTCTAGCATTGCATTGGTTATCCTATGTTTTGTGGATCTTTGTTCTATTTATTTATTTATTTATTTATTTATTTATTTATTTATTTATTTATTTATTTATTTAAGATTTCTGTCTCTTCCCCGCCACCGCCTCCCATTTCCCTCCCCCTCCCCCAATCAAGTCCCCCTCCCTCATCAGCCCAAAGAGCAATCGGGTTCCCTGCCCTGTGGGAAGTCCAAGGACCACGCACCTCCTTCCAGGTCTAGTAAGGTGATCATCCAAACTGCCTAGGCTCCCACAAAGCCAGTACGAATCGAATAGAAGACCCTGACTTTAACCCAGAGACCTATGAACACCTGATTTTCGATAAAGGAGCTAAAAGTATACAATGGAAAAAAGAGAGCATCTTCAACAAATTGTGCTGGCAAAACTGGTTGTCAATCTGTAGAAGAATGAAAATAGATCCATATCTATCACCATGCACAAAACTCAAGTCCAAATGGATTAAAGACCTCAATATCAGTCTGAACACACTGAACCTGATAGAAGAGAAAGTGGGAAGTAGTCTACATCATATGGGCACAGGAGACCACTTCCTATGGATCTTTGTTCTTTTGACAGGGATAAGATGAAATCTCAAAGTTGTTGAATTTTTTTTAATTTCTCTAATTGTTAGATATGTTGACTATCTTTTGATATATTTGTATGTCATTTTATTTTACTCTTTTAATAACTGTGTTTTTATTTCTTAGGCCCATTTTTTTAGTGGTTTCCCTCCTTCTCTTCCTTCTTCCTCCTCCTTTTTTCTTTTTGGTTCTATATGAATTTCAGAATAGTTTCTTTGTTCCTTTTATTTCTGTGATGAATGAGATAGGAATGGTATTTTGATAGGCATTGCACCGAGTCTGCAAATAGATTCTCGTAAAATGGTTGTTTTCACAGAGTTAATTCTATCACTCCATCCGCATAGGACTGAATGTCATTCCACTTTCTAGTGTCTTTATCCTATTCTTCCAAAGTTTAAATTTCTCATTGCACAGTTTTTTTACTTCTTAAGTTTGTTCCTATATACTGTATTTTCATTGAGGCTGTTGTGAATGAGAGTAAGTTCATGATCTCTTTCTTCATGCATTTGTTGTTAGCATGCAGAAAAGCTATTGATTTGTTAGTTCTGTATCCTGTGGATCCTGGCTGGTGAGTATTGTTTTATTTATATATTTTAGATATTAATCCCTGTCAAATGTATAATTAGCAAATACTTTTTCCCCATTCTATAGATCGTGATTTCACACCCTTTAATTTCAAGAGACCCCATTTGTCAGTTATCTGAGCTTCTGTATCACTTTCAGTCACTTGCAGTTGATTTTTATGGGATGAGATCTAGGGACCCAGTCTTGGTATTTTGACTATGATTTATCAATATTTTACCTCAGTATTTTATTAGTTTTCCCCAGTAGCACTTGTGGAAGACAGCCTCTTATTTTCAATGTGTATTTTTGGCATCTTTGTCAAAAACAAGCTGACTGTAGCTGTGTGGGATTATAGGTGGCTGTCTATTCCATTCCATTGAACTTTATGTCTGTTTTGTGCCCATGTTATGATGGTTTTGTTATAATAGCTTTATAACATAATTGTGTATGGTGAACCCTCTAGCATTGAACTTTTTCTCAGGATTCCTTTGGTTATCTATATCCTTAGTACTCTCATGCAGATTGTGTAGCTAATATTTCTATTTCTATCCAGAATGCCAGTGGAATATTGGAACTTTGGTTACAATTGTGTTGAACCTTTAGACTGCTTTTAAGATGTTGATTTTCAAATTATCAATTTCTCCAGTGTAGGAGTGTGGGACATATTCCTGACATCTATTTCCTTAATCATTTTGGTTTTTTTCCTCTGTTTTAGAGATTTTAGGTTTAGGTATAATCTAAGGATCCAAGATGTTTTAGTTGTCTTTTTTTTTCTATTGTAAATGAAACTGTTTTCCTGATTTGTCTCTTGTTCTTGTTTACTATTGGTAAATAGGAAGTGCACATTTTTTTTTTAAAAAATGTGAATTGTGTATTTTGCCACTTGGATGAAATGTCAACCCTAATTGTTTATCTGGTCGAATATTTGGGGTCTCTTATATATAGAATTTTATAATCTGTAAAAAAAAAAGCACAATGCTGGCCATACCATGCTTGTATATAGCCTTTATCCTGTCTATATCTGTCCACTTTACTGTTGTTTTCATCAACAATTTTATGAGGGAAAGCATTATTTTGCCAAAAAACATTCTTTGTTATTGCACGAGAGCACATTTATATGATGTATATATGTTAAGTTTACTGTCCCATGTGAAATGAAGCTAATTTGACCACTATGAATCTTTTTCTTATATGCTTTCATTTAGTTTGCAAATATTTTATTAAGAAGTTTTTTTTTAATCTGTGTTTCTTAGGTAAGTGGGCTTTAATTTTCTTTAACTTTTATTTTCTTCATTTTCACTTTTCTTATGTTTGTATTACAACAGTGTCCTAATCTGAGGAATAGTTTTCAAACCTCCCATCTCTTTCAATTGTGTGGCACAATTTAAGAGCTATTAATGTTTGTAGTTATCAAAGACATGATAAAATGTCAATGAATTTATCTGGACCTTGATTATTTTTTAAGTTGCCCAAATTTTGCTGCTGCTTTGATATAGTTGCTTGCTACAACTCTCTTCAATCTCTTCATGTTTTCTAAGTTTGATTTTGAAGAGGAACAGTAATCTAGAAATTCATTCATCATTATAGACTTCTCAATTTAGTGGAATATGGGTTTTTAGAATATGTTCTTTTGATTTTTTCTGAGTTTTGCTGGTATCTATTATAATGTACCCTGTTCATTGCTAATGTTTTAATTGAATTTTTTCTTTTGATTAATTTGTTCATGCTTTTAATCTTGCATAAAATCAACTCTTCATTTTATTAATTCTTTAAACTCTATTTTTCATTTTAGGTCAATAATTTCTGCCTTAATTTTATGTACTGATTTTTAAAAAGCAAGACCTTAAAATTAATCATTAATTAGCTAGTTGCAATCTCCTTGATTCTTTTAATTTAGGTACTTACAGACTATTTATATAATTTTCCTAACTTGGACTTCTTTCATTGCATTTTGCAGGTTTTTGAAAATTCTGTTTTTATTTTCATTCAGTTCTAGGATTTTTAAAATTTTCTTTTCTGACATTTTCAGTGATTCATCCATCACTGAGTATTATGTTTCCATGTCCTAACAGTTGTTTTATTTAATAGAAAGTTCCATGAATTACTGAGAAGAATGCATATGCTGTTTTGCTTGAATAGGTTATATGGTAGGCATCTGTTTGGTCCATTCAATCAATAATCTCTATGAACGAGCTGACTGACCTCTCTCCCATTTCAGACTTTTCATCTCACCAGATCTCTCTCATACATTAAAATGCCAAAGACCTCCTTATTTCATTACCCTATTTTCTTAAAATTTATTTAGAAGTTTATTTGTATCTTCTTTAATTCTTTAATGTATTTATTATCATTCTTTTTAATTCTTTGCTTGAATTCCATCTAGATCACTCCCATTGTGGCCCGTCTTTTGGAGCTGATAACTTTTGGGGGACATATTGCCTTGTTCTTATGGAGTCACATCGCCAACATTTTGTTAGAGCTACTTCCGTATCTGAAGTTATGTCAATTTTTTTAAAAAGAAATACAGGTTACCTTTCTCCTTTCTGTGGAAGCTTTTTAAATTTTGACTTAAGACTAGGTTGTAATAAGATTGTGATGTCATTTTCTCCCACTGGAGAGGTGTTCAGGCACTCTGCTCTGTCACCAGTACTCCCTTGAGACTAGCATGCAGTTTACAGCAGCAATCAGAATACAGTATGAAAACAGCACAGCACTGAAATAAAAATCAATCACTCTTCAGCATCTGTCATCTTAGAGGGTAATGCAGCACCCATAGTATCGTGAATACTCTTGTATTAGTTACTGTGCTGTGACAGGTAATAAAAGATAAAGTTATTTTTTAAGATTAAATTTAATGATTGAAATTTGGTTGATAGAAACTAGAGGAGGAGAACAGAAATAGAAGGGGGCGCTATAATGATAAAAGAGAATAAGGATGAGATGAAGGACTGAAAAATGAGGTAAACAAATAAATACAATGTACAGCAGTACTAGCTCCTAGGCTGCTGAAACAAAGAAACTCTGCAAACCAGGTCAGTCCACCTTCTTTGGAGGGGTAAATGAACACGTGGAAAATTAAAGAATAGGCAGAAAATAAAGAAAAATATGTTGTGTTACAAAAATAGAAAAGGACCAAGTTTGCCTGTTAAATGGACATTGAGTATTAAATAGAGGAGGATCAGCTGTGGAGGGGAGAACTGCGGAGGGGAGAACTGCGGAGGGGAGAACTGTGTAGGGGAGAACTGTGGAGGGGAGAACTGCGGAGGGATAGGGGACACAAGAAGTGATGACTTTAATTTCTGGATTCCTTCTCAAGTCTGGCGTTATTGGTCCTCTACCTCCTAGAAGTCTGTTTCATCTCCTTGGAGTTACCTCTCTGTGTGTGATGACTGATGCCAGATGGTTTGGACTTTTCACTCCATTAATTCTTTCTTTGGTTGACCACATCATAGATATGACTGTCCTCAGTGTCCCATACTCTACTTGAAATCTGAAGGCAAGTTTCTTATAGACTTCAGTTACTATCAAGTCACTGAATGATGTGTCGTTCAATTTCCAAGCTTCTTTCCCCCGTCTAGCATTACTTTTCTAGGCTGGATTCAGACTATAATGCCATAATACTTAATCTTTCTCAAGCTTATGATTCCTAGAGCAAGGATGGTTACTGATCTTGAATACAGCAAGGTCTTTTGGAAGCACTGCTTTTTTTCTGATCTGTGTGGGGACCCAGTGCTCAGCATCAAGTGTTGAAGAGAGAGGAGTTTTCTTCTGTAATTGCTTTTGTTGTTCTTTGTGTAGCCTTTATTCTAGTTGTTTATTACTCTTCCAATGGCTCTTTTTATTTTTCTCTAGATGTTCATGCTTGAATGCCATCAGCAATCTTGAAATCTTTCTTCCTGTTGCTTTTCTTCTTGATCTGTCCTGTGGAAGTGAAGCGAACTGATTAATTCCTGAGGTGACCACTATGATAATAAAATTGTATAATATGTATTTGTTATATACACTATAGCAAAAAATTAGTGTGCTTTTACACACAGAGAGACACATATTTGTGTTACAGTTAAGTTAATGCATATTATGCAATTATAGCTTTATTTCAAACAATATTATTAAAGAATGTAAAGAATTGTATTTACAGCTAAATTTTATTGCTGAATACTTTTCAAGAGAAGAAAAATAAAATGATCAAATAAGTACTACTAATTTGTTTATGTGCAGAATTTATGTATGCATTCCTACAGAGATTGCACATAGAGGACAAGTAATCTCTGACCCACCAAGTAAAATAAAATTATCCTCCATCATTAGCTTTATTCTATTTTTACTAATACTATTTGGTCACATAATGAATTAAACTGTTATTTCCGTTTCAGTATTTCACAGATCAAATAGAGTTGAGGCTGTTTCTATACTAAACAAGTGTCAAACAGCCAACAAATATGGGTAGGAGGACCAGATTCTGGAAAGATTACACTCACACAGATTTTCCTATACATCAAAGTGAAAACTAAGCCGGTCGGTGGTGGCGCATGCCTTTAATCCCAGTACTCGAGAGGCAGAGGCAGGCAGATCTCTGTGAGTTCGAGGCCAGCCTGGTCTACAAAAGCTAGTTCCAGGATAGGAACCAAAAAGCTACGGAGAAACCCTGTCTCGAAAAAAAAAACTAACAAGACGTTCTAAATGTAGATCCTAGGGAGAGGTGTTTCGTTTCAGACTAAGATGGATTTACCATAGTTTTCATGGAGAACAAAGCTAGCTGACAGGGGAGAGAGGGTGAGTGGCTATGAACGAGCTGGCTGACCTCTCGCCCATTTCAGACTTCCCATCTCACCAGATCTCTCTCACACATCAAAACGCTCCCACAATTATGTATTTCCCAAGGTCTGAGGCTAGTGATGATTCTGTTGCTGTTACCAGATACAAACTTGAAAATAGTGAGATAAATAAATTTGTCTTTAACTAGAGGACACAGTCACAGATATTTCAGTATAACAATGTATTTTATAACCTTTCCTGGAGAGATATGAACATATGTCTATTTCTTCCAAATAGGGAGCAAATGACAGAAAAAGAAACGATTGCTCCCAAGCCAAGCTTAGTGAAGCAATGAATTATTTGGTGTAGTTTATAGAAGCATAGATTAAGAGTTACTTCTACCAGCAGGGTCACACAATAGTATCTATTCTTCAAGTATTCTAATTTTCAGCCAAGTCACTAAGGAAAAGCTATGCTTTTAGCTATTTTAATATGCTCTACCATTTTTCAACGTTTGGGCCTAAGGTGTGCACACCTCAAAGCCAATCTCCCTATCTGGTGAGAGGAGTTTGGCTGCTTGTCTTCTTGGCATAAGTAGGCATTTTATTTAATAGTGCTCACCATTCTAGATTTCACAGTTTTCACTACTTCTCTTACATGAAAAGACATAAACTGTCTTGACAGGAAAGGGTCCATGTTGTTGTTTGAAACTTCCTTTATTTGGAGTGGTAGTCTTACAGATTCACAACTTCGTCTTCCATACATAAGGCTGTAAGTTCATCCTTTCTTTGTTGTGATTCTTTCATAAGAATAATACCTTTAAAAAAAATCACAGTTGATGCAATGTAGCACACTGACTTATTACTCACTGGTCAAGGAAACAGAACAGAAGAGCTTGAATTTTTTTTAAACCAAAGAAAACTTGATGCATGGATTAATTGGACTACTTTAAAAAAATTCTAAAATGTCTAGGATTGTAAATTCACAATTATCAGAATTATATTAGTGTAGAGAAAGTGCTATCATACTCACAGAAAAATTCAATAAGAATATCTATGAAATAAAATGATATATTTTGGTTATTATAGATCATTTAGCTCTATACAATCTGAAATATTGTAGGACTAACAAGTACAACCTGAAAAGACTCGTTCAGATGACCTAATCTTTAAAATATGTATTTGATGATAGCAATCAAGGTTGTACACACTATATCCTTCAAACACTGGGCTTCCAGCTCTTGTAAGGAGGAAGGGTTCATGTTAATGGAGGCAAGATGAGAGTTGGACACAAGGAGCTCATACCAGATGATACGGTGTCACACTGAGGAATTCCACAAGGATTAGCAGGGGGATCGCCAACATATGATAAACTAATGAAAATGTGACAAGATAGTATAAACCTAAGTTTCCATGCTTAAAGAGGTCAAGTTAATGTAAGTTTCCTCATTTGTTTTGTTTTTCCATCTGGGATATAATACTGATAATGCTCTTCTGGCTTCATGCATTATTAACTAATTAATTAGTTTCTACACTGTGAAAATGTTTGAAATTAAACCTGCCTATTTAAAACAGCTAAATTTGCAGTTTGAAAGGATAAACCTCTCAGAGCCACTCTTGCATTGGCCTTTATTTTACTGTAATTATAACTTTGACATATTTAAATTTGAAGGTGCTTGTGCAACAAATGCTGCTATGGGAAAAAACAAACACACATTTTAATATGTCCTATGGGTGGGAGACGTTTTAAAATGAATGGACTCTAAGTTCTGATATTTAAAAGCAGGTCAGGTGGGAAGAACAGAATTCATACATAAATTATAATGCATATTTGTAGGTATGTTTGCTATATATATTAAACCTAAGTGCACAAAAGAAATAGAACAAATTTTAATGTATATACACTTACAGGGTCAATTACAACAACCAAATGCATAAAAATATTGTATACTTAGGGTAGTTAATTTTTTTTTTTTTTTGCTCTTTGTGGATCCATCTCCCACCTCCCCAATAAACACACAGAGACTTTATGTTACCTCTGAATGTCTTGCTTGGCTTATTTTGTTTCTAGTTAGCTTTCCTAACTTAAATTATCCCATTTCTCTTTAACTACATTTTGCCTCTGGGCTTTTTACTTTTCTTTGTTCTATATATCTTGCTTTCCTTTCTACTTCATGACTGGCTGTGTAGCTGAAGAAATGGTTTTTGGCCTCCTTTTCTCCTCCTTTTATTCCTCCCCTTAGCTCTCTCCCTAGATTTCTCCTCCTATTTATTCTGTTTGCCCACCAGCCTCATCTGCCTATTTCTCTCTTCTGCCTAGCTATTGGCTGTTAAGCTCCTTATTAGACCAATCAGGTATGTTAGACAGGAAAAGTAACATACCTTTACAGAGTTAAAAAATGCAACATAAAATAATGCAACATATCTTTGCATCTTTAAACAAATATTCCTCAGCATAAACAAATGAAACATATCTTAAACTAATATTCCACAACAATTTAGTGTTTACATGCTTGTTTCTTTGCTATTTTCTTTAGGCATTTTTTTAAACACAGATGTATAAACACAGACACATCTATCTTCCAAAAGTTCCTTGAAAACTGTATACCAGGGCTCTCTGTCTTATGTCTGGGCTGGATTAAAAATGAGATTCTTTTGTCTGTACTCAAGAGAGTTTAGAGCACTATAGTCAAGAACTTAATGATTGTGTACAGCTATGACATTTAAAACAAAGGCAATGAATCCTTACTTTTGACTTATGGGAAATATTTTATTCAGAGGGCCTGTTGTTTATAGGAATGATTTTTCTAATTAACAAAGTAACCACAAGTCACATTAACAAAACCACAGTAATGCAGTAAGGAAAAGCTGTGTTTCTATGTGCCCTCGTGGTCATCTTCTAGACTTGAGCAAATCACTGTAATTAAGAGACAATGGACAACTCAAACACTCACTGGATATGTTCTGATGTGCAAAACTTACTGAATCAATTCTCAAACTTACCATGAGAAACAAATTTAGAAAAGCCATATGAAAATAACGCTAACAAATTTCTATTTAAAAGCTTGCCATTTATGTTACTAAAAGAAAAAAATCACGTTCTAAGTTTTACAACCCTATACATTTATTTTTTTGTTATATGTGACATTTAAAAAGTATATTTAAATGTTGATAAATTTATGATCACACTAGGTAAATAGTTCCCTTTGATCTGACAGTTCTTTATAACTTATATGATTTCTTGCCAGACTAAAAGCTCTGTCATTTCTATATCTGGATACTAAATTATCAAGTGATTTTTCTATGCCTAAAATGTGTAGCATTTAGACATTAATTTACTCTGTTATCCCTGCATAACAGGTTTATTAAACACTGATTAATATCCTTATATAGACTAGGTCCCACAACCCTCATCAGGGGCTCCAAGGGAAAGAAAATGGGATAGACTCATGAGATTGAGGCACTGGTCCTTGACATGGTATTACCCATGTCGAAAACATACTTACTCGGGACTTCTCTTGCTCTCTGCAAGTTGTATGCTAGCTATAATCCTGTATCCATGGGGCACAATGTCTAATGGGGGGGGGAAATCATTGTCCTTAACATGGTTATGGCTCAACTTAAGGAAAAGGCAAACACTGCTTATAAATTTTGGTAAATTCTCTAGTAAGTTTTCTGCATCTGAGAAATGACAACTAAATTCAGATACTGGGTTGCAGAAAGCTAGCCTTGTTTTATGTGAAAGTGGCAGGGTTTTATTTTATAATAAAGTAATGGTAAGATCTTCAAAACAAAGCAAGAACGTACATGAGTCATGTTCTATTTTAAGCAATGGCATTTCAATGTTGTCTTGAAAGCTATTTGGAATTAGAAAGATTTTTAAATGCCTAAAGTTGGTCTGTTTTTTTTTTCTGTCTCTCTGTCCATTTCTCTCTGTCTTTGTCTCTCTGTCTCTTATTTTCCCCCCACCCTGCATTGCATGAGTTGACCTCAAATTCCTGTGTTGTGATGTTGGATCTAGCTTATATTACAAGATGATCATTTAAGAAAGTTGGAGATGAGTCTTTTAATATTGGTTAAGACATGGAGGATATTACTCTTTTGGTGGCTTCAATGCCTTAATAATATTAGATTAATACCAAAGTTTTTTGGAGTAGACTCTCTTTCTTGGCTGTTTCATGCTTCTGCCATGAGACAAGTAGTGTTGCTAGTCTCCAAAGAAAGCTGTGCTCAAGGCACTGCCTTTGGAGGAAAGGCCAAGCCCTTAGCAAACAATATACCCGCTTATAGCTTGATACTGGTGTTCCTACTCTCTAAGACTGCAATCAATACATTTCCTTGCCTTACAAGTTTTCAGTCATAAAGATGTGTTATAGGACCTCAAAATAGACTTACCCAGCTTATAAATTAGTCTATAAAAGAACTTAAACCTAAGACTTTTATAAGAAGGCTCCCAATTTATGTCAATTAGTTTATTAGACCTATGCTAGACTAATTCTAAAAATAAAAACAAATTTATATTATATATAATTTGATATCAGATAAACTATTTTATAAGTGACAGAAATGAACAAAATATATTTCATGCAAAAATCATTTTTTGAAATAAAACTCATTTTATGCTTTGCATAAACTATTTTTTCTGATTTTTATATCTTATTAGTAGTCTCATAATTGAAGGAAAGTTGAATTCCAAGTTCTCTCTCATCTCTGAGTAGCTGCTTGTGCTTTTAGGAGATGCTATGCAATATCTGTCACATGAATACTTGTGGTTTCTACTGCCACCTCTCTCTACACTGCAAATGTATGAATCTCCAGCCATTCATCTCTACATATTACTACGATGAATAATAATAAATTACCTGGAAGAATTAAAAAAATTTCAAGAATATGTTTTTATTATACTTATTAGGGTAACAATTTTCTTAGAACCCGCACGACTCTGCTACTTAAATGCTAGATTATATACTTAAAAACTCTTTGGTTGAACTATCCTGACAAAGCTAATGCCTTTACTTGGATTTTTTTGACACTTTTTGAAGAAACTGTTGGAGATGGTGCTCTTCTCTAGGGAATTATAAAGCTGCTCCTGGAATAAGCATGCAAACTAAACAAAGCAAATCTTATAAAAATCCAAACCTGTATTTGACAAGCCACTAATGGTGTTAGAGTGCTCCACTCTGGTTCTTGCAATAAATAAAGACAACCATCACTAATACAAGAGAGGACAACTGGAAATGCCACAATTCTGCTGTCAGACTTATGAAAAAATCTATCTACATATATAACATACACACACATACCATATATGTATATATATATATATTCCTAAGATAGTAAATCCTATCTGCGTTCTAAATACTTGCCATTATCTCATTTATCTGTAATAATGAATGATATTGAAAAATAAGTGAGTGCTAAAAAAAAAGGATTGGAGATGATAATAGGTAGATACACTAATAATAATAGTGAGTAATAGTGAGAATACTAGTGTGCTATTATTTATAGATAATTTACATTGGTATAGATTCTTGTATATTGATACAAATTTAAATCATACCTGTTATATTGAATATGCTCCTATTTCTTTTACAATATTTGTGTGCCTATGCAAAGTCATTTTGTCATATTGTATGCATGTGTGTTTCTACCTCAGTTTAAGATACTTTGTATATTGATTTAGTTTTAGGATATATTTGTTATATTACACTATATGTTTCTACCTCAGATCAAGATACTTATATATTGTTTACATTTTGAGGTTATTGTTCTCATTTCCCGTACATTTGTTTAAAGACTATTTAATATGTTAATATGAAGCCTTAGTCTTTAAGCTATATAAGTATTAAGAATTATAGGTCAATAGTCATCCATACTTGTCATACTTATTGTTAGACTAATCAGCTTCTTTAGATGCATAGATATTGTATGGGGTAACCTTCAACCACTTCAATGAACTGCAGAATATGGCATGTAAATAACTGAGAATTCTGTTGATATAAGGCACAATTGTTCCTGGCAACACCAATCTAGTCCTGAGAGAATGCTGGGGAACCTAAGGGACTCCACTTGGAGCTTGTTTTCTTCTTGGCAAAACTGGCAAAGAACTGCCTATGCCTTGACCACGGACAAAATGCATAGTGTCTGTACTGTATAAGCAGGATACAAGAAAAAGACTGCCAAATATTTCCAAGACAGAGTAGGTAAGACAGTTTTGAAAAATTTCCTGTCTTTGAAAATGGTCTGTCAATTACTCTAGGCCTTAGCCAAAGCTGGTTTCTTCAACATTGCAAACGAGACTTTGGGTGATCGCCCAGGTAGCCAATTGTCCTTGTCCTTGCACCTTTTAAAAGTCGCTTGATTTCACTTTCTGTTTACTAGAGTAATATTATTTCCATTCTCAGGTCTTTGACAGGGTTGAAGACTAGATAGTCGTAGTTACTGTCCTCTCACGTAGATAGTTGTAGTTACTGTCCTCTCATGACTTAGCCAAGCCATTTCTAATATAAGACTGAGACTCCTTAGGATAACTATTGAAAGCTTTAGCAAATGTTTCTTGATATTTGTTCTTATTGTATACAATTTTGTATTAGGCTCATAACTCTCTTATTTAGACTACCATCCACCTAATCCCAGTTTAGTCTCCCAGAAAAGAGTAGGACATGGCAAAATAATACACAAAATATACAAAAAAGCACAAATCCTCACATCAAGACAGGGCAAGGCAAGCCAGTAGGAGGAAAATGGTTCTAAAAGCAGATAAAAAGTCATAGACACCCCCACTCCCACTGTCAGGAATCCACAAAAAATTCTAAGCAATGACAGCATGTATGCAGAAGACCTAGCTTAAATGCAGAGCTTAGGTTCTGACTGTGATTGCCTCTTCAGTCTCTGTGAAGATCCATGAGGCTTGCTTAGTTGATCCCAAGGGACATGTTTTCTTAGTCTCCTTGATCGCTCTGGCTCCCACAATTCTTCCTCCTGCTCTTTCATAAGTTTCCTGAGCTTTGGTGGGAGGAACTCAATGGCAAACATCTTCAGTAATTTTTTTATTGTTTTTTCTTTTTGGCCAGTTGTGTTTGGCCTCTATCCTAGGTGTCTTTTGGCTAAGATCAACTGTAGTATCTGTTCTTGTCATATTTTTAATTGTTTGCTCGTTTTAGCTTTTTTTTTTTTAATTTTTTCAGCAAATAGAGACCAATTGACTCCGGAATGCCACATTACAATGACTATATCAACAAAACAACTCCTGCACCTAAGACTCAGGTTACATAGCAGATGGCAATGTACAAAAATTGTAAGAACCAGAGGACCAAGAAGTCTGCTGTGAGATTGTACCTTCTAGAGAAGCTACACCTGGAACATGTGAACAGATCCAAGAGCAATCTCAGTTGTTGGAGACAATCTCAGGAGGCCTCACCAAGTAAAGACTTACAGGCACTTGACTGTTGAGAGAGGGAAAATTAATTAAAATTGGTTATACAATTTTGATTGGCTAAACTTAGAAATGTGTACTTGTAGGGAATAGCAGGCAATATTAAACAGACTCAGTAGGATCTATCTATCTATCTATCTATCTATCTATCTATCTATCTATCATCTATCTATCTATCTACTATCTATCTATCTTTCTATCTATCTACCATGTATCTGATGTATATGTATAATGTGTGTACATATGCAAATGTATATGTATAAACAGTTGTGGTTAAAGACAAAGAAGCTATGAATTTAAGGGTCAATGTCCAACATGACAGGGATATGAAAGTGGAGAGGGAAAGGAGAAATTATATAACCGCATTTTAATCTTTAAAAATGAAGAAAAAACGTACTTGTTTCAATATATACTTATCGGCAAAATTTGACAATTTATAATATTTTTACTATAAGAAATAAAGTAATAAATATAATACATCAGTAAAGAAACATGTATGTGTGGATGTGTGCGTGTGTGAGAGAGAGAGAGATACTATTTTATTTTCTGAGACTTAGAATCTGTTTTCTTTGTCTCTATGTATCATATTAATTAAAAGTGTTCAGTGTGTAATATTATATATAGCGAGAGTTGCATAGTTATGATTTGTACACTTAGATTATATCTATATCGATGCACACATATACTGTCAGGAAAGAGAAGTCCACTTACATATAATATACGCAATTGATCTCATTAAAACTGATCTCATGGTTCCAGCTGAGAAAATTGGTCAAACAAAACAGACTTGACAGGAATGACTATACCTGCAATAAAAGTCATTCTGAATAAAGGCCTGAACCTAGCTACATGCAGTATAGAACAGCAGACTGTGGGCATATGATGACCAAAATCACTTAAGAAATGTCCATGGTCCACAGGGGGAATGGAGGCCTGAAATTGGCTCGTCATAAGTTCAGATCCTGCCAGAGAGGCCAGTATTAAGGAGAGTAGCTGCATAGGACAACAGCTTTAGGAGGACAATGAGCTTTATATCCCTCTTCTATTTTCTTGTACTTTTCACTTAAATTTTGTTTCTCACTGCTGGCACCAGTTCTGTATTTTTCTCTGATTTTTGTAGGTGATTCCAGTGTGTCACCAGCCAATGCCAGAAAGTAAAGTAACTGACTCTGTTCAGGATTCTCCTATGTGACAAAAGCCTCTGCACGTTTACTTTGGTTCAGCACACTCTTGCACCACTAATCTGTGAAAATAAGCTTGCACGTTCATTTATTATCAGTACACAAAATGTCTAATCCAATGACCAAAGTAGATTTCTAAAAAAGTGTGGACAGTTAAAGAAAATTAACAACTCATAGCGGAACCCATCTTTGCTTTCCATTCTAGTATGTCACTCTCTGGAAACAAAAACAACTATTCAGCTATTCCAGTAGCAATAGGGTGCAAATTTCTACAAATCCAAGCCTTTTACTTGTCTCGAAACAATTTGCAAAGACCTTTACTTAGACTTAACTGTAGACCTCCTCAAATTTAGTATTTCATTTTAGCTTTAGGATTCCATTTGCCATTTATTTTGTATATTTTCTCAGTTACTTTTAAACTCTTGGTTTTGTAATGCAATCAAAGCAATGTGATAAAGAAGTCATTCATACCATAATGATCTCAACTAGAAGTCTGTAGCAGGAGAGTTCATTTATTCAGTAAATATTTACAGAATCTACAGCAGAAAACAAAAATAATTCTTCATTGTCAGCACTGTGTGTTTTACACTAAGGTAAAAGCACAGCGTGCGTATTAAACATACTCATGGCATATTTACCTGTTGACTAAATGAGACCTTGGTGAACAATCATATATTATAAGGTCTAAGAAAGACAAAAGGACATAAGCTTTAGTAATAAGTCTATGAAAATCTAAAACAAGTTACAAAGCATCACCATTGTCTGATATATGCTAAAATCTCAAATGCTTTTTACAGAGGAAGTTTTACTCATATTGATATTCTAGGTATTGCCAATGTTTTTACCTGTTACTTAATTTAGAAAATTTAACAGTATTCCTGAGATTCATACATATATAGTTTAAACAAAATAATATAATTCTTCATGTATGAATGCCAATGAGATATTTAAAATTATCATGATAAGAAAATATAACAATATCCTAACTCAAGTCCTGGGATCTCTTCTTGGATTACCATGATCTGGTGTGGCCATGTTATGTAGTTGAAGCAAATACAGGTACATATAAACTCTGAGAAGCCTAACTATTCAACCTTATCAACTGTGGAACTGACTCAAAACCAGCTGATAAAATAAAATAAATATACCATGAGCCAGCTTGCTGTGCAAACTCACATAATTATCCTACTGACCTCAAAGGAGGCAAATCTAAAGACATAATAGCCTTTCTGGATCTGTAGTCTATCAAAAGAAGGAACACACACAGTCTACAAAAGAAAATAATTTAAACCAAAATGTCACTAGTGCTGAGGCCTTATGTACTTTGTGGGTTTTCTCACTGAAGCAGGAAACACATTCAATTTGTTACATACTGGTATGATTATATTGAACTGAGTTGAGCTTTGCTGAAATAAAATGTTTCTCTCACTTTGATTGTGAGGATTTTTATGTTCAGAGAGAAAAATTCATTTGAATCCTACTTGCCAAATTTCAGTATATCCAAAGTAATCTAGCCCCCCAAAAGTATATAAGTTTCACTAGTGAGAGAAAAGAAGGGGGGAAGTAAAGGGACTTCTGTGAAAGTATTAATTTTCTAGGGAAAATATAGTTCTATAAATAAGCAAAATGACGGCTTTCTGGTATTTTTTAAATGGCAAAACATCTACCATTAATCTTTGTAAAGAATTACCTTATAGAAGTCCCAGCTGTAAGCCTCCTATTTATGAGTTTCTTTCTTCTTTGAAAGTAGAACACAGTAGTAGAAACAGAATGCATCCTATCTATCACACTCATTTAATAGAAAATTGAATTCAATCACAGGAACATTTGGAAAAAATAATTTATTCTAACACAGCAAGGTCTGACAATCTTGTTGACCATCTGTGAGTCTCACTAAAAATAGCAAACTTGCACACTTCCTCTAAGTGAAAATTTCCTCTAACAATCGGCTTCGGTGAGTGTAAAGAAAACTGTTAAACACTGAATGATTCCCATTATAGCTACAAAGAAATTTTTTTAAAATGTCAAATAGATGCTTTAAGTCTTTGGCTACCCTAAAATATTAAAGTTGGAGCTTCACGTATTATACTATTTCAAGCAATGACTTTCTTGATTAGAACTAAGAAGAATCTGAAACTCTTGACTCCACAACCAAGAAGTTTTTGGCAGTTGTAGTCAGACTGGATCACGGAGCATAGTGGTCCCAAATTACTGACAACTCTATGTTCTCTTGCTTGGGACCAGTAGGACTATAGAAAGTCTTTCTCTGCTCCAACAGCCAACCCCCAAATAATTACATGGAGACACTATTAATTATAAAAACTCAGCCTGTAGCTTAGGCTTATTC
Organism: Neodon shergylaensis; assembly: GCA_025134845.1. NCBI lineage: Eukaryota > Metazoa > Chordata > Mammalia > Rodentia > Cricetidae > Neodon > Neodon shergylaensis. Next base: position 15,677,235 of record JABTXL010000001.1, read on the forward strand.
CTAACTTTTATAACTTAAATTAACCCTTAGTTCCCTTATTTTTATTATTCTATGTTCTACCACATGGCTTTTACCTCTATATCATTCTGTGCATCAGACTTGTTCTGTGTCTGGCTTGTTTCTCTCTCTCTTCTTTCCAGATTCCTCTCTGTTCCTGGCAGTCCTGCCCATACCTCCTGCCTAGCTATTGGCAATTTATATCCTTATTAAACCATTCAGAAGGTGACTTGGCAAGACACATCTTCACTGTGTACAAAAGGATTATTCCACCTCATGCAACAATCTTAGTAGGAATATGTTGCCTTCCATATCAGTATGGGCAGCTTCATTTTGAGATACAAATACCATTTCTCTTATTCTCAAGATTTATATGAAAAGTTAAAATAGGGCATTTGTACATGGTCTGTTCTCTAAATCAAAAAAGAATTTAAATGAATTATCTCTTGACTGTCTCCATTTGTCTATGTGCAGTATGATCTCTGTGTATCTACACTGCTTGTTGGTAGACACAACCCAAGTTATAAAGTTGTATTTGTATGATGAGGTAACCTACCTTTTAAAGATGTCTGAGATTTTAAAGGAAAAATAGATGAAAGGCAAACAGAGCCAGGAAAATAAAACTCCCCTAAAATTTATTTCAGGTGAGTTGCAATTAATAACTGTGAATTTAGCCGGGCGGTGGTGGCGCACGCCTTTAATCCCAGCACTCAGGAGGCAGAGGCAGGCGGATCTCTGTGAGTTCGAGACCAGCCTGGTCTACAGAGCTAGTTCCAGGACAGGCTCCAAAGCCACAGAGAAACCCTGTCTCGAAAAACCAAAAAAAAAAAAAAAAAAACTGTGAATTTAAATGATTTATTTCAAAGATAATTGTGAAAATGTGGGTTTTAAAAAAATTACATTGGTGTTTTGCCTGCGTGTATGTCTGTGTGAGGGTATCAGATCTTGAGTTACAGACAGTTGTGAGCTGCCATGTAGATGCTGGGAATTGAACCTAGCCCTCTGGAAGATCAACTAGTCCTCTCAAATGTTGAGCCGTCTCTCCAGCCTTGAATATGTGTTACTGAAAAACAAGTTTATTGTTGCTTTGTCCTGTCATGAAGAATTAAAAAAAAAATCAATGTTGATGTTGGCACAAAACCCCTGGTGTCCCAGTGCTCTTTTAAAATACACTACAATGACATAAAATGATGAGCTTTAATTCTCATCTTGATGGTAGTGGAAATTAAGAGTTAACTGCTAAATAGTTTCAATAATAATTGAAGAAGGATTATAGGGGATTCCTTAAATAGAAAGAAGAAAAATAGCATCTTCCTTGTTTATAGTTTTTATTAGAAGAGATATTCTAGTTTATCAATACTAAAATTTTGAAATTGAGGTAGATACTAGTTTATATAAATATACAAATCACTGGGAGAAACACTTTTTTTCTTTCTCTTCATGGACTGGGGAATGTGCTACAATTCCTGTATCATTTCTTGGGGAAGTAGATTGTATCAAGTCTTAGGAGAACAAAGGTTCAGTTGGAAGAGGAAGTCAGTTGCAATCCTTCCCATAGACTTTAAATGACAGTCCTTTACCCCAGTTTGGGGTGAACACTTTATTATGAGCCACAGATAGATATTAAATGGCTGTCTGTGAAATATTAGAAATGTAAAATGATTTCCAGATGATTCTTGAAGACAGACAAGGTTGGGACAATTGTCACTGTGAAGTATGGGCACTAAAAGATAGTAGAGCAGTTTTTCCAGGGATTTATTTCTTACAGCAGCAGTAACTGGTGCTTTCCTGATTTGAATGTGGGACTTTCCTAAATGTCAAGTTTGGTGCTGTGACGTGAAACCCTCGATCCATTGCCCCTAACCTGTGCTTATGTGTTTTGCTCTGTCTTTTTTTTCTTAAGCTTCCATAGAATGGCTGCAATTTTACCAATTCAGATAAAAACTTGCTTCAATCAAGTTTTCTGTTTCGTTGACAATTTGTTTCATGTTCTTGCTTCTGCTTCTTTTACGTGATGATTAAATAACTGACAAAAATGGAATGAAAGTAGTAACAATCTTTATAGATGTACATACAAATATGTAATTATTGCTTTATTAGTATCCTGAAATACGTGGTGTGGTAGAAGAAGAAAATTTATTTTGGCTCTCAGTTATTGATGTTGTTTCTAAAAAAAAAATGTATGTTAAAAAAAACTGTACCGAGTAATAAAGCACATGTTCAGCTTCATATTGGTTGATTAACTCTGAAGATGAATAAACATGCAAAAATATAATTCGTATGTATGGTATAATATAAATATCAATAAATCAAACATATCTCAATGTTTTAATATAATATTCAGCTTTAATTTATATATAACACATATAGTACACATATTTATCATTACAATATAAATACATTGCAATTTTAATAGTTATTCAATTATTGAAATATATTTTAAATTTACAAATGGCATAAATAGCATACATAGCTATATTTCTAGGAAGAGAAGATTTTAAATTTCCTTAGATACAGAACTACTTATAAAGGAATTAACATTTGAAATATTATTACGTATTTTTTATCTAGATCCACATACATCCTATTAAAAATACAAATTTACAACAATGATAAAATAAAAAATTGGTAAAGAAATATAGAAATCAAATTTACTTTGTATTTTTCATGAACATTTATTAATTACACGTAGTCGCAATGCTGAGAAATACCTTATTGTCAATAAATAATAAAGAATATGTACTAAAATATTAGACTAAGTTAGGTCTGTCAGAGAAAACCAATTCAACATAGCAAAATTTTAGCTATAATTCTGAAAGATACAATTTCAATTGCCATTACACAAAATGTTGAAAATCCCAGAAGTTCAGAAGCATTTTAAGCATTTAATGCTTAAAATTCTGAAAGAGAAAAAAAAATCTGTTTCTTGTCATTCTGAAAAAATATTTTTTTAAACTCTAAAGACATATTTATATTTTCAAACAATATTTTAATAAACACAAAAACAAGAAAAAACACTTTACTGACTATATAGTGAATTTACAATAATTTATATATATACATATACACACATACATACTCACACACATACATGAACACACTTGTAGATCTATACTATCAGGTATACTACAGCAGTTACAAAAAAAAAAACTACAATAGAAAATTGGCAACACCTGACAAATACAAGTTTACAGAGTTGGTCCCTGTATATACTGTTTTACAGTTGTGGCTATCAGAAATGTTATGACCCAAGTTCTTTTCAATGATCAATCAAACACCATGATAAGTCTGAGCAAGATACCTCTTGCATACATTATATTTAGAAAGTAAAATGAATTAGTAAAGATAATTTTAAAAGCTTAGTATGTCAGACACAGGGCTACAAATAATTATTTTATGTTGAATCAAGTGTAAAAAATGCCTTCTGTATTTCTATGATAGCCAAATTGCTAATCAACAATAGCGAATATGTATATACACACGTGTATCTATTACATAGGAAATATAATACAAATAAATCTACCTAATCTGTTTCAAGATACTGGTGTAAATTTTTACCAGCAAGTGTCTTTCATTTCCAAGATTACATAGCTTGACAGTTTCGCTTGGTTTTCCGATGGATATCAGTTTTTGAAGGCAGGCATGATGCTGTGCATTAAGGGTCAAAAGCAATTCAGGAGTGAGGAATTTAGGAGCTGTCTGGGTAGACCTGAAGCATTAGTATGTTACCTAGAATCTCTCAGTGTTTTCCCTGCTTGATGTGATCATGGTTTGCAGGATTTTAGCTTCCAAATCCAACCCTCAGGATTGCCATTCTTTAGGAATATGTTTTTCATAATTTTGATTTTAGGAATTCTGGATTTCATCAACTTTGATTCCCCAAGCTTTAATGAGTATATTCTGTTCGGGGATTAGGAGCCACGTCATTTAGGAATGCTCCTTTATAGTAAGTTGCCAAACTCTAAATAAAACGTCTCATACCTAATAGGAAGTATGTGAAGTAAATGTCACAAAATTACATACATTTGAACACAGTCTCATCTTTTATGACATTAATATTATGTAACCCAATATTTAAACAAAGTGAATATAGAGGAGAAAAAAGTATTTTCCTGTACATTCTTAGTTTTTCTGAAGTCTGAGTGCTGGTGTGACAAAAGACATATTTATGGTAGAAACAGTGTACACATTTAGTAACATTCCTATGTACATGATGCTTCACAGAACAGTGAAAACACTAAGAAGTTGTTAGCCCCAGGGCTTGCTTTTCATGCTAGCAGAATGCTGTCAATAGAAGAAACAGACCAGACAGCAGGAGGAGGGATTTAGGCTTCTAGGCAGGTAATTAATAGGGAGATGACTCTAAGGGACAGGGCAAACAGACAGAGGTTTTCTTGTTAGACTCAATTACGGCTTCTTATTTTAGGGTCAGGTTCATTGTGCAGACTTAATCGTGACTTCTCATTTTTAGGGTCGTGTGCTTCCAGAACCAGGAGTAGCAAATGGCACATACCTTTGCAAAAGAGCTCTTCCACTTGTGCTGTTTCTCAGTAAGTTTCTTTCTAAAATTAAAAATTTCACATCAGGGGTGTGCTTGGGACTGAGACAGTTGTACATTGGTCCACAGAAATCTCTATCATCAGCCAGCTCAGAAGATTGTGTTAAGAATCATGGAGAATAAAGAAATATGATGCAAAGCGCAATGAATTCAGAAACTGATATGTGCAGTTCAAATTCAAAAAGAAAAAAATTGCTGTTTTTTGACAGCAAGTAGTTTGAACTACTTGTTTACTTAGGAAGCAACTTACTGCAAGTCTGTTCCTATCTTTTGTAGGTGGCTATTTTTCTGTCACCTTTAACCACCTGAGACCATTTCCATTATCCAGTTTGTGTAACTGGTGAAATTATTTTCCTTGATTAACAAACAGGAATGGAAAGTAAATGAGAATACAGTGAACACATTTTAATCAAATTCAGCTGAATATGTGTCTTAGATCTGTGAACCCCATTTGATATGTGTGAAGCATCATTTAGTCATATAGATGTGAAGCTAATATTAATCTCTGTAGATTTCTTTAAAAGACAGGTTATGCTAATTACTCATCTGCTACTGTTTGTCTTTATGTTATATCTTTTGAGTATGTTAAAGTATTCATTTCACAAATGCTCTATATAATATCCCAATTCTAAACACTCGGCTTATTTATAGGTTAAAAATTGCTCTTGGTGGAACTTGGAAGCATTCACACTTCTCTTTCCAAGTAAAGCAGAAGAAAATGTGCCCTCAGAGAGAGCTGCTGTCAGTGATGGTTTTGGGAAAGTTCATGTCACCCAGCCTGACTTTCATATCATATTCTAATAGCTGCTTTCAAGAGTCGTGATTGATTAGGGCTTGCTAAAAATTCCAGTGTCAGTTGCAGCCTTAAAGGCAACAATTCTTCTGTATTTCAAAAAAAAAATCCTAACTCTGTGTCTTTGTGTCCTTCCGTCTCTTCCTAGGAAAAGGGTGATACTGACTCGAGCAAAAATACCGGAAAAAAGAGCCTTAAATCTTACCTCATATTATATTCATGTTTTTATTAACATTTACTCCAAGGAAACAATACTTCTTTTTATCTTTCCATTGTTTGCATTTTCTTCTGAGAAAATGACGAGAGTAACTTTCTGAACATAGCTTCAAGAATTTTAACTTAAATCACAATGCAAACGCTTGGTTTATTTTATTTTTGGTTCATCTTCTTTCAGTATAAAACTAATTGTCATTAGAGTCAATACAGAGTTTGGGTATGCAAGATGAACTTTACAAATAATGTAACATGATATTTATCAAAACACTATGGATTTTAAATGAGTAACTTTCATGATATATTAATGAATTTGAACAATATTGACCTGAAAAAATAACAATTAAGAAAAAAACCTTACTATGATTTACCAGAACTATGCTAGTAAAATGAATTTATCAATTGTAGTTACTAAATTTCTAATTTGGAAAAATAATTGACATAAAAGTTTGGGGTCAAATATTTGGTATAGTTATTTTGAAATGAGAAAGAGATGGCAACTATAACCAAGCATCCAGTACCCAGAAGCATCCTACTGAACAAGAACAACAGTCTGTTGCAAAAACATGCTGTTTATTAATTATGTATAACACTGAATATAATGAAAGCTTTAACATCCCAAGGATATATCAATTAATGGTGATTAATATCTGATCACCATTGAAGATCAATGGTTGGGGCTTGAAGAGTCAGGCTCTATTTCAGGAAGTAGAAAGCAGAACTCACTGGAAAGAAACAAACTATACATATCTAGTGAATGTTTTTCTATAGGTTATTTCCAGAAGAAAACAGATTCTAAAGACTATGGTTACGTTTTCTTCAGATTACCCACTGATTGATACTCAGGAGAAATTTCCTGACAATCAAATGCTAAGCCTCTTCTCCAATGATTATAAACTTAATGAAAATGGTAGATATCCTGTAAATCCTAATATTGCACACAGTAATGTATGTATTCAGGAAGTCTATAAAGAATGTATATACTGAAACTTTTCTGAATATTAAGGGACAAGATTTACCTATCAGCAATCTCATGGGCTAAAATGAATTCTTAATTTTCATGAATCAGAATCTACTTGTCATTTTGCCTTAAAAGTTCATTTATACTGAAAATATAAAGTGTTTCTATACATATGTAAAATCTTATATCTGATTTGAGAAAGAGTTTGGGGTATTGGCAACTACCAAATGTGTATTGATGTTCTATTTTAACCATGTGTGAAAATCATTAATGATTAAATTCTTCTTGGTTAAGGTATAAAACACGGTAAATAAATTGTATGCAAAAGATAACGCTGTCTGATGTTTCTAGACAGAAAATATAATTAGTGGATGTTATTGTGTGAACTTACTGAATTTAATGTTCTTGTTACATAGAGGTGTATATAGTACAATAGATATATTATAACATAACCTTAAAATATTTTGAGATGCTATTTGATATAAGTTATATCTTTTTCCTAGCTGATATGCATAATCTGATGAGCAAAAATCACCCCTGCAAAAAATGTTTTTCACACTTATTACTTCACTTATACCTGAATCAAAAGAACATAAATAATAATAGATAAAATAGACAGAGGTTTGCTTATTTAAGTAGCAGGGAGTATCTGAGTAAGATAAAAATAACTACTTTGCTTTAATTTGCATAGTATTTAATGATATATACATACAATTTCATAATTGAAATATCTATTTGTCTCTTAAAGATGACACTCTAAGAGTCACCGTTTACACTGTAGAATAGGTTGCTGTATGCAGTTTGCAAAGATAACCATTGTCTGCATAAGTACCTAAGGTTTTTACCTTAGAAGACAGGAGAAAGCACTTCAGGTTTGTACAATTTTATAATGATCAGAGAATTATTTCTTATGCTTAATCAAAAGCATGCATATCCTAAATTAAATTTAGTTTTACCCTTTGGACATGTCCATGCATTTTACAATCTTTTTCTACTCTGAAGTGTTTAATATCTTTTGAGACAAGCTTATGTTTTACAGGTTATTTTTCCTCCATATAAAGAGTTGCAGTTAACTTTATATTATGTAGGTCTTTAGAAAAAAGGTCTGGAATGGAATTTTTAGATTGATCTTTCTTGAAAATGGAAAAGCAGGTATGTTTGTAAGAGTAGCTGAAGGTCACTTGATAGCTTCAGCCTTATAGTCATGGGTGAGCAAGAACACAGGTGTGTGAAATATAAATGGCCACCCCCAGCACAACCAGACAAATTCCACATCTTAAATATGTCGTGCTATAGTGTCTATCTCTTCAATACTCAACATCTCAGTATCTTTAAGAGCAGAATGTCAATGTGTATGTGTGTGTCCGTGTCTGTGTCAGTGTCAGTGTCAGTGTGTTTGCTGCCATCCTCCCAACTCTCCAGGCAAATTTCTTCAGGAGACTTATTCCCAGCTTTCTTCATGTTCTTCAAGATTCTACTTGTGCCCTCCAATTTCCTATTCTGTCGAGAGGTAATTCAATTAAATTCTCATTTGGTGTTTTAATTGTCCTTCTATTGTAAATGTGCAAATTTAATAATCCTGTTTCATATGTCTTCACCTGCCATCGATCCAAATTGGTGAGTCTATGAAATTAGGTAGTGGCATCTTATGTACCATTAACAAGTACCAGTATATAGAGAAGACAATAAAAGATGTCTTTTTCTCATGTATTTATCTATCAGCCAACGGATATTAACCTTTACAAATGTTTATAACTCAAATTGATTCACAGTGTGGCCAAGTTTCAGTGCCAGTGTGATTGAGAGTTCTTGAACACAAGGGGCTTGATGATGATAACACAGAGCTTTTTCATCTTTAGTCTATTGCAGTTCATGTGCTTTAAGTGGATTTTCTTGGTCTGTGAATCAATGAAAAGTAGAAAATAATTGCTCTTAAAATGCTGTGGGAAAATATTTATTTGCCAATTAAAGTAGAGGAAATGAAGGTGACAGACTTGTTTCCATAGGTGTCTTATCAGAACCCTTGCATCAGATAGATTTAAACACTTTGGACAAGGCATCTTTTCATTCTTTTTGCTCTTGTTAAGTATTGAGAAGAGTGTTTCAAACAGCTTGTATGTTTAAGTGCTAGAAAAATGCAACGATAAATCAATGCTGTGCCTTGGGAATATCACATAATGAAGTGAAAGGGCCACAAAGGGCGAAGTGTTTAAAAGGAGAGAATTCAAAATGCACTCAGGATGGAACTTCTAGGCATTTTTTTTATGTGTCCATCAATCATTACTGTGAATTCCACCTTCTGTTTGAGTTTTTAAATGAACTTACAGGTCTTTCTGTTGTTTTCCAGTCCCACCAAAAGACCATCATAGTGAGCACTTAAAGAAATGTTTCTTAAGCAATTACTACTGTTCTTTAGAAACACTGTTCAGTCCCTTAAAAGTTTTTCCTTCAGTCTCTGCTTCCATTTTGGTAATTCATGATAACTCAATACATGAAAGAAATATCTAATAGTGATATGAAATCCTATAGGGCAGAGTTTACTAAAAAGCTAGTTTACTATCTAAAGTGGAAAAAAATATGCCATTTTGGTTTACCATGTTTTGTGGATCACTTTTCCTAAATACCTAACAATCACTAGCTTTTTTAGAAGAACCAGGATTGTCTTTGGGCCAAGGGTGAAGCACATTTCTTAACTTTCACATGCAATCATTTCCTCCCCTTACAGGACTGCTACTATTCACTTTTAGGCCTTTCACCACTCTCTATCTCTTCAGAGTCCTTCATACATTACTAACAGTGGTTCAAATTTGTAATGACTTGTACATTTGTATTAGTTCAAAGTTACTGAATATTAAAAAAAACACTCCTTCGTGTACACTTTCAGCTTGTGCTTCCTTCTTGCATTTATTTCAACAGTTTTTTCTGCAGTGTTGTTGCAAGGCCCATGTGTCCCTAGCCTGTAATGAAATCTTTCAAAAGACAAGATCTCCTGAGTAAATTGGGAGCATGGGGACCTTGGGATAGGGCTGAAGGAAAGAGAAGAGGCAGGGAGGGGAACAGAGAAAAATGTAGTGCTCAATAAAAATCAATAATAAAAAAATGACCAATGGAGAGAAGCTTGCTAGTGAGACTGTGCTCTGGAAAGGGATTCTGGGACTAGAGTCTTTCAGATTTTCCTTTGCTTCATGGCAACCAGGAAGTGAAGAGCTTCTCTATTTCTCAGTCCTGTTTGCAGTACTTCTCATTATAGGCCCAGGTTGTCTACCAGGGATACAAACATATCTGATTGCAAGCCAGAAAAAAATATTTCCTCTTTTTAACTTGATTGTCTCGGATTTTGTGTCACAGTAACCCCAACTTTGACTTAACTTAATATTTTTTCTGCCATTCAACAAATAGATATTCCATATATTTCACACATTGAATCATTTTCAGCATAGTATTTAACAGTATACTTCCCTTTGTTCTCCAGTATCCAAATAAATTCCTTTGAAAAATATTGAAAAAACTGATAGGACTAAGATCTAAAGCATGAGCTAGCAGAAATATATACAATAAAACAGCATTAGCTAAGGTCTCCCAAAAAATGGTGAAGATATTTTAATTATATAACCATCCAATTCTAATAAATAAATGTACAGAATATAATTCCAATTTTCAGGAGGAAATGTATAAATACAAATCCCCTAAATCTCAGTATATCTGATGACTAAGTAAATATAAATTAGAATATAAATAAAATGTCTTCTATTAAATATTGAAGTATCTAGGAGTTTTAGGCTTTGTGGGAGCCTAGCCTGTTTGGATGCTCACCTTCCTAGACCTGGATGGAGGGGGGAGGACCTTGGACTGCCCACAGGGCAGGAAATCCTGACTGCTCTTTGGACTGGAGAGGGAGGGGGAGGGGAATGGGACGTGGGGAGTGGGGGGAGGGGGGAGGGAAAAGGGAGGCAGGGAGGAGGCGGACATTTTTAATAAAAAATAATAAAATATTCTTCCATTGAAGGACATCTAGGTTGTTTCCAGGTTCTGGCTATTACAAATAATGCTGCTATGAACATAGTTGAACAGATGCTTTTGTCATGTGATAGGGCATCTCTTGGGTATATTCCCAGGAGTGGTATTGCTGGGTCCAGGGGTAGGTTGATCCCGAATTTCCTGAGAAACCGAAACACTGATTTCCAAAGTGGTTGCACAAGATTGCATTCCCACCAGCAATGTATGAGGGTACCCCTTCCTCCACAGCCTCTCCAGCAAAGGATATCATTGGTGTTTTTGATTTTAGCCATTCTGACAGGTGTAAGATGATATCTCAAAGTTGTTTTGATTCGCATCTCCCTAATCACTAAGGAGGTTGAGCATGACCTTAAGTGTCTTTTGGCCATTTGAACTTCTTCTGTTGAGAATTCTCTGTTCAGTTCAGTGCCCCATTTTTTAATTGGGTTAATCACCATAGAACCTTCATCAGGTGATGGATGGAGATAGTCACAGAGACCCACACAGGAGCACCGGACTGAGCTCCCAAGTTCCCAATGAGGAGCGGAAGGAGGGAGAACATGAGCAAGGAAGTCAGGACCACGAGGGGTGCACCCACCCACGGAGACAGTGGGGCTGATCTATTGGGAGCTCACCAAGGCCAGCTGGACTGTGACGGAAGAAGCATGGGATAAAACAGGACTCTCTGAACATGGCGGACAATGGGGGCTGATGAGAAGCCAAGGACAATGGCCCTGGGTTTTGATCCTACTTCAAGTTTGGGCTTTGTGGGAGCCTAGACAGTATGGATGTTCACCTTCCTAGACATGGACGGAGGGGGGAGGACCTTGGACTTTCCACAGGGAAGGGAACCCTGACTACTCTTTGGACTGGAGAGGGAGGGTGAGAGGAGTGGGAGGAGGGGGAGAAGGGTGGGAGGAGGGGGAGGGAAATGGGAGGCTGGGGGGAGGCGGAAACTTTTTTCTTTTTCTCAATAAAAAAAAATAATAAAATAAAAACAAATTAATTTAAAAAATGCAGCTATGAAGATAATATTTTTCAGATATTAGTAAGCATATGATCTCTCAAAATAACAATATATGTTTAATATTGCTTGCTTTTAAAATTGTATAAAGTGAATTAAAAAACCAACCACTTAGGTAATGTTGGAGCCTCTTTCACTTATGATTTGCTGCTAGTATACAAGTAGTCTATAACCATTTGTTCAAATGTAGTTAGCTGGTACTATATACAGACATTTAGCTAGTATACAAGTAGTCTACAAACATTTATTCAACTATAGTTAGTTGGTATTACATTCAGACATTTAGCTCTTTCCAAGGAAACTGGTTATATGTAAACTTTTTACTTTGTAATATAGACAGTAAAATGCAGGCAAGTCCTGTAACCTGAGACTGGGAACATAAAGCCAAAGGGATGGGGAGAGAGCCTAGTGATTAATAGTTCTTGCTGTTCCTGCAGAGGACCTGAACTCATTTTCCAGAACCACAATATCACCTGTAACTCCAACCCCAGGATGTCTGACAACTTTTCTGACTACTATTGATGCCTGTGCATACATGTGAACACAGGCACAAATGCATAGACACAAATGAAAAAAATAAAAATCCTTTAAAAGTTAAAAACAAACAAACAAAATTAGTCAGATCAGGCACTTAAAATGAGAGTACCTGTCTTGTCTTCCACATGCATCTGTCATATACAAGTATCTGATTGGCAAAACCTAAATTTTCTTGAAACGTATCTGCAAGAAATATTATTTCATTCATACCTTTTCCACATCTTAAGCATGAGTCTACAAAGTTAAATTTAAATGATGTTTAAACATTATGTCTACTAGAATGGAAAAATTAAGCATTGTTTTTAAGTAAAGAAAGATGGGAACTACATTTTGGAAATAGAATGCTTGTTGTTCGCATTAATGTTGAGACATTCTCAGCTTAATGGGAGCGAGATGCATATGAACATCCTTTCTCTTATTTTGTTGACGATTAAAACTTTTTAGTCAGTTAAATTTCCATTCATTCTCATATTTTTGATTTTGATTCTGCACATCTCCCTCACATATTTCTCATTGAAAGCATTGTGCTTTAACCACTGAAACTGTGGCATGTGTGCAATAGAGATAAAAGTATAAATATTTAGTGAAGAAAGCTCTTAATGTATAGATTTTCAGAATTCTCTCACCTCCCAACTCACATTCTCACTCTATCAAACCCTTGAAAGGATGTATGGAATGAAGATAAAATAGACACACACACAGCTAGTGCAGCCCACTAAACACAGTCAAGCCTCTTACAGATGTCTTTCAGATGAAGACACTTTCTGGTCCATGTAGGGTAGTGTCAAGCTGTGGGCCAGTCAGCATGATGTGGAAAAGGTGGGGCCAACTTAGGAGACCTAACAGGAAAGTTTTGTTTTGTTCAAACAACATAGGATTTTAAGCAGTTGAGAGAAAGAATGTGTTTGGCTAAAAATAGGGTAACTAAATATAGGGTACACAAAAGGAGAATGAAAGGAAAACAACAGATAGGAGCATGGAAAGCTCTGTGGGATTGTTTCTGCTTTTTATTCCTGCTAAGATTGATGGATACTTGAATGAACAGAGACTTGAAAGAAAACACAGAATTGAGGCTAGGATAATATCTGCTTTTATTGACTAAACAACAGGTAAATAATGAAGTTGGTTTATTGAGAGATGGTTTTGGAGTGGAAGCATTCTTCCCATCAGAAATATGATACATTCCTTTTAAGCATATGGCAAGCCGTAGGTGCTTACTCAATTAACATTTGACATGTCGCTGAGTCTTAGGCCTGAAGGTACCATTTTCCTTGCTGTTTATTGCTTATTTTATCCACCCCTTCTTGAAATGTTTCCAGTTACTTTCTTCCCTCCAGATTTTAACACGTTCTAATGTTAAGTCATGCCATGCCTCAATAATGAAACAACTTAGTTCTCTTGTCATTCTGAGTAATTCCACACCTGAGCATGCTTTAGCAGATTAGGGAACTTTCTTTCCAACATGATGCTGTCCACTTTTCAACGGCTACTCTGTCTTTCTAAGCAAAATGTTGCTTCAAGAACAAAATGCTAACAGCACTAAAAGCAAGCTTACTAATGAACTTTTCTCTCCTTGTGATTTCATTTCCTGTTTTGGCAACCTTCTACAAAAAGTAAGTCTGCAAAATCACCTGCATCTTGAGAGAATGTTCCCATTAGTGAGAAAAATAGGTGATTGGTCTTTGATGCCGTAGTATATTGCATTTCACTTTGGGTTAGATTTCTATACAACCTTCCTTGAGAACAGCTCTTAGTGATTTGAATCTGGTATGACTGAAAAGCATAAACATTGGGAATGTGTAAAATGTGTTGGGGGTCTACATTTACTGAGAATATACATCATTTTCTAAACACATAAAATGCATAAGGAAAGCAACCCTCTTTAGAATGTAACAACTGTGATTCATATTAAAGTAATGGCAGAAAACACAGAGCAATGCTCTAAATTAATGACTATCCTAGTGATCAGATTTTGCCTCAATCAGCCACATTCATTTTAAAGCAATTAAAACCATGAGTCTCACCAGGAAAGGCTCCTACATGACTCTACTATGATTCAATGGCAGTTCACTATTCAGTTGGGAAAGTATCTCACCAAAGTGACTATTTCTAGATAGTTTTTTGTTTGTTTGTTTTCGGGACTTGGGTTTTTTGTTGTTGTTATTTATTTCTGTTAATGTGATGCACCTTATAGTCATTTGCAAGAGAGTTCTTAGTTGAGATAATGCCTCCATCAGAATGGCCTATAACCAAGCCTGTGGACCATTTTCTTGATTAATGATTGATGTGGGAGTGCCCCACCTACTGGGGTAAGTACCATCTCTTGGTAAACATTGATGGGTTGTATAAGAAATCAAACTGAGCAGACCAGGACTAGCTAGCAGGCCAGTAAGAAGTTTTCCTTCGTGGCTCCTCTTTCTGTTTCTGATTTCCAGCATCCTCCCCGACTTTCATTCCTGATGGATTATGATCAGAACGTGTCAGTCAAATAAAATCTTTCCTCCCACAGTTGCTTCTGATTCTGCTGCTTTATCCCAGCCATGGAAAGCAAATGAAAACACTATTGTTTCTTCAACAGTATTACTGAGAAGATAGTAATCATGATGAAGTTATCAGCCAACCTTGGTATTGTGCATTAACCTATTTCCTCCACCCTCAAGCCACACTCCTCATCATGTACTGTGGATTGGAGTTTATCATGATGAAGGTGCTATGCTCACACTGCATTATTCCAGAACAAGAAACTGTGCGCCATGTAGCAGACAACTTGAAAGCAATGGACTTTTCTTTGAGTTTAACTTCGAGTTGATCTTGCCTATTACATGCTTTATTGCATCTCCTTCAGAATCCTTTATAAATCAGTTTGCCATTATAGCTTCTATTTTGCCAAGAATATTCAGACAGTTTAATTTATCCTTTGGTGCCAGGGACAATATGAATAATGTGCTGTCTGGAACACAAAGAGGAAGTCATCTACATCCCTTTTCTGGAAACGGCTTATGATTTTCCAGGCTATGTCTGCTCCACAGTGCACATAAGGAGGGAGGGGTCCCTGTGGAAAAGAGTAAGCTGCAGGGGCTTTGTGTGTCTCTGCTGATTATTCCCTTTACTTATTTTACATTTCTTTCCTTTCACATCAATGACATCTGTCATGTTCCCGGAGTAAAACTAAATACACTGACAAAGCAGCTGAGGTTTGGTGGAGGTAATAAAGTGATACAAGCTATAAAATGCAAAATCTGTGGTTTTTCTTATTAGCAAGTGTTTTCTCTTGCCTCGCTTCTGTATCAGGAATTTATATACTAGGAGAATGGGATGATAGCAATACCTGCTTATCGACCTATGCACCAGTGTTGCTCTGACTTATAAGGAGAAAAATCTCTCTTGTCACTTTCATTTATATAAGAATGGCATAAAGCAGAGATGCAATTAAGGGTCTATAAGGTTCTTCCCTACACCAGCATCTAATTCATGGACAAAATGCAGAGTGGGGATTTGAAAACCCTTATATTATAAACGACCAGAGTAAGAATGCAGGTCTAGATTGTAAAACTGCTTGTGAGCTGTGTGACAACAGTCAGATAAGGACTGTGGTGTAAAAAAGAAAATAGTTTTGGTGCTTGACAGACATACAATTAAGATGTAACAGGCACCTAGTCAAATTAAATTAATTAATCATGTCATCTATTGTACTAGTTTGCTTTTAGTACAATAATAAATAGCAAAGGTATAGTCCTTTATTCAACTCACAGTTTTGGAGGTTATACAATTAAGGGTATTAACACATTGACTGGGTGAGGACATACTGACAAAGGGCACTATAGTTGAAATATGTGTGAAGAAAAGATCACAAAATAAACACAAAACCAAAGGTTAGGGCAGGCACCAAAGCCACAAAAACTGATTGAAGATTCCCATAGGTACTGGCCAAGTTCCTCATGACCAATGGGCCTCCCACCATGTTCACCTCCTAGAATGGCTACTCAGAGGTCCCATATTACATAACACGAGTCTTTGAGGGTACAAACTCAACTCATACACAGAGCATCATTAACTGTGTACTCATTGAATATATGATTACCTTTTTGTATCCTAAGTTTATATCATGAGGCATGGTGGAGAAGGAGGCTACCAGGTAACAAGTATAAATCGTGGGAAGATTAGTATTTCTGGATCTAAGTTACAAAATAGAAAAGAGAAAACGGTTAGTATAGTCAGAAACAGAATGGTGCTTTTGGACCATGCTGGTATTTCCCCAGTCAAAACGTAACAGTTTGTAACCAAAATATTATACTTAGCTTTTTCTTATTGGTTTTAATGAGAGAAGATTCTACTGTGGAAAAAAAACAAGAGATGTGTTCTTTGGCTAAATTTTATTTGCCTGTGTGCAGTGCCGTGTTATCACCTGTTCTTTTGAAAGGAATCTAGAAAAATGTTTTGCCAGAAAAATTACATATCTTACCATTTCTGGTTCCTAAATGTTTTCCTTTATAATACTCTAAGTTGTTTTAAACAAAATTCCCATTTGCAGGATATTTTCTTAGGAATGTTTGATAAACGGGAACATATTGAGATCTCAGACTAATTGTTCAGTTGTGCAATGGCCATTAATGGTCCAGGAAAGTTAAGCTGGCTGTGTGTGCACTTAGGAAGGTCGATACACATTTTAGCCATCACAAATAATTATGTAGAACAGACCTTTTATTTTAAAAAGGCCATAACACTGTCAAGATATCAAAATATTTCAGTAAAGTGGAAATCATTGGTCATCATAAAATCACAGAACATCATAGCATTTAAGAAGAGAAAAACAAAGCTACTAAATGATGCTTGCTTCTAAGGACTTTTAGCAACAAATGTAATACTGAGCCCAGTTCTATTTCAAAGATTCACAAATTATAGAACAAAGAAATGAAGCATCTGTAGTAAGAACAAACAGGCTCAGCACAACACAAAGTCAATTCAAAGGTTGGTAAAGGTAGGGATTCAAATTTGCCCATGAGCCTTATGTGTGTGTGTGCGTGTGTGTGTGTGTGTGTGTGTGCATGTGCACATGTGTGTGTGTGTGCTTGTAGCATGGAAATTGCTAGTCTGTGCTAATAAAAATAATAAAAAAATCACTGAGTAAACTAAAGTGTCACCAGTTCTTTTCAGATCTGTAAAAACATAAGGCCAAATTACAAACCAAGAGGTGGAAACAGAGGATTGCAACACATTGGAAACAGCGATCTCCACAGAACCAATTCTAGGCAGGGGGCAGAAGCTGCCTAAAGAACTGCTGGAAGCCATGAGTGGAACATTCATTCTTATGATTCCAGGAGCCCAGTCAAATACAGCAAATAATGGAGAAAATTTCAACTTTAGAAGTAAGGAGTAAGAAATATTTACAAAAGTGCCTGACATTCAGTTATTAAAAAGTTTTCCCGTAATCAGAAACTAGGTAACTAGAGTTGAACTCACTGGAATCTTCTTTTTTTTTTTTTTCTGCAAAAGGGAAATGCTCAGCTTCAGCTGAGTCTGGTGATGTTCTCCTGAAGGAAAGAGAAGCGGTCAAATACGTAACTTCCACGTTTTAAACTCAGGCACAGAAGAGTCACCAGCTCAGTCTCTAGAATGCAAAGCAAAACCGACTGCCACATCATCGTAGCAAAGATGTACATTCCTCGTTCTTTAAGCAGAGAAGGCGGTTCATCATTTCAAATTTTTAAAAGCTATTTCAAGTCCTAGAGTTCACCAAGGAACATTTAATATTTTACTGTGGCAAAAGTTCACCATCACTATTAAGAGCACAGGTCCTTCAAATGCAGTTTCGGTTAGTTTTTATTCTGTCTTTGGTCAATTCCTCCCTTTTCCCAAGTGCTTTAGTTCCTCACTTGTAAGATGAAGAGAGCAAAGGTCCTTTTCTTATGAAAAGCTTCTGGTAAGGTTATGCCAGATAGCACACAAGGAAAACATTTACAGCAGTGCCTGGCATGATTATTAAGCATTAGCTACTATTACACTGCTCCTAAAAGCTCTGGGTTATGATATATGAAGGTATGGCCATTCACTTAAGAATCAGTTTATGCTATGTGTTCCACTAAAATAATGAATGTGTTTATTCAATATTCTGTACTATGTCAGGAGAGAATATATTGCTGTGAAAAGCAATTTTACCGAGACTTTGCCTTGATATATAATATGATATCAAAGTACATCTATAGTTGTGGAAATTTTTTAATTTCATTAATATGAGGTATATTAGTGTGGGAGCCTTCAGGGATGAGTAGAATAAAATAATTCTCCAAGTTGTAGACCTTGAATTTAATTAAAAAGTTGAGTAACATAGGTACCTCAAGTCAACATACACAATTTTATTTCTTATTCATATGGATTCTTATATAAAATTTTTCTACTAAATGTTATAATTTCTCAACTTATAAAAAGAACATTTTTGAAGACACATGTAGAAGTGAGATAGCCATAAGGCTTTCAGTTAAGTGGCTAATAATTCAAATCTCATTAGTTTATTTTATATTTCTTATATTTCCTGTGGTGACCTTAATAGGTGCTATTATTGTTTGAGTCAGACCTTGTATTACTGTGTAACAGCACAACTCCTAATACTGATATATCTCAGAAGAAAAATTTCACATTATTCCTCTCAAAGTGATTTCAGTTATGTTCTGTTATCATCCATCCAAACAAAATTATCAAACAATATTTTAAATTGTGGAGGCATATTTCATATTTTTGTATGACACACACACACACACACACAGAGAGAGAGAGAGAGAGAGAGAGAGAGAGAGAACATCACAATTTGGAGAAATACAGAAACTAGTTACTTTTTATATATTGCCACTTTATAAGGTATTATTATCATTATTGTACACTCATAAATTATATCTGAAATAAAGCAGCTGATTCCACTAAGTGGATTGCAATTT
The DNA here is from genome assembly GCA_025134845.1 of Neodon shergylaensis. Taxonomy (NCBI): domain Eukaryota; kingdom Metazoa; phylum Chordata; class Mammalia; order Rodentia; family Cricetidae; genus Neodon; species Neodon shergylaensis. Next base: position 15,696,243 of record JABTXL010000001.1, read on the forward strand.
GTCCAAGTTGATATGATCAGTTTACAGTAAACTCGTCAGCCTGATATTTTTATCTTCCAAAAATTTAGTCTTCAGAAACTTTGTGAACATATATGTAAATACTGTATCATTATGATACAATTAAATTGATGAACGTAACTATAAAGAAAAAGCCTGTTCTACCTACATATTGTATTACTATTGTATATGTGTTTATTATGAGGCATTTCGCTCCTGATATCAGTGTTAGTACAGAAGAAAACAAAGATAAGTGCATACTATTTAAATATATAGAACTGTTGTGTTCTTGTTAATTTGTATCTTTTTTTTTAAACAACTGGTTTTAATTATGTTACTTATTTCAACTGCAAAGTTAGAGTAGCTCCTCATCATTTGCAGGGAATGTTTTGGCAGACCTTCACTACATACTTGAAACCATAGAAAGAACCAAACCTAAAACATACTATGTTTTGTTCTAAATCTATATATTTATAATCCTATCCTACAGTTTAATTCATAAAGTAGGGACAACTGGGAATAACTTATCATGGGCCTTAACAATTTCTTCATGTGATTTTGTCACATTCCTTTTTAAGAATATAATTTATTGATCCTTTTTGCCTAGCATCACTGTTCTCACACTTTAGAGCCACTATTAAGTAAAACGGTGGCTACTTGAAAGTGAGCTCTTCAGTCCTCTGAATTCACTCGGGAATCCATGACTGCTACTAAGTGATGAAATAGACAGAAAGTATCTAATGTTTGGCTGGGCAAAGGATGACTCATATGGAATGGTGTCATATTTCCTTATGATACTCAACATAGAACTTAGGATGTGAATAATTTTGTTTCCAAAATTTTCTATATAAAAGCTTTGAGTTACAATAGATTTGCAATAAATCAAATCATAGGAAATGGTCAGGGAATAACTGAGCCGTCAGTAAGCTACTAAAGTTGATGAGAATTTTCAAACAGAATTTGTATTACTGTATTTATTTTGTTGCCCTGTAGGTAAAATGCTGATCCCCTTTTCCATTTGTAAGCACTGTTGAATAGCTTAGAATTTAGAAATGTGAAGTGAGAATTGTGTCCCACTTTGAAAACTCCTTCTTCTCTCAGACATTCAGTTTTCTTCCTGTGATGATGCTCTGGGCAACCAGGTAGAAAAGTCAGCTCACCATGGGCCCAGAACCAGACCTGTATTTTATTCTGGACTGTTAAATGCAGTATATTTGGGCAGGGTTTGCTGGAACCACTAGGAATATTCATTTTCTTGATTACTTTCCTTATTATATATGCATAGGCACATTGCAGATGCTTGAAGTTTAAATTTATAGTTATATTTAGAAAGTTATTCTGAATTTAAAATAGAATTTTAAACCTTTTAAAGCATGTGTTTTTGAAGTGATTATTTTACAGAGGTTTTTCTAGTCTCTATTTCTTGATGTTTGCAATCTGGAAAGCACGCTCCCTGCCTTAGGTCATTTAGTCTATTTTTACTGTAATCTTATCTTTGTTTATCAACACAGACATGCCCCTATCTACAATACTCTAACGTAAATAGGTTTTTATCTTTAACTTGAAGATTTAATGCTTTCAGCCACTCCATACCGTGTGCTGACACAGCTCATATGTGGAGTCACCACATTGATAATTAGAGCATTGATGGAAGATGTGGGGAACCAGCTCTCCTGTTCTACTGGGATTAATGAACAAGAAGTAGAACACGAAAATGCTGATGCTTATTTTTAGCAAATTATATATAACTTTAGTATCTTTATAACAACTTTAGTATCTTTATTTCTGATAGAAAACATATGCACACGATTCTCCTATATTCTCTTATAATCATCAATAATAGGATAGTCATAGGTATCTATAAATCCCAACATTTTCAGAGATTAGCACCAAAGAACACAGTGTTAGCATTTAACAGATTATTAGCCAAGATTCTCTAATTCTCTATAATATATATATATATATATATATATATATATATATATATATATATGTAATAGCAAGCAAGTAGTTCAAAATTGACCATCTAGAGGTTAAAGAGGCATAGAAACCAGCCCTTCCTTAGTTCAAAAATTTAAGACCTTATCAATTCCAATCTGGAATAAAACATTGGCCGCTTTATAAATTGTTGTGCTATATCTAAATTAAAGCCAAGGATCTCAGATCTTGGGTGTGGGATATATCTAGTTGTAGAATTAAATGAAAATTAAAGAAAAGTGAAGGGAAGAAAAGGAATCCAAAAGAGAAAATAATAAAGATAAGAAAAAAATGAATAGGAAGAAAGGAAGGAAGGAAGGAAGGAAGGAAGGAAGGAAGGAAGGAAGGAAG
>JABTXL010000001.1:15698577-15759046 GCA_025134845.1 Neodon shergylaensis
AAGGAAGGAAGGAAGGAAGGAAGGAAGGAAGGAAGGAAGGAAGGAAGGAAGGAAAGGAGGGAGGGAGGGAGGAAGGAAGGAAGGGAGGGAAGGGGAAAAAGAAGGGAGGTAGGAGACAGGAGGAGAGGAGAAGGGAAGGAAGGAAGAAAGAAGAGAGGATGGAAAAGTAAAGAAACCATATATCTAAGAGATTTCTTAAATACGAGAAGTACTCTGAAGAAAATTGTTGTTTGCATATTGTAAGAATGGCACATGTACTCACTCATAAGTGAATTTTAAACACAGAGCAAAGAAAACCAGCCTACAAATCACAATCCCAGAGAACTTAGACAACAATGAGGACAAAAAGAGAGACACACATAGATCTGATCTACATGGGTAGTAGAAAAAGATAAGATATCCTGAGTAAATTGGGAGCATGGGGGCCTTGTGTGAGAGTTTAAGGGGAGGGGAGAAGCAGAGAGAGGAGCAGACAAAAATGTAGAGCTCAATAAAAATAAAAAAAGATGGCATATGCCATTTCATTTCATGAATCTATGTTTCTTATGCACAGATAATCATTCTAAAAACACACCAAGTCCATGGCGACTTACTTTAGAACCCAGCTGATGCTATAATGTGGATGCCATGTGGTCTGTCTGCCACATTAATGCTCAGAACTTCCATGTGAACACATTTTAATTGGACATATCATAGAGTCTAGGAGTCTAGGAGTTTGCGTCTACAATCCAGGTTCATCTATGACACAACTGAAAAGATGAATGGACTAGATATATAATGTCTAACAGGAATATTGCAGCTCATAATAAAAACTTTCCTCAAGTTTATAAAATAAAAATATTTATAATGCACATAAGCATATATATTTACATATATATGTCTATACATAATAGATCGATCAAGTGATTCATATTATTTTTGACACAGGTGAAAAGTTTCTATGTGAATACTTTTGCCTAATACTTGCTCCACCTTTATTGTTTCAATAAAATCCATTTATATAACAGAAAAGATGTTATAACATTCATTTATGTAATAGAAGGGATTTTTTTTATTGTTATCTGTTTTTGCTTCTGGTAGGCAGTGATTTTCAATTCTGAGAACTGGTAACCTTGGGTCTCAGAGTTCAACTCTCAAGATGATGTATATTTCATGGCTTTAAATATTGTTTCAAAGATTCCTACCCAATAATAAAATAGTAAAGGAATACAGAAGATTTTTTTCTAGAACTTCAGAATAACCCATATATCCAACAAACAAATTTATTAAGCAATCACCTCCTCAGGACTATAAATTACTCAGATGGTCAAATTCACTACTTATAAACAACTATTTACTCACCAAAAGTCATGCCTTGTCTCCATATATCTTCCAGTTCTAAAATATTTCATTAACCTTTTCAATTTAATCCTGTATTGGAAGATTTGCAATAAATCACAAGCAAAAGAGATCCCGAGACTGTAAAAAATAGCCTTAAACTCAACCCAGGAGACATAGCTAAGCCACTGTCAAGACGATGCAACCTTAATGCAGCCAATATAAATTCAGGCGTTGATTTATCATCAGCTGATGTGTCTTTCCCTACCCCCAAATTGGAGATTTTACTATCACAGCGTACTGAGTTCTACTATGAGTTATCTTGGAAACTATGCCCACGATCTAGCCTTTGCCCAAGAGTACATGAATAGAATCTATTTGAATCATTTTACAAAATGTATGGCAGTGGAGTGAGTGTAAGTACTGTAATAAAGATCTAGCAGAAAGCAGGAGACAGATTTTGGTAATTTATCCAATTTAGTTAACTCTCCTGTTCATGAATGGACAAAATCATTGATATTTTATTTGGATAATTCCATACAATGTCTTCTGACTATAGTCATTCTCCTTACCCAAGTCCTCTCAGACACACCCACCTATCCTACCCTAAACTATTGCTCTTTTTTTGGAGTCCTTTAAAAAACCCTTCAAGTTAATTATCCTCATAGAAACTTTATCCAGCTACTAATGAAAGAAGATGAATAGATTCACAGCTAGCACTGGGCAGAGCTCCTAGAGTCCAGTTGAAGAGAGGGAGGAGCAATACATCCATGAGCAAAGGAGTCAAAACCATGAAGGTGATACCCACAGACACAGCTGACCTGAGCTAGCGGGAACTCACTGACTCCATATTGACAAGAGTGGAACCTGCAAAGGCCCAAACTAGGCCTTCTGAATATGAGTTGTGTGACTGGTTCAATCTGTGGGGTCACTGGCAGTGGGACCAGTATCCATCCCTAGTGCTTGAACTGGAGGTCTGGAGTACATACTCTTTGGAGGGACACCTTTCAAGTAGCCTCCTCCAACACTATAGTGATAAAGATGTTTGCTTCTTTACAAGATTGTTGAGATAGACACTTATAAAAATTATGGCATTATCTTTTTTTGTAAAATTTTGTTTCTTGAAGCTATAAACATTATCTGAATTACAGAAGATTGAAACCAATATCTTGGTGACTATTTTCTGATTTGATATATACCCCAGAGGTGAACACTTCTTTGTATTTCATTCTAAAATAGATATTTAAATTATAATTTGTTCAACAAAGTACTAAAATACCTACAAAAGATAATCGCATGACTTATAGCTGATAATGAAGATATTTTATGTTAACATTTTCATTTTTGTTTCTAACTGCAACTGTACTTCACACCGATTTTCAAGAAATATGCAGAATACATTAGACATTTTAAAGCAGCCTTGATTCAAACAAAATATAAAATGCAGTAGCCAGGAAGGCAGTGTCTACTACAGCTCTCTCAGAGGGCATGGCAGATTGAAACCGACCTCACTTATGTCAATAACAAGCTCATTGCATGCCAGTTTTCATATAAAGTTCTGAGGCACACTTTTCTTTTAGGTTGTCATATCAAATAAGAAAATTGAACACTGGAAATAATTCATATTATTCAATCTTAAATTAGCCATGGCATCACAGTGTGATATTGCATAGGATAGCATGTAGCTAATGGAAAATATGGTAATGATTGTATATTGAGTGTCAGTCATACTCTACATTCGGTTTACTAAATAATCAATGTAATAATTCCCTCTGGTTTCTCAACACCGACTTCTTTATATGCATTGTTTCAGAATCATTGCCTATGTTTATAAAAAATCTCAAATGTCATATTTACATGTGACCTAGAAGAAGAATCAGAATTTATCTTTGCAAAAGAAATGTAATTATCCATAAGGCATTTTCAGCCTTTTCTTGATGAGAGTTTGCATGCAATGTTCATTTCTTTAGAGAAAGCATGGAGCACATCATAGAAACTTGGAAGTCATTAGAGGAACTTGGAGTCAATAAAAATTGCTTCAAGAAAAACAGAAGAGGCCCATTTTCCAAGGGACTGGCTCCAGATTTACAAACTAATAATTTCAAAAGTATATGGCTATTTATCTGCCTTATCTCATCACATAGTATTATGGAGGAGGTAGGTAGAAGCTAAAATGTCCTTATTAAACTTTATAATGTGTTGGCAAATTTAAAACCTATGAATATTGATCAACAGAAAATTTTCTTCTTTTTTTATTAAAAAATTTCTGCCTCCTCCCGCCTCCCTTTTCCCTTCCCCTCCCCCCACTCCCCACACCCCACTCCCCTTCCCCTCCCTCTCCAGTCCTAAGAGCAGTCAGGGTTCCCTGCCCTGTGGGCAGTCCAAGGTCCTCCCCCCTCCATTCAGGTCTAGGAAGGTGAGCATCCAAACAGGCTAGGCTCCCACAAAGCCAGTTCATGCAGTAGGATCAAAACTCAGTGCCATTGTCCTTGGCTGCTCAGCAGCACTCATTGTCCACCATATTCAGAGAGTGAAACATAAATGTAATAGTGATTGACCAAGTGCTAGATTACTAATATATTTATGCTTTCTAGAGAAACAGGATAAATTAAAGTCACATAACACATGCATGTCTTTCCAATAGAATGTTGACATAATTCATATAAACAACATTGCATATACTACAGTTTTTGCTACAAAGGATTGGTTCTTTCTATGGAAGGTGAGAATGCTTACAATTTGAGTCTGTGAATACGTAAGAGTCCTCAAAGTCACTCTCATAGTATGAATGTCTGAGAGCTGGAATGCTGACAGGACAGATTTGGATCCAAACCTAAGAGCTGAGGACCTAAAGAGAGGAGGATTGTCAAGAGCAGAAGAGTCATCTATGCGTGTTGTCAGTCAGGCAACGAACATATGCAACTGTCCTCCACTGTTTGACTTTCCTCAGTCAAATGAGGTGATACTCACCTACATACAGATGAGCAAGAGGCTTTACTGCACCACAAATTCAGATGTTACCTCTTTAGAACTATTGCCTTTAACTGCAGATGACTGTCAATCAGATAGTGTCTCATGGCAGACCAAGATGCATGGAAGTAAACATCATACAAAATAATCATTGTCTCATCCTTCCTAATCCTCACAGGTACTGGAGTGAATATAGCCCTGCAAATAGTCATCATAGAGTCCTGGAGCACAGACAACAAAAGAGATGAAGACAAAAAGATGAAATATGCAAACATTTAATCCCAGCTCCAGAGACTATATGACTGGATAGAAGACCACCTTTTGTGAACTATACTTTACCAAATCCATTTTGCAGACTTTCCTGTGGATGAATACTCTGTGCTATTGTTATGTAAATTCAAGGATCCATAAAGTTATAAATATTTTTTAATGACTAACAAGTATCCCAGTGTTCCTGGATCATTAAGTACTTGCATGTGCCAAGATCAAGAAAACCTAAGATATAATATACTCTAAGACTGGGCAAAGAAATGGAAGATTTCAGTAATTTGAACAAAAACACTTTTAGCTTACTTATGCTTGTTTGAAAGCAGCTTATTTTAAGTTTAGATGTAAGCCAGTATAGTCTGTGATGATTTATGGTCTCTGTTTTCTTTCTTTCCTTTTCCTGAATTGTAGATTTACTGGAATACCAAGTTATGTTTTATTTCCATAGCTATTCAATTTCCTATGGCTGTACTCTGTGTACGAAGACCTTCATTCAGCACTTCTCTATGTGCAGACTCTCCATCCAGTATAACTGCTTTCATATCTTTGCTCACGTCTACACTGCGCATTCATTTCCTTTTGTAAAGCTAGCCAAGCAGCACTTGACCCTGACCTTGATATTCTGACTGATAGAGCCTACCCTCTTAATATTTTTGAAAAGAAACTCAGCCTTTTATCTATAGGTCTGGGCTCTCAGGCCCTCTGCCCGAGAAAATGGCTGGGGAAATGTATCAACTAGTATCCACCCTAGTGATCTGTACTAGGCAAGGTCATGAAATCAATTAATCATTGAATAAGAACACAGACCCATACATTTAGTTGCATCCCAGCTCAATAAAGGTGAGGACAAAATTAATGAGTTTGTAGTTGCACACATCCTGGGAAGATTAGAGTTTGGACAAGTTACAACTTCAACCGCTTCCAGAGAGAGAGAGAGAAAGAAGATGTCAGAGCATTGACTAGTAGTGAATCACAGAGGGTGATAATATTATGATAATAACTCCCTTTCCTTCAGGTTTGTCTTCTTCTTGACTGAGGTCACAGATTAGGGCATTTATAATATAACCCAGATTCCCAAAACATGTTTCATATAAATTATGAAAAGATAAGCTATCAGGTAAAAGAAATCATAGTTAATATCATAGTTAATATTATATTTATAGGTGTAGGAAATGACATTCTGAATAGAATTGCATTTCCTAAGGAATTAATAACAACAATTGATGAAGTTGTATTTCGTAAAACTAAAAGGAGGAAGAATCTCTGCCAGCTATGTATCTGACAGAGGTGTGGAAAATTCTGAAAAACTTAAAAATAAATCCATCATACAACCCAGTAATATATTGTTGACATATGTCTTAAGGACCTGAAATCTTACTCCACAGATTAATGTCTCAGTAGTGTTCATTGCTCTTCTCTTCACCATAGCTAGGGAGTATAAACAATCTAAATGTCCTTCAATAGATGAAAGAATAAAGGAAATGTGGCACTAATAAATTGTGTATTATGGTTCAGCTATATGTTAGAATAAGTATAAGTAATACATACATATAATCAATCAATCAATCAATCGTTAAAATAAAATTAGACCATGATATTGGCCGGGAAAATACTGAAACTAAAAAACAGTATATTGAATGGGGTAAGACAGACTGAAAGACAAACACTACTTGGTCTCTACCATCTGTAGTTTCCAGATTCAAATATTCAGTTATAAGGTATAAATAACATAACTAACTGTAAAAAGAAGGAAGTAAAACAAAAAAGACCATGAGAAGTAGAGGTAGTAGTGATGGTTAGCAAGAAGAAGAGCAAGTGATTTCAAGGGGACTATGGAGGAGACCTTAATTGGAAAGAGTGATGGAGGTCAAGTAGAAGAGGGAGAATAGAGAATGAGGAGGGATAAATGACACCAAAATTGTTAGAAAAACACGAAAGGAATAATATTATTTTGTATTTACCTAAAATTGTTTCTAATAATATGAGTTCATCTATATAAACACATACATAAATTATCATTGTTATTATATAAAACTCTCAATTGGACTGACACAAGAGCCATAGACCATCTAATAATAAGCCCAGAATAAGTCAATTATTGTTCATGACAGTCCAAAATACTTCCGAAACAATACAGGTGATTGATGTTGCCCTTAGTTGCCACCTAGGGGCTAAGTCCTAAAGAAATCTTGTATTTTGTACACAGGGCTTATGAGATTTGAGCTGGGTCTGACCTGAAATACTCCTCCTAAAGACTAGCTTTCATTTTAACAGACTATACTCTGTAAGTTTTCAAAGGAAGCAAATAAGCAAAAGTCCTACCCAGGTGTGACATATATGAACCAGAACCACAACAATTCCTAAAGCTTCAGTAGTGGCATTCATAAATTGAAAGTAACCAAGCATCACCTAATTGTCTTTAAAATCCACCCAACAGGAGGAAATCATACCTGGTACTGGAAATATAGCAAACTGTTAAGGGGTAGTGTGATCATAGATCTTAGAAGAGGACCTACTACTACCAGACAAATCTAAATCCTAAATGTATTCGAAAATTTATCCAGAGAGAAGTATGATTTTCAGCTCTAATCAAAGAAACTTCTCTTCACATCAGATGGAAACCATCATAGAAAACCAGAACTGGTCAAAATATAGAGAACAGCTTATCACTGGGTGCCCAGCCAGAGAAACAGGACATATGCTATGAAGTCGTGCCTCATAGAAATGACAGGATATCTTCACCAATGAATTCTTAATAACATGGCTACCTAAAAAATCATGCAAAGAACAATGACACCAGTAGACATACTAATGTAGATGAGGGAAATTTCACAGGATTCCAGCCATAAATGAGGAACTACAGGCAATTAATGACTGATGAGAGAGGAAGAATAAGTCTTTCTCAGAGATGACATTCTTAGTTGCTTATCTAATACAAAATGAACTGCCCTGAAATCATATATACACAAGCAACCGCAACTGAATTCAGAATGTCGTGTTTATGTATTTCCATGTTTGTATATGTTAAGATCATAATCAAAGGAAAAGAAGCTATGAATTTGAGAGGGAGTAAGTAATGGGGTGGGCATGAGAGGGATTGGAGAGAAGAAAAAGAAGAAGGTAATAATGCGACTATATTCTAATTAAATACAAAACCGAATAACGAGGTTAAATAAATAAATGAAAAATAAAATTTTGCTGAGAGAAAAGTTATTTTCAAAGAAAATGTATCCTATTTTGTCTGTGGTTCAAACTCTGACCTCTGTAAGTGTTTAAGCTCCTGCTGCCAGAGATAATGTCTGGAAAAAAGATAATACAAAAAAAGAAATAAAGAAAAGAGAAGGAAAGAAAAAAGAAAGAAAGAAAGAAAGAAAGAAAGAAAGAAAGAAAGAAAGAAAGAAAGAAAAAGAGGAAAGAAAGTAACAAGGGAAGAAACCTGCGATTCCCTTGTAAGATGAATGGCACAAAATTTTACAGTTTTGCATTTTCTCAGGAAAGCCCCCATATCCTGATTTCTGAGCAGTAAAATGTTTGAAGGATGACAGAAGAGTGAGCTTCCATTTATTCATGTGGCACACTGATTTGTGTCTGAGCATCTACAGAAAACCATGTCAGAAAATTTTATTGATAGCTAACCAAATATTTTTGAGACTTGAATTATACACAAATATACTTAAACTCCAAACAATATAAATACATACATACATACATACATACATACATCTAACAAGAAATTAAACTTGGCAATATGAGAAAGCCATTTTTACATGTTCTTTTCATGTAAAAAATTCATAGATGAGAGAGGCTGCCATTGAAGAGAGGAGTAGGCTTTTCTGTTCATGAATGATTAAAGAAAGGATGTGTGATAAGTGTCTGAGAAAAGAACCAGGAGAAACTTGACCAAAGAAGGACTGACTGAGGCTGTGGTTCCTGGAGACAGGAATGAATAGGGTCCACTCTGATCCCAAGTTTCCTCTTAGATAGATATGATTTTATGATCTTTTCCATTTGTGTTTGTGGGTGAAGTTTGGAGAAGGTATGTGCAGCTTATTGGCTTGTGTGTGCACCCAGGTGAAGATGCAATGCAAACTTGGCTCCCTCTCATCACTGAAGACTACGAATGCCTTCATAGATATCATCAAATAATGATCTTAAATATCAGCTTTATTAAGAGACTCCTACTTATGAATGTTGTCCCAGTGTGTTTACTAGTACCCTCTGAGTCTCAAAAGTCTGAAAATTATCTAGTGAATTTTAAGGTCACTTTAGTCTTAAAGTGTAAGTAGAGAGACAACCATGGAACCAGTGAAGGCAGTCTTAAAGACTGATTCTTCCTCATGATTGTTCTTTTTCTCAGTACAGCCAAGCAATGAATTCCAGAAAAGCTTATCATATTTATGAAAAACGTTTGAATCTTCTTATGCCATCAGATCAGAGCCAACCTCAGAAACCACAATGCATTACTGAAGCAAATTTTTGTTTAGTAGCTGGCCTGAAAGTTCAGACATTACACTCTCAAGTGTAAAACAACTGGACGGGAAGATAAAGAAAGTTGGAACCATGGGACAAGCCCACTGGATAAGTAGGAGAAGAACATTCACCTTTAAGTCAGGTAGGGCAATTCTCCTGTGAGAAGAAAATTGCACCAAGAAGATTTATTGAAGGCTATTGTAATAAGGTCAAGACGTTTTCATCCAAGGAAACAAAAAAGAGGCATTTAAATGGCAAGGTAAGTTAATGAAAAGGGTGCCTAGAAGAACCTGGAGAGGAGTTGGGTCAATGTGATTAGGCCCTCTTGTTTGCTCATTAATGCTGATCAAAGTTAGGAGCCTAACTTACCATAGAGACTGGGAGATGGAGGCTATCTTTTAATGTTTGCATTTCAGAGGGATGGCTTGGAGGTCCTTGAGTAAGTCACTCCTGGATCTTTGTTTTACATCTCAAAGGGGCAGGGGGAAAGCTATCTAAAGTAACTGCTCCAAGAAAAGGAAGGCAGGAAGCTGAATCCAGGGCTTTGTTGTAGGGAAACTGAGAGATTTGCTTGATGAAAGAGATGGGGTAGGGAGGTAATCAGGAAGAAATCTGTCAAAAGTTTACTTCAGTTAATCTTATGGGTAATTTTAAGGCAGTAATAGGTATCCTAGGCACAAAAGGCTAAGATTCAGAGCCGCATGACCAAAGAGGGTGAATTTTTTTTGGAACATCAATATTCAAGGCAGTGTCAGACTTCAACCAGGCTGCATCCAATTTATTCCCAGTCTAGTCAAGTGTGTTCGAAAACCTGTAGCCTCATAGCTGATTCTGGTATCTTTACTACTCTTAGTAGAGCTCCTGACAATTAAAATGCCCATTTATGGTTTGGACATCCTTGAATCTGCAGGTAGGTTCTTCCCACCATGTTAGAAATAGGCCCCAGGAAACATTCCCAGGTGTCCCACATGTGTACAGATAAAGGATTTGTACCTTCAGAAAACTAGCTTCTCTTACTTTGTGCTTTTGACATTCCCTGTGGGCTGTTCTTGCGGATCACGAGTAGAGATATCATGAATAACAGAGTCAGCCCAGGAAAGAGCTGCCTTACCTTGGTGAGATCTGTCTCTACTACAACCTTAGGGAGAAAAGGCCACTGGATATTCTGCCTTTCACAAGTTATCCATGGAAAAAATATATTATCAGCCACACTGCTCTAAAAGAAAGGTACATGGATTTTCCTCATTACTTTAGGAAGACTCAATATTGTCGGTTTGTCATCATCAGTAGAGACAAGTGTGCTTGGCTGGCTGATGGGAAGAGTCCCCTCTGGAGTTATGGGAAAATAGATTTTTAGAACAAATGTTTATTGACTGCATAAAGAAAGGAAAACTCACAACTATAGAGTTGGAGAATGTCATCTTGATATCTGAGTATCAGAGACGAGATTGCAAGATGCAAATTAAGACATAAGATATCCGGATTGTTGCAAAGCCAATTAGCATTACTTGGGTTTGAACAAATGAGCTCTATGTTTCTTCTAATTGTCTCTTTTTTCTTTATAGTTATACATGGAAAGTAGTTCTGTCACTTAAAATTCACAGGACTGTTTTGAAGTAAGAGACCTGGCTGCTGTGTCCTTATTTGGCTTATTCTAGGAAATCTCTTTAGCACAATAAGAAAAATGAGGAAAGTATAGAATCACAGATGACAGAAAAATAAGCTGGAGTTGGGTGGACAAGACTATCTGATGGAGAAATTGTAGCACCCTGTAACTCATTGCGTTTATTATTTACAAACAGAGAGGCAGGATTACTACAGACAGATAAACAAGGAGCCAGGGTTATAAAACAGAGGTAAATTTCACTAACCTTAACAGGAGCAGTCTCTGTTGAGAAGCTGTCTTCAGGCTATGGACATGAGGGGAAATAACAGTGGATATTTTCTTTACACACACTCAGACAAGAAAAGAAGTGTTAGTCATTTGCCTGAGCCTAGCGCAGAAAAGGCTTAGTCCTTTCCCATAGTGTAACTCACTAGTCTCTTTGTCATGGTCAATTCTGTCTCAATAATCCACATTTACTCAGGACTTACTTACTCCCTATACCTATGACTGATTAAGATGAAGGTACTGTAACCTGAAGCAATTCAATAGCTTAAATGAAAATTATTCAGCATCAGTTTGGTGTGTGTGTATCCAACTGCAAGTATTCATGCGTATGTACTTTTGATTTCAGTTTTGGTAATTTCCAATTTTTACCATATTTCTGTATGAAATGTCTTATGATACATAGGATATTAATTTATGGTCTCCATATGAGATATATTAGTCAAAACTAATTTATTCATATTAAATTTTTTAGTTATCTTCTCAAAGGTGTATAGTCTTCAAGATTATAGAATCATAGAAAGCATAGATATTCTTAACATTTTGAGTGGCTTCTAATGGTGAGTTTTATTTCATTGTACCTTCAGTCTCATTGAAACTAATTTGCTAAGTAAATAAAATTTTAATAATTGAATTGAAATAATTAAAATTTTAACATTACAAATAAAATACCTTGACAGTAATGGCATATTTTAATATTTAAACTAAGACTTTTTTCTCATGTTAGAAAGACAGAATAGATTAAATCATATTATGCTTGGCACTATAGATTCAAGTAGCCTGTGGATTAAGTCCAGCTCCTATTCATTAGAAAGCTTTCCCAGCAACCTCATGGTTTAGGAAATCTTGGGGTTGATTTATGTGCTGCTCTTATTACAATGGATGGTTACTTAGCCAGGAACTTACTCTGCAATTGTCAAGGTCACAAGCCCTCTATTGTGGATCCTTTTATAGGTACAGCAGTGTCCAATTCTGTTTAAAAAGTCTTACAATCCAAGTTAAGGTCATATATATGCAAATAGAAAAGTTTCTATTTAGTAGATTACATAGCTATATTTATTCTATTACAATCTCAGTGCTGTTCACAAATGGGACTTTTGAGACATCTAGTATAACCTACACATTATTTTACATTAAATATAACTAAGATATTTTTAAACATGTGATGATAAACATGAGTATCATTATTTATCCAGTAATCCAGCTACCAGCAGCAATAACTCTGTCTTCAAAGAGATGGTGTAATGACAAATTAGACAAAATGTAGAAATCATGATAAGATCCTGGGAAATCTAAACAGATATTTATAGTAAAGTGTTCATGATCACTTTCTTCTTACACATTCATAAACAACTGGAACCTTCTATTTCAAGGGGATGTTTACTTTATGTTTTAATATCTCCATGGGGTGATCAACATTCACTTGTTACTAGTTGAAGTGTCCCACATGCTATGAATGTGTGTGTCTACAGAAGAAAAATATAGAAGTCACTGCTCAGCTTTATGAATTTTGCTGCAGAATTTCGGCTTTGTATTTATTCAACGAAGGGGCTATTAGACCTAAAATGATGGTGCTAGTGCTAGGCACTATATATTTATATACATAAATATAGAAGTATATGTGTACATATAGCTATACTATTTTAACATATATAGGTATATATAAGTATACATATGCATGTACTTTTATATACAATTAAATATTGTAACAGCTAATCTTTATTATCAAATTGGTGACTTTATTTAGAATCACCTAGGAGACAAATCTGTATGTCTGTACATTTTCAGAGAGGTTTTATTGAGGTGAAATGACCCAACCTAAATATGAATGGCACAAACCTATTGGCTGGCATTCTCAACTGGATGAACAGGAGAAGGCATAAACACCACCATTATGTTTTCCTTGCTACTTGACTGTTGATATAATGTGATCTTTCGTTTCACACTCCTGTTGCCATGCCATTCCCATCATGATAAAATATGTTCTTTTAACCTATCTGCCAAAATAAATCCTTCCTTTCTTAGGTTGCTGTGTCAAGGCCTGGGCATAACAGTGAGAAAAGTAACTAATATAAACATGGAGGAAAAGTGTAATTTGGCTCCAATTTTTAAGCTGTTTGTGAGTTTCCTGGGCCTGTCTCCATAATTTATCACAAATTAGATGATTTTGATCAACAGAAATTTATTCCCTCATTCACAGAGGTTAAAGGTTGAAATTGATATGTAGTTAGTAGAGATAAGCTATCTTTAAAGACTCAACCAGGAACTTATTCTTGTCCCCTCCGCATCTGATGTTTTCCATGTTCCTTGTCTTGTGTTCCCATCACTTCAATCTCTGTCTTTGCAATCTGTTTTCTTACATATTCTCCTCTGTGTGTCTGTCTCAAAATTTCCCCTTATGAGAATGCATGCAATTTTTATTAGGGACTACTGGTACCCACAGAGTGTCTAGGATAAGGTCCTCCTTTCTTAATACTATCATATGTTTAGTAACATATGGCCAGATTCATAGGCTTCATGGTACTAGACATGGTGATAACATTTTAATACCATCTTTAGAACCACAACACCCTGTTAAAAATTGTACTTATGGACAGAACATGCATTTTTCTAAAATTATAACCTTTGTCACACTAAAATAATCCCCAAATAGCTATTGTCATATTCATCCTTTAATTTTCATTCGATATAATTATTAAACTTATACAATGGATTTTAATCTTTGTGTTTTAAACCATTTCCCTTTCTTTTCTTTCAAGAAGGAAACTTTCTATTCTAAACTGGTGGGTAAAAACCTTCAGAGTTAGATAGCATTTCTGTCATGAGCAGTCTGGTAGGGTAGATCTCAAAGACAGAGAGACAAATTGAATAAAGCAAATGATTACAGGCAGAGGTTTATTATAGAGTGTGAATGGCAGGGCATCAGCTGAAATAGCTTATCTAACTTCCTTTCAAATTTGTACAAATCGACTGGCCAGCAGTGTTTATATCTTATACTATGTCTTCTTATTAATATTTTCTGGGGCTGTGTCTTTAGTATTTGCCAGAGATTTCCAATTGCTATCTGGTTAAAGAAGTTGCTCTTTAATTTACGATTGTGTCTCAAAATGGTGCTTTGTCTCTTCATTTGTTCAGCTGCCGTATTTTTCTTTGGTCACCTTACTATACAATGAGATAAAAGCACATTCTGTAATCTGAAGGCCTCTTGAAGCTATATTTTGGGGCTGAGAAGACAGGAATGGGCTAACAGCCTCGGACAACAACCAAATGAAACTTCTAGTTCAGGGACTTGTTTGCATATAATTCAGTTGTTGGCCAAACAGGCCCTATGGGAACCCCTAATCAGCCAAGGATGTTGCTAAGTCTATATGTTGCTCTCCACAAATTGATGGCAAGGTTCCATTGTTGAAAACAATGCCTACACAATTCATTGAACTTGGAGTAGAGTTGAGAGCCTTCCTCACTTTGTACAAGTATCTTTAGTACAGTAAGGTGCTCTGCGTGCTACCTAAGGAGAAAAATAGAAATAGACATTAAGCCTGTAACTCTTTGATCTGTAAAAGTGTTCTGCCTGCAACATATGCTTATCAATGTAGGCACCAAGCTTATGGGAAGAACCAACAATTATCTGATTTGATTTAAGAACCATTTCAGGACAGAAAGCACATACCCTACACCTAGATTACAAAGAAACAGAGATGAGATATCCCAGGGACCTAGAGTAAAATGAAATACAACTATTCTAAAAAAAGAAAAAGTTGTACTCAAATAACTCCTAATGACATTCTGCTGTACTCGTAGATCAGTGTCTTGCTCAACCATCATTAGAGAAACTTCCTCCAATAGCAGATGAGAACAAGTACAGGCACCACAGCAAGGTATCATTTAGAAAGTAAGAAACTGAGAACACCCAGTTTTACACTGGATGTGTCCATCAAAGCCCTCCCTTTAGGGCTCAGGGATCCTGCAGAAGAGGGAGAAAGCATGTAAGAACCAGAGGAAACTGAGAACACTAAGAAAACAAGGCCCTCCAAATGAACACGAGGAAAGTTTATATGAACTCACAAAGACTGCGGCAATGTGTACAGGATCTGCATGGGTCTGCACCAAGTCCTCTGCAAATATATTATAGTTTCCAGTTGTTTTCTTTCTATGGGACCCCTGCATGTTCGAACAAGTGGGTCTTTTTGCTTGTTCTTTTTTTGGGGGTGTTTTTTCTTCTTATTTTGTACAATTTGATTTTTGTTTAACATATTATGTATTTTTTTTTCAGGTTCAGAATAAACTTACAACAAATGGCTGTGTTTCCTGCTAGTATACTAAAGTACTTCCTGGCTTCCAGGCTCCCCTAATATCACAAGTACTTGTTCCTATCCTCACGCTGTTCCACTCCCTACCCCAAACTCTCCAGCTCACGAGCTTCATTGCCCCCAGCTTCTCATTCACAAGTAACCTTTATTAAGGCTATGTGTACTTTCTCTCCCTTTCTCTTTCTCCCTCTCTTGGTGTCCTTCGCCCACACTCTCTTTGTCTTAATCTCTCATTCCTTCCTCTCCATGGCCCTGTAAAATCTATTGGCCATGTCCAGACAACTACTTGCCCTATCTGGTCTGGACTTTTCCAGAAGCTTTTTACTGTACTCTCCCTCATATCTAAATAGAAGATATCTAAATTAAGTCAAATCTAAATAAAACCTTTCCTTTTAAATATAACTTGGAGTGGGTTTGCCTTCAATTTACATAATTTTATTGTGTTGTATTGTAATCTCTAAAAAAATAGAATCCATCCACTGATTTACAAAGTTTGCAAATTATTTTTGTGCTTTTCTTATTACTGTATAGAAGACCAACAACATTTTACTTAAAAGTTTTCAAAACACACACACACACACAAAATGCAGGCAGGCAGGTACACACACACACACGGCATTTATTTTGGCAATATGCCAAATGTTTTATTGTCATATTTTAATATACTTTATATTTTATTGTTGGTGATGTAAAATTAAACTAGCTTCCCCATCAGTTTTTGTAATAATTCCACTGAGCTATATATCCATTGTTTGTTTACCTATTTTTGCTTTTGTTATAGAACATAGGGTCATGTGCATGTTAGGTACACCATTGAGCTACAAGCCATATATTATCATTTAACCTCTTTCTTTGTCAATATTCTACTGCTTATGTTTTCTAAATAGAGATTACTAAAATGAAGTCACATAACAGTTCACTCTAATCAAATATCTTCTCAATCAACATTATACAATATCAGCCATGGGTAAAATTGACTTACAAAAATAAATTGTGAATGTCTCTCTCTGAAGAGACAGGGTGATTTTTTTTTTCCAACCCAGGTTGGTCTTGAAATCATAGGACTAGAGAGTGAGGGGGAGGGAGAGTGAGGAGCGTGGCAGGGAAATGGGAGGATGGGAGGAGGTGGAAATTTTTAATAAATAAATAAATAAAAATTTTTAAAAAGGAAGAAAAAAGAGATTTCTGAACTGTTGGGATTATAGACACATGACACCGTCCTTTTATGTGTAAGAGGTACATGGGTGTAATCATGGAAATATTTTTTTGTTCCTATTATGAATGTGTATGTCTTTACTACAACTTTTGCTATTAAACCTATTTGACATGTACTTTGTCTTCGTTTTGAAAACAGGTATTAACATTAAATTATTTTAAAAGTATACTATTCACAGTGCCATAACTACTCTGTGAACTTTTGCCAACACTCTCAGTACCAAGCAGCATATCTGATCCAGCTTCATCCCATTAATGTAATACAATAAGCCCCCCTGTTCTTTCTAAGGCCCCTGTTACATTCTAAAGGTGTCTCTTCTGTTGTCAAATTTATGGTATAACACATAGCTTGACTGTGTGGTATTGAACATTGTCAGTTACATTGAAGCCATGACTTCAATCAAGTGACCAAGAATGATTATTGCATTGAGTTTCATATTTTTGTTCTCCAAATTTGTGAGTTCCATCTTTATGGATTTAATCAATGACAAAAATTTTCAGGAAAAAAAAAACATGGGTCTCTTTTGAATATGCAGACTTCTCTTTCTACATTTTTTCTTTAGCAATTCAGCATAACAGCTGTTTACATTGGGTTTGATTGGTATTAACACTACATGCCAGTCAGAGAAGACTTAGGGTTTACAGATGCATATCATACATATTAAAATACCATGCCATCTTATACTGGTAGAACACCTACCAGTTTTCTGATCCACAGGGATTCCTAGGAACACATTACATGAACATGGAGGGACAACTATGTAACACTTTGTCAGTTATACCAGTCATTTACCAGTGGCGGCAAATTTATTTTGTCCTTTATACTTTTGTGTCTGAAACACTCTGATAATCTTTATTGCCTTAAGACTGATGTTTGAAACTCCTCTTTCAAAGCTTTTGTTTTATAAAGCATTATTTCCTTCTTTATGTATCTTTGATATTGACATGTCAGTGAACTAAAAGACAACAGCAATCCTTTTCAGTGCCAAAATATATCTCATTTTCCGGAAGAAAACTACCAAGATCCATGCAAAGATATTTTTGGAATTATTGATTATCTTTGAAACAGGGTCTTTCTTTCAAGCCCTAGCTTGTCTGGAACTTCCTATGTGGGCCAGAATGTTCTAAAATTTGGAGCAATTCTCTTACCTCTCAAGTGCTGGGCTTTCAGTTACCAACAAGTTACTTAGCTTTGACATTTTAGAGAGATTTATGTGTTAATTTCTGATATTCCAAGAAAACAGTGTTCTATGGATATATGAGAATACTTGATAAAGTAGAAATAATATCAGAGGTCAGTATAGCTTTAGTGTGAATAATTATATCACAATATTACTAATTCTGTTTTGTACTTAGTGAAATTGTTTAATATATCTGCCTATTTCCTTAAATGGAAATAACATAATATCAGTTGACAAATTCAGAATCTTATCTAGAGTTTGTCCAGGATAGATTAGTCTTGTTATTTAGGGATGACATTGAATTGTGAGTTTGCTTTGAGTCTCTTCATTGAGTGTTCTTGCCTCAATGCTATGATTACCAGTTCACTTAAACATCCTGTATCTTAGTTAGCTTTCTATTGCTGTGATTAAACACTATAACCAAAGCAACATAGGGAAGAAAACTTTTTTTTTCACCTTACAGTTTATAGTCCATCATCCAGGAAGATCAAGGGAGGAACTTAAGGATAGAAACTGAAGGAAGGAGCAAATGCGGAGGGCTTAGAAGATTTCTGCTTATTGGCTTGTTCCCCATGGTTTGCTAAGCCTGTTAACATTCTCATATCACCAGGACCACCTACCTAGTAATGTCCTGCACCATGAGAGGGCCAGACCCATATCAATTATGACTCAAAAAATGCTACCATAGGCCTACAGTCTAATCTAGTGTGGGCATTTTCAAAGTGGAGTTTCCCTCTTCGAAATGACACTAGCTTGTGACAAGTTGACTGTCTTAGAGTTTCTACTGCTGTTATAAAACACCATTACCAAAAAAAGTTTGGGAAGAAAGGATTTATTTGGTTAATACTTCCATATCACTGTTTATCATTGAAGGAAGTCAGGACAGGAACTCAAGCAGGGTAGGAACCTGGAGGCAGCAATTGATGCTGAAGTGATAGAGAGGTGCTGCTTATTGTCTTGCAACCCACGAATGGCTCAGCCTGATTTCTTGGCTACAAAGGGCTTGGATAGCCTCACCTTTCCAGTTCTTCCACTGTAACACACAGCTTCCTTTTCCACTTGACTCCCGCAACTCTCCTTTCTAGATATACCATATTCCCAGCATCCCCAGTAACTTGGTGTCTCCATTGCAATTGAGGCATTACCTTTAGCAATAGCCTGAGGAGAACTGGTCACGGATAGCCCCAACCTTCTATGTCACACCTCTGTTACTTTCTGTGATCCTAGATCTTGTACCTTTCATACGTTTAAATCTGTATGAAGTGAATGATGCTTACTTTATCAAGTTCTTGCTTCCAGATCAAGATGTAGCCTAGGCCCATTGGACACAGCTGTAGCAGTTTTAGAGTAATGATGCCAAGGAAACAAGTCCTTAGTGTCTCAGTGAATAGAAGGTTTCACTTTAGTGGTAATGATCTCTTGAATAATCTTACCTGCTCCTAGCAAGATCATCACACACAGAATCTTAGCCAAAATGTCACAGGAATATCCAATATTCCAAACTCTTCTACAAACATTTCTAATGCATAAAAAAATCCACAAATTCAGGTTTATCACAACAATGGTCTTAGTTCCTCAGTTTCAATCTATGTTCTTGATTCATTTCTCTTTCTAAAATAATCTGACAAAAACAACTTGGTTGGAAAAGGATATATTTTAGCATACATTTTCAGGTTACCATTGTAATGGAATCACAGTGGCAGAAACTTGAAACATCCAGTCAAATCCACAGTAAAGATCAGAGAAAAAATATAATGTAAATTTTCATCCACTTGCTTGCTTGTGGTCAACTTGAGTTATCTACCTCATACAGTTCAGGATACCCTGTAGAGGATCCCCCACAGTGGGCTGTTTTTCACACATCATTCAACTTGATTAATACAATCCACAGAGGCATGTCCACAGGTTGATCTAACACAGACAATCCTAATTAAGCATTCCTTCCAAAGTAATTCTAAGATGTATCAGTATAACAAAGTTAACCCTCACATGAATCCTCTCCCTTACCCACTTGCATTATTCTTCTTTATCCACTTCCATATCCTTAATATTCTCCCTTTTACTTAAACATTTTTTCCCCATATAAATTACACATTAGAAAGAATATGTGTGATATTGGTCTTTAAATGTCTTGATTATTTGGTTGAACATGATAATCACAGTTGTAAGTATTTTCTGGCAAATTATAAACCTATTCTCTTCTGAAACAGGATAAAATGGCAAGTATACATGTAATATATGTACATATGCCATATTTTCTTTAACTATTCATCTGTTTATGAACTGTAAGGTTGATTCCATTATTAGTTCCTGTGATAGATATGCAAGTATCTGTGTGGCATGTTGAATTGGATTCCTTGGTGCATATAACCAGATATGGGATGATAGCTGGGTCATATCATAGTGCAAGCTTTAGATTATTGAGCAGCCTCCCTACTGATTCTGATATTGCCTGGACTAATTTGTCTTCCCAACAGCAGCTGTTTACCCCAATCCCCCATTCCTTACTAACATATTTTGCTTTCTTTATAGTCACTCTGTGATGAGTTAGAATTACAAAGTAGTTTGAATTGACTTCTACTAGATCATGGGATGAATGAATCAAACAGACATTTTTTTTTTCAAATGAAGAAATGAAAAAAATTAGCTACTATGGAAGTACAATCTAAGATAAGCATTTTAAATACTTGAGACCATTGCAAAGGGAAATGGCTGGATACTATAGCCACTACCAGATGTTAGAGGAAGTATTACTCCACAGAACGTATTCAAGACCTGAGAAAACATGAAGGGTGTTCTTATGCTGACTTCCCTATGTCATCTGTGCAATAGTTTCCATCCTTGTTTTTCAGTTATTTACCAAATGTTTTTCCATGTCTCACCTCAAAGTCCTTGCTTCTTTATGTTTCTTTTCATTCCCGCACTTGAAATACCTTTCTCTACATAACATTATGTATCATGATTAACCTTCATGCCTTTGTTTTTACTTTTCCCATTTGACTCTTTCTTACAAATCATGTTATCAATTAACATTCCTATGTAGCACTTTGCCTTGAAAATCCTCCCACTTGAAGATTATCATTGCCTTCCATTTTAGCCTAAATGTAAATATCTCTTTTTCCCTTAAGTTGCTTTTGACAGGGCGTTTTATCATAGCAACAGGAAATGAAATTAAAACAATGTTTATAGGCATAGAAATTATATTTTCTCTCCAAGGTTTGGCAAAACTACGAATGAAAACATTTCACTTTTCCAACAGTTGTTCTCTGATTTCTTTAGGGATATAGGGAAACTGAGGTTGCAGAGCTGTAGAGTTATACTGAATTGATTTTAAATTCTTTCAAAAAAAATTATATATGAACCTTTTCTTTCCTTTCTTTGTCTCAATTTGATTCATTTCTTTCCATGCTACACATTTGACTGTCAGCACTGGGAGTGTTTACTTGGTTCTTTACTCTGTTTACTCTGATCTCAGGCAGCTCCTGAATTCTCTCAACTGAGATCTCTTGTTCTGTATCCACAACAGAAGCTTCTGGTCTTGTAACTTGCCAAAGTCCATCCAACTACCACGGTAACTAGACACAGAAGCTCCCAAATAAATTCTTTAAATAACAATTAAAGAGACTGTTCTTTAAAAAGACAGCACTAAATTCTCAATTTTATTTCTATCCCTCTTTGGAAACTTTTTTAATAAAAAATATCAAAAATTAGAATCCTCTCTGGCTTTGTTTTTGATGGTTGTGTGTCTGTGGGTAAATGGTTCAATTTCTTATACCCCTTTGTAAGAACAGAAGTAATGATTCATAGCTTGCAGGGATATTGCGAAACACAGTTAGTGTGCTTTCTAATAACCCCAAAGTCACCAAAATGCAAAAGAGCCTTAATTTGAAATTTAGATTCATGTATGCACACTGATTAATTTAATGATTAATTTAATAAACATGAAAAATTATTTCTATAATGTACGCGTACAAATCGATTTGCAATATTAAAATGTGTTTTGATTAAGAAAATGGTCATCACTTATTTGTTGCACTCTTAATTTGCATTTTGCTATCTCTCTTATTGCTTTAATTCATGAGATCCATGCGGAACAGACAGCCTCTGTCCTGCCACACATGTTACTCACTTTAGAGATAGAAAATATTTTCAAAACATGCTGATAACTGGATCTCACCCAGAAAAGGGAAGTTTATTCTGATAGCAAGAAGCACCTCCTAAGGATCATTTGGGACCTCAAATGACTCAGGTGCACAGTCTAGAAGTTAGATGTTTTCACATTAGAAGACTTGTTTAGAGTATACCATTGTGAAGCTACAGATTATGAAAATATTCACTTATAATATACTTAAATATACTTTGACATTTTTAATTTCATGGTGAGGTCGAACTAGGAGATCTCAAGCATCTCTTTTGGTCATAATAGTTGAAGAAATTATGATTCCAATAGTTTATGAAGCATAGTGCTGTTTAAAAGTTGATCAGAAGAAATAAGACAGAGAGAGAGAGCCATGCTAGCAGTGGTCAGCTGATCCTGATGGAACAAGGGACCCATGGCTCCTTTTTCAGACTAGCATTTGTCTATTTATAGGAACATTTGCTGAGACAGACTGAACATGTACCATAGCATGTTGGGAGGTGTATAGCACATCTGATGGTTACAATGATTTCTTGTGATGAATAGTATTTTCTATATTACTGGTTAAATTTTGCAAAATATTATGGGATTTTCACTTGTCACTCAGTTGATTGCCACATTTCTGTTCTCCACCATCAGTATGTACTGACTGTAGTTTTAAAATTAAATGTTAATATATAATTGGCCTCAGGTAAATTTTGTAAGTAGTAATATTTATGTTAGAATTATGTATCACTTCCTGGTAGCTCTTTGACAATGCAGTTCAAGTAAAATGTTAAAAATTAGCCTTAGGTTTTTGTTTACATGAACAAATGTACAGAAATGAAGGTAAGCCAGGCAGCGGTGGTGCACACAGCTGGGCAGTGGTGGAGCGTGTCTTTAATCCCAGCACTCGGAAAGCAGAGACAGGTGGATCTCTGTGAGTTCAAGTCCAGTCTGGTCTACAAGAGTTAGTTCCATGACAGACTCCAATGCTACAGAGAAACCCTGTCTCAAAAAACCAAAAACAAACAAACAAAAAAGGAAGTTAGATTATGTGTGTGTGTGTCTGTGTCTGTGAGTGTGATACATTTGAAAGCCTAATTTTAAAAACCAGTGCTATATAACCTAATGGTATGTACATGGTTCACCCGATTAAAACATTTTAAGGATTCTTTGCACATATGTTTGATGTTAAAAGGGGTCAAGACTCCAACGTGAATATGGCCATGTTCAAATCAGCTACTTTCCTTTCAAATTACATTTCAAAGGGGATACAAATTAGAATTTTCATTATAAAAATGTGGCTTTTGTTCATGAATACTTACTTTTACTTTTGATGGTACAACATTATCTCTTTTCATTAGTACTTTTTTCTTAAAAGGTGATTTGAAAATTCAAAATTCCTAGTCAGAAATGTACAGTATCTTAATAAAGCATGTTCGAAGCGATCACAGATCAGACTCGTGTTTTCTAATTATTCATCATGACATTTAAGCCAATATGCTTGCCTTGGTAGGGATTACATTATAAAGTGTGACTTGAATTTGCTAGAAATGACATTTTTCTCCCTTTGTTACATTCTGTTAACAACCAGTCCAGTCCAGCAAAATTTTTGCTATGCTACCAATTAAGCAAATTGAAATACAGCTCTAATCAACTTGTCTATGTATGATGTGAAACGGTAGTTTATCATAGTTCAGTCATAAATCAGGCTAAAATACCAGATATTTGTTGAGATATTTCTATAATTAAAACACTTATATTTGCAGAAATATATATGTATAAATATAATGATTTTTTTTCAATTATATATATCATCTGTGTATGTATATCATCTGTATATATATATATATATATATATATATATATATCTTAAATTCTTTTCTAAGTAAAACAAACCTGAAATAAAAGTAAAACATCTCAAAGAAAAATTACAATGGAACCATTAAATCAGATGAATGTTGCTTTTTTTTAAACAAAGAAAAACATATTTGAATTGTACTAATTCTAGCTTAAATTAAATTGAGAATTTCCTTTCTTGTAAGTAAAAAAAACCATTCCCTTTATATATTCAAACACTGTAATGTAACTCCTTTTATATTTTCAAACCCTCCTAACAACTGCTGAAAAGTTCATTAAAAACAAAACAAAACAAAACAGAAAACCATTTGGACTTGAGTTTTGTGCATGGCGATAGATATGGATCTATTTTCATTGTTCTACATGTTGACATCCAGTTATGCCAGCACCATTTGTTGAAGCTGCTTCTTTGTCAAAAATCATGTGTTCATAGGTTGTGTGGATTAATATCTGGGTCTTCAATTCCTATTCCATTTGTCAACGTCTCTCTTTTTATGCCCATGCCAAGCTGTTTTCATTACTATAGCTCTATAATAGACTCTATAATAGAGCTTGATGTCAGGGATGGCAATGCCTCTGGAAGTTCCTTTATTGTACAGGATAATTTCGGCTATATTGTCTTTTTTCTCCATATGAAGTTGATTATCATTCTTTCAAGGTCTGTGAAGAATTGTATTCTGATTTTGATGGGGCTTGCACTGAAACTATAGATTGCTTTAGGTAGGAGATTGCATTTTTATCATGTTGATCCTTTCTATCCAAGAGCATAAAAGATCTTTCCATTTTCTGGTATCTTCTTCAATTTTTTTTCTTCCAAGATTTAAAGTTCTTGTCAAATAGGTCAGCCAGACCTCCAAAAATGAATATTGCATGTACTCACTCTCATAAGTGGATATGAGCTATAAACAAAGGACATTGAGCCTCAAAAAAAAAGGAGAAAGAAGAAAAAAGAATGAAGGAAAGAAGGAGGAAGCTAGGAGCAAGAGAGGGGGGAGAGAGGGAGGATGTAGGTCACCTGAAGAATGACACCTAGGGTTTTCTTTTGAGTTCTCAATAGATATCTGCATTCACATGAACACACACACTGTTAAATAACCAATTATATATTCTTAATTATGTTTCTTTATTTAAAAGAAAAATATTTTAAGACAACAGTAAGATTTTGATTCACAAGGTAATAGTTGTGCACTGATTTTTGTTATTTTACTCCGATCAATCTTAAATTGAATGCTTTTCACCACAACCAGGTGCTTTGAGAGAGAGAAAGAGAGAGAGAGAGAGAGAGAGAGAGAGAGAGAGAGAGAGAGAGAGAGAGAGAAACCTTAGAATGCATACTATTTTGCTGTGATTTTTAGAATTCACTGCATGGATGTCTAATAGTGAAGGTTTTCAGATCTTTATGACCTATGTTCCAGGCTGTTTAATTTCATGTTCTTGTTGTTTCCCACAACATATTACATTTCTTCTATCATATATAAGTAGTTCTCTAAACCCATACTGTAAAACCTACAATAATCGGAGTGTCACAATGTTTTGCAGAAAGGAACTCCAAATGTGTTTACAAGCAAAAGTAGGCTCTGCATTTTTAATCAACCTCTATCTCTGACACAGCAACCGCCTTGATCTGTTTCAGGTCCACTGAGTTTATAAAGACACACATACACACACTGCATTTCTTAACATTTTCATATTTTTTCTCTCTTGTGATTCTTATTGATTTTGATATTCTTAAGACACAAAGTCTGTTTGGTGTGAAAATGTAAATCCATTTCTAGAAGTCACTATAAAAGAAGGCTTGCTATGCTCCCAGGAAAGTATTATTGTCTTCTTCAAGCCAAGGAAATGACAGTTATGGAAAAGGCAGCCTGGAAATGACATGAATTTGGCTGTATTTCATCTTCACAAATGTTCTTCTTCATAAATATGGTGGGCTGACAATGTCGTCAAACCCCTATGTGGTAAGTGGTGCTACATTGCTTTGGCCTGCTGGGAGACAATAGCAGCAGGAGCTGTTGGCATGCAACGACTGAAAACAGAGTGGGTTTTTTACGTGCAGAGGTACTGACCATGATTCAAAAAGGCAGGGATGAAGACAGTGCCAGGTTCTGCAGAGCAGGCATAGCTCCAATCCTAAGGTTGATTTGCCCCGTGTGATACATAGAATGGGATGGTGGTTAGCTCAGAAAAGCTTCAAGCATACTTGGGCTCAACTTTTCTAGAAAGAGAATTGTTAATCATTATTTTCAGGAATCTATCCTCGAATAAGCCTTGGCATGTCTTTGATATAACACTGGCATATGAGGACTGGAGTCTATTCAGGCTTTACTCATAAATATTTCTTCTTTTTTTCAAATGCATGTTGATCAAGCAATGTTGTAAACACTAAAAGATCTCTTTACATAATATATACTTGGGATTCACTTTAACATAGTGTTGAAAGAACACATCCTTCAGCAGAAACTCAATAAATATTTATTGAGTACATATTATGTTTCAAACAATTGAGTAGCTCCTAGATTTGGGAAAATGAATTCCAAGAGATTTAATTTTGGACAAAATGCAATTATTATTTCTCAAGTTTACTTCAAAATCTATCCTTTTTTGAAAATTCTATTCTACCGGTATTCCATGTATATATGATGAGCTAAGATGACCTTCTCAGAAACATTCTGCACTTCCACCTCAGGAGCTCTTCATGTATATATCTATGGCCTGATTTGCAATGTCTTCATCGGATTTTACAAGTATCAATCTTGCTGGAAGTATAGAGAAGCTTCCTTTCAAAGACTTGATTACAGTAGTGTTTGGAGATACCTTAGACAGTGACTAACAAATACTTGCTAGTCATTTGGAGAGACAGTCCTTATTCCAATTTATAAAAAATAAAGTTGTAATTTCCCAGACATCCAAAGTGAATTATCCAAAATAGAGTGAATTTCAAAGAAACAAAAATGAGCGTACCAAATGGATCTGTCTCTGATCTCTGAAAAATATATGCCTTTAATCTCAGCACTCGGGAGGCAGAGGTAGGTGGATCTTTGTGAGTTCCAGGCCAGCCTGGTCTACAAGAGCTAGTTCCAGGACAGGCTCCAAAGCTACAGAGAAACCCTGTCTCCAAAAACCAACATATATATTAAAATAAAATAAATAAAAAATAAAGCTAGCCACGCTGAACCTCATAGAAGAGAAAGTGGGAAGTAAACTTTAACACAGTAGTACAAACACTGAGAGAAACAATTAATAAATGGAACCTCCTAAAACACTAAAGCTTCTGTAAAGCAAAGGACATGGTCAAAAAGACAAAATGACAGCCTACAGAATGGAAAAAGATCTTCACCAACTCCACATTAGACTGAGGTCTTATCTCCAAAATATACAAAAAACTCATGAAATTAATCATCAAAAGAACAAATAATCCAATAAAAAATAGAGTACAGACCTAAACAGAGAACTCTCAGCAGAGGAATCTAAAATGGCTGAAAGACACTTAACGAAATGCTTAACATCCTTGATCATCAGAAGAATGCAAATAAAAACAACTCTGAAATTCATCTTATAACTGTAAGAATGGCCAAGATCAAAAACACTGATGACAACTTATGCTGGAGAGGTTGTAGGGAAATAGGAACACTTCTCCATTGTTGGTTGGAGTGTAAACTGGTACAGCCCCTTTGGATATCTGTGTGTTGATTTCTCAGAAAATTAGAAAATCACCTTCCTCAAAATGTAGCAATACCACTTTTGGGTATACATACAAAGGATGCTCAATCATATCACAAGGACATGTGCTCAGCTATGTTCATAGCAGCATTGTTTGTCATAGCCAGAACCTGGAAACAACCTAAATACCCCTTGACCAAAGAATGGATAAGGAACTTGTGATATATTTACACAATGGGGTTCATTTATTTAAGGAATTTGGATGAGTGTTCCTCTGCAATCCCAGCGTAATACATAATCACTGGCTAAAATCATGCCAGTTGGATAAAAAGGTGAATGACTGACCTCTCAGCCTGACTGCTCCAAAGTCCAGACCCTAACTAAACAGCAGGACATAACTCCTGCCCATCTTCCTGACATCCCATTACTAACAAGGCAACTGGACCCTACCCCCACCTCTGGTGGAAGTCCATTGCTCTGTTAAAGTTCCCAATGGCCTGCAAACCGCTGATATACTTGCCTCCCGGCTGTGCCCCATTCCCAACACCCACTGGCCACTGTCCTGCCTATACCCACTCTACAGCCCAACCCTAAGTACCTGAACACCTTTCCAGCTTGTTAGTAACCACACACCTTGCCTTTGCCCCTTGGGAATCTGGCACAGCATGTCATTCCTCTGAGCATGGGAAGAAGTTCTCAGACTGTATGCAAATGCAAAGGTCCCTTTAAGAGACAAGCTCTGCCTTCTCCCCATCTCTCCTTCTTGCTGCTTTTCTGAAGGGATAGGCAGGATTTTTCCCCATCTTTTGTTTCTTTCCCTGTCTCTCTCTTCTCTTCCCCTCTCTCCTTTCCCTTTACCCACTCCCTTCCCTTCCCCCAATAAGTCTTCTCATTTAAGTTCTATCTGCCTACATGGTTGCCTCTCACCCATTAAGGGCTCACTGCTCACCCATTAGGGTCCCACTTGCAATCATAATCATAACAAAGACCCCCCACCCTCAGAAACCCAGCAGACTCTATAAGTACTGGTATCATACCAGTTGGAAAAGCAGGTGAGTGACTGGCCTCTCAGCTGGATTTCCCCAAAGTTCAGACCCTAACTAAGCCCAAGAGAACACCCTCCACCCCTCTCTTTCCCATCCTATTATGAGAAAGGCAGCTGTGTAAATGGAGACAGTACTTTCGCTTCCTGGCCACAATTATCTTTAGCACCCGTTGCATGTGAACTGGCTCTACCTTTTGTCTCAGTCCCCATTCTGAGCTAAATTTGTTTGGAGTAGTGAACTGTTGCAGCTTTGAAAAAAAAAAACACTGTCTTTTATTAAAAAAGCTACAGCTCCAAAACGCACAATTGTGGCTCCATGGAAGCCCCCATACCAGATAGAAGAAGACCCCAAAATGGCACAGTTATAAATATTAGAAATACTGTGCTAATATTGAAACTCGAATTTTTCTATAGAAAATGCACCTCAGTGTTACAGAAACACAAGATCTGAGGTACCACAAATACAGAATTACTGATGGCATACTGTTTAAATAATGTGCTTTAGCAGAGATAAATTCTGAGATGCATTTGACACAGCATCAGGAATTTGAAATTTCTAAAGCAGGACTTCAGTATCAGTTGGCCTCCTGGCTTCTTCCAGGCCCCGTGGGTATGTACATAGCAGTTCTGTTAACTTCTTTTATAATGCACACAGAACTATCTGAGAGAGTTGCCAAGATGCATAACCATTCCTTTCTTTGGGTTTATCCTTTCAGCTTATCCTCTCCTTGAATAAATGTCAGGAGCATGTCCAATCACAGTAAAGGCCTCACTGCCATTCGTGCAGGCACTGAGTTGAGCATCTCCACAGTAGATGGTTAACAATGCATAGCAGCCTTTGGAGTTGCGGCCAGTAAGCAGTTTATTCCTTTGAAGTGGTCCAGTATGCAGATTTTATTAGTGACACATTTTAATGTTCCAGCACAGTTTTTCATAGATCATATCACAAACCACATTTAATGACCTACAATTTGCTTACAAGTGAGAAAAAGTGGCTTGGGGAGAGAGGCTGAGTCAGGTAGTGGAGTGGTTACTTGTCTACATAGGGTGTAGGTATATCCTCCCAAAAGTTTTAAGGATTCCATCTGAGCTGAGTAGCAGGCATCCTTTTTCTCCCTTAAGTGGCCTGAATCATGTGGGACCTGGTGGCAAATGTAGACCCTCTGTTTTCACACAGGACTGACTCTACCAGGGTCATATTTCTCAAGGTCCCCAAGTGTTTACACACACATTAAACATTGAGAATGGCAAGCTCTATTCTACCAGTAACAACTGTTCTTGGTGCACATGAAAATTACTAGATTTTTCTACCCAGACTCACTCTAAACAAGATAAATTAAAACTGGATTTGAGGTTCAGCATGTTTTTCATTTCTTCTTTTACTATGCCATGTGATTTTAGGACATGGTCAAAAACATTAAAAACCATTTCCTGGTTTAGAAAGAACTCTCCCATCTTATATTATTTATAAAAGTGAGATTGCATGGCTTAATCTGTCACAAGAAGACATTGTGATTTCATATTCCTGTCCACATGTAGTATACAAAATATACTTATATGTCTTTTTAGCTATACTTATATTTCTGTTGTGAATAAAAGTAAAGATGTACAGGACTTCAGGGCAATTATTGTTGACTTTAAGAACTGCACTTGTACACTTTGGTTGTCCAGAACTACATTAAGACTAAGTTGGTCATCACTTTTTTTCAGCTAATGTCATAGTTTCTTCCAACTGCATCAGCAGCCTTGGACACATTTGAACTGGACTGTAGACTAGATATCCATGTTCAAAACACTTAATAAGTGTTTTCACCACCATTATAGAGCAGTGAAGGGATGTAGCTTTGTTTCTAACCATCAGATGCAACCCCACTCGTAGATTGCTTTTAAAAATCTCCCCTGCAGAGTCACTACTACCTAGCAATTGCATTAATGGACACTTTCGAAAGGCTGGTCTACTCATGATGTGGGTTTACTTTAAATTTCTTTTAATCAAAGTTGCCTCTAATGCTCTTCATTTAGTTTCTTAAGTGAAAATATACCACAGAAATCAGTCAAGAGCCCCTGGGGAAGGGATCCATCACTGCTGTATGGGATGGATAAAAGCAGAGACCTGGAATGCACCTCTGGAAAGAGGCCACCAGGGTGTTATTATTGAGCCTGTTACAGGGGTAAGGCGGTGCTTCTCCCCAGCCTGGCCACTGTGTGGCATAGCACTTCGGAGTTGTTGACTACTTTCAAGTTAAAGCTTCTTTTAAACAGTTGAATGGTTCATGCGGTAACTTTTAGAATGTATGTATAGTTCGAGAGGCACTCCAATCCCTTCATTTGTCCTCACGTCACCCTTAGTATTTCAAAGGTCAGACTTTCAAATTAGTTTTAAAACTAGCCTTTAATGAAGTCACTAACATTAAGGTGAGTGGTTGATAGATATACCTAGAGCAATCAGAAAACTAAAAAGTCTAAATATCTTCCTGTCTGTATCTAATGACCTTGTAGCGAGAAAGGAAAACAGGAGAAGAGACTAAATACTTTCTCCTTTTTGTTGGCTGTATTCAGAATGTTGATTTATTTATAGATTTAATGCTGATGTATTTATAGATTTAAAGTAAAATCTGAGACGTAGCTACATTTTTTGATTCTAGATATTTACCAAAATATATGTATTCAAATAGTTTCTAATGGCATGTTATAATCCTGAAGAATTCTTGGCTCATTATGGGGTCTTTTTGGTATGCAGTAGCGTCAAAGAGGGGAGAAAAAGCTTAGTTAATAGAAAGAGGTTACAATGGTAAGGCTTAGGAGTTGAAAATACTTTATTTTGTATTCAGGGAGATCACTGTATGATTAAGAATAAAGACTACTATCTTATGTGTGTAATGATAGCATTTTCCTTTAAATTGGAC
The DNA here is from genome assembly GCA_025134845.1 of Neodon shergylaensis. Classification (NCBI taxonomy): domain Eukaryota; kingdom Metazoa; phylum Chordata; class Mammalia; order Rodentia; family Cricetidae; genus Neodon; species Neodon shergylaensis. The sequence continues at coordinate 15,729,787 of JABTXL010000001.1, forward strand.
TATTATGTTAAGCATATTTTTAAATGTGGTGTTCACTAAGAAAATACACACCTTTTAAGTTTTCATTTCCATTTTAATCCTCAGAAAACAACTCTCCTCGTGTGACTACGGTTTTAACTGACTTTTCCCGTGGTTCAGCTCCTCAACGGAGGAGGAGGACTGTTGGTTAACAGCTTCTGCTGGCTTGACACTGAGTCTTGACTGCACGGGAGAAGGCCAGAACGCTTATAAGTCAGTTTTCATTAGGTGTTAGGGAATATCTCAAAGCTACAGCTAAATGAGCAATCTCTTCCAAAGAATATCTCTAACAATCTTTTCCATTGGCAGCGTGGATGAAGATGTCTACATATTTTGAGCTCCACATATGGAGCCTTCTATTCAATAGAAGAAGTACTTATAATCTTAGATAAAAGCGTGAGAGAAAATAAAAGTGAAGAAATATGCATAAATCTTTCTGTCACCTTAAGAGCAGTTACATTACAGAAAGACACGACAAAGGCTAACGGAATCTGCACTGCATGATTTGTAGATACTGCGATTACCTATTATTTACAGCCCTGTAGACATGAAGTTTTCAGATCACTTTTAAATTTTGTGTGCATTATATACACAATGTTAATGAGACTTTGCACTTTCCGAAGGTGAAAGAGCTGTCAATTTTATGCTGTAGAAGAAACTTTTCTTTTTGCCAGGATTAGCAAACATAAAGCAAAGTCCTCCCTTTTCCCTTTAACATTTAAAACTTAGATGGCATTCATACAGTTCGGCTTAATACATGCTAATAGAATAATATCATTTACTCATTTATATGCATAACTAGTGTGCTCACAGAGAAGTTTTGTATTACTTCCCTAACTTGTTCCTAATTTTGTATAAGTTAAATGTTTTTTTTTTTCTCTGCTTACAGAGAGTACCGGAGCTTAAGCACAAAATTTCCAGTGCTTTGTGGTATTTGACTTATTTTTATTTACAACTACGGTCTTAATTTATGGTCTTTTATTTATTTGGGGAAATTTATGAGAACATTTGTGGTTGTGCCATGCTGGGAATATAGTCTAGGATATGTGAGGCTCTGACCCCTGTCCCAGTAATGTGAAGAACTGCAGTTTTCCTGGACTACTGTCTAAACCAAATGTATCTGCCTAGTCGCTACTGGATAACTTCTCATTTTCACCAGTTATTAAGATTTGGTGTATGCTCTATAAAGAGGCCCCCTACAAACAGGTATTTTAATTATCATATAAATCACAAGGCCATAACGGAAAGCAGGATACTGGACTTCTTTGCAGATTTTATTAGAAAAATAACTAGTTTATTTTACAACTATAAAATATTTATATTCAGAAAATTAGAAGGATTATGAAAAACCTTTTGAAAATAGTGCACTTCCAGTTTCCTAACTACATCTTATACCAAAGGAGTAACATCACCCAGTAGAATCTATTGAAATTACTAAACATGTTTTCTACTCAAATCTTTGTCAAATGGGAAAAATTAAAACGGTTCAAGAAAGGTTATTAAAGGTTTCATCAGGCTTGAGCAAGTGAATCAAAGCAAGTCTGAAATTCCATCTTGCACCTGTAATAATGGTCAAGATCAAATACACCAAGGGCAACTTATGCCGCGAAAGGATGTGGGGTAAAAGGTAAAACTCTTCCGTTGCAAGTGGAAGTGCAAACTGGTCCAGCTGCTTTGGTTTTCAGTATGACTATTTTTTGGAAAATTGGGAAACAACCTACCTGAAGTCCCAGCAGTACCACGCTTGGGTATATACCCAAAGGATGCTCAGTTGTACCACAGGACATGTGCTCATGAACTTTAGTTTATTGTAATTAAATGTTTATGAGGTACATTTTTTTTTCCCAAAGAAGTATTATATATATGTGGAACCATATGTATATATGTTACTACTATCTTAATTAAATGTTGTTATAATCATGTTTTCTCAATGAAACAGTGTTTCATTCAAATAATCTATATCAATAAATATTGATCAGAAAAAAGTTTCATCAAAGATGAAATATTATCTCATATGTCTCCCAAATGACTTCATTTCATTACAAAGAGATATTCAAGGTCATGGTCAGAAACTATGAAAAGTATTAGTAATAATTTTGTGCATTAGAAATTAAATGTATGAGCATAAACATTAATATATTTTGACTGACTGTACCAATATTTTCCTTATTATTATAAGAAAATATATGCAATAGTCATAAATGCTATACCACATTATATTACAGAAAAGAATAATGCATAGAACTGATGAGATAACTCAGTGCAGAAATGTGTTTGCTGTCAAGCCTGACTACATGAGTTCAGTCCCCAGCACTCACATGGTGAAAGGAGAACAAAAATGGACATCCACATATATGCTGTGGCAAACACGGTCTCCAAAGTCAGTCAACTAGTGTAACAAATACAAACTTATCAAAATCAGAAATTTGTCCTTTCTCAGCAATGTTATTTACTATTTATAGCTACAGATACGTCTTGTTTTAAAAGTGAAAAAATAGTTAAAAAAAAACCTTCCAAAGTAGATTGCATTGCATACAGGTAGATTCTAATGTTCTATATTTCTTATCTGATTTGCAGAAAAATGTAAAAATTGTATAATTCATATTATATGAATATTATTTGTAACAGTGTTAGAGTTTTATTATTAGTGGCTTATTTTACAAATCTTTTAGAAGCTATCAAATAAAATAATTGAATAGTAATTTATTTTATGATTTATTACTATTATAGTTGGTAAGATTTTGGTCCAGTGTAGAGGTTACACTTTATCAGTTGTTTATTCTTCTTAGGAATATGGTTAATTAGAAAAGTATGTTTTTTTGATAGGAGGGACAGATAAAGCATCTAATATCAACAGAAAACATAAATCACTGCTGGTGTTAGAAATAGTTTGAAATGGTATTTTCAATAGCAAAAATTTCTAGATAAGTATTATAATAATGTTTAAACTATTGACCTCAATTGTGTTGTCTCTGGCTCAAAGCACTGATCCTTAGCCTGAACTTTGGTTCTTGAAGCACACTGAAATTTGTTTTAATCTACTGTGCAATAGATTACTAGAGAAGACTGAAATCTTTCACAGGATAAAACAGAGAGTTTGATAATAAAGAGTTTTCCATAATTTTGTAATATTTACATTGGATGATGCTATAATTAAATAATTAAATATTTATACATCTAAAATATATTGAGTCAGTACCTATGCCTCACTAGTTACAAAAGCATACTGCAAGGAGATTAAACATTTGAAAAACTACTAAAGGAAAATATATGGGAAACATTGCAGTACAAATAAACAAATCCTCCAAGCAAATGCAAATAGATATAAATATGACTACATTAAACCAAAGTGGTCCTGTAATACAAGTAGTATAGTAAAGCTGGGTGATGGTGGCGCATGCCTTTAATCCCAGCACTCGGGAGGCAGAGGCTGGCGGATCTCTGTGAGTTCGAGACCAGCCTGGTCTACAGAGCTAGTTCCAGGACAGGCTCCAAAACCACAGAGAAACCCTGTCTCGAAAAACCAAAAAAAAAAAGAGACAGTCATCATGAAGAGTGAAATATTTGCAAACTACAGCTCATGGTAAGAATTGTGGCAGGATACACATTGGAATGGCAAAAACCCAACAACAAATTAACAAACAAATAAAGATCTGAATGGAAAAATGGGTAATCACTCTAAATAGGTACTTCTCAAAAGAATATACAGAAATCGCCAATAGGCATATGAAAAGATGCTATACCATTGGACATCAGGGAAATAAAAATATAAAGTATCGCCTTGCTTATGACAGTGGCTAATGTAAGAAGGATCAATTCATAGAGCAGACAAACACAGAGGAAGAAAGACCTTTATGCTAAGTTGAAGATCTTTTTAGAAATACCAAAAGAGTATAGCTGGCAGCAGAGGTGGTCATAGACCCCAGTGGAGAACATACTGCTATTATTTTGCAGCATGGACAAACCATCAAACTGCCTGCACAATACTTATCTGTAACAGTAGATAAGTGCTGCTCCCAGGTCTCAACAGAGAAGGTTTTTTTTGTTTAATTTTAATTACTTCCTACTCTCTCTGGCCCTCCAACTCTCCTGTTGTGTAGTTCCACAATTTCTTCTCAAATGCATAGCCTCCCTTGACTTTTTAATTATTATTGTTACAGACAGAGAGGTGCAACACACACATATAATATATATATATATATCACATATATATCAAATATATAAATCCAACATGCTGAGTCCATTTTATACACACACACAAACACACACATCTCTCTCTCTCTCATAATATATATATATATATATTATGAGAGACAGAGAGAAAGAGAGAGAGAGAGAGAGAAATGGAGACAGACAGAGAGACAGACATACAGTGAAAGAGTATTTGTGTGTGTGTGTGTGTGTGTGTGTGTGTATTTATGTTTATATCTGACCACTTGGTACTTAATAGCCATTACCATTCCTGGGTAAGACTAATTCACATCCTTTCAAGTGTTGTCATTTCCTAAGAATTTTTCACCCAGGTTTATGCCCTTCTGAGATTTCTCCAATTCATTTTGCTATGTCCACAGGTGATGTCATTGTTCAGGTAATATTTAGGCAACCATATTGTTAAGATTTCATGGTGCATCTTTTCTTTCTTATACCAAGGACAAAGTCTCAAAGAAGTCCCAGTCCTCTGACTCCCGTAGCATTTCCATTCAATCTTCGACAATAGTCTCCAAGACTTGGGTGTTGAAGTTGTGTTATAGATGTATCAAGTAGAGCTTCTTACCCCACGATCAGTTGTTTTTGCCTTTTGACCGATTGTGACTTTCTGTAATGGTCTCTATCCATTGCAGAGAAAAGCTTTTTTAATAAATGGCAAGAGCTATACTTGTCCGTGGTTATAAGGATATGTATTCAGAATGCATATAGAAATTATATTATATTAGGAATCTGGCAGTAGTAGTATGTTATCTTCTAATTTCTGTGGCCTCCCCAGCAGTGAATAGTTGGCTAGGTTTATAATAACAGTTACGAATTCCCTCCTATTGAGTGAGACTTAAGTTTACTTTTATGGTTGTTGGTTATCCCCTAAAACATAATTATCACTATTGTATCTTATAGATATTTTGTTGTGCTTATCACTGTTGCGTTTCTTGGCCATAACAGCTGGGTGGAATATTGATTGATTTTTTTTATTATTGGCAGCTTTCATATCACCTTCTGGAAAATGTGAAGCTTTCAGATCAAATTCAGCTCAGTTCTCCCTAATTATATTTTCAAAGTGTGTGATATTTTCAACAAAAGGTACTTGCCTTCAATTTTATGAAGAAATCAAAGACAACAACTATGGCAAGAGGTTAATCAATGTGTAATTACAGTCAGATGGTATTAAGAAATTCTGAACTGCTATAGAAGGGAGTAAGTGGTCACAAAATCCCACCTATAACTAAGGAGATATTTGTAATTGGTAGTTATGATTAATATTATAAAGCATAGAAAGAGAAAGTTAGATTTCTCCAAGGGTGGTGATAGTCACTCAGAAAGAAAGAGTTAGCTTCTGTTAAAGACCTTGCCTCTTATATGTTTAACACATTCCAATGAATAGTCATGAGCCCAAATATATAGCAGCATCAATTAGACTTTCCTGGACGAGGACCAAAAGTTGAGTGGTCATAGGATGGCACGGGGAGTTGGGAGGTGGTTAATTATTAAATAGAATATATAAAATCCTCAAATAATAAGAAAATTTAAAAAGAACTATAAAACATACTTGTAGTGAAACATGACATTTATTCTACAAATAGACAACATTTTAATCAATTAAATGTCAATTTAATTTAACTTTTAAAAGTCCATGGTCTACATAAAACCATTATAAGTCATAGTAAAGTATATCTTTAGAAATTAAAATAAGTCATGGTCCTACCATAGCCAGGGTCTGTATTGGTATCCCTATTTTATTTTGTCACCAAAAATCACACAGTTGCCTGGGGTCTAGGGCACAACCTCTGTTATGAGGGTGTCTGAGGGACATGCTACCACTGGATCTATGCTGATATGAGTGACCTCTGCTGTCTCCAGGGCTGCTGCCAAGGGCCATGTCTGGATTGTGATCCTTCAGCTGCTGAGTCTAGAGTGATGCCCATGTCTCTTGTTACCACTGACTACTATTATGGAGATGGCCACGGTCTGGTCAGCCACCTAAGACCATGTTGATGCTCAAAGGCCATGCTGGGGCAGGTTCCATATTGATCTGAGTAGCCTATGTTGCCACATGGGGTCATGGTGATATCTGGGCCCAACTGCTGCCAAGGACCATGTCTATGCCCATGGTCCTCTGCAGCTGGGGTCCGTGATGATGTTCATGGCCCATGTTAGTACAAGGGGTCTTAGGAACAACTCTATACTGAGCCAACCTTACCCTTCACTGACCTTGGGATAACTGGTCCTGCCCTCATTGGATGCTGTGTGAGGAGAGCTGGGCCCATCCTCAGGGGAGAGTCGCCCATCCTGCACTACCACCCTTCCCCCTATACTAGGGAAAAAAGTCCTCAGCCCTCACCACAGGCAAGTACCTCACCTGGGTGAGATGCAGGTGAGCTGACTCTGAGGGCATGAGAGCAAGAGAGCCGCCCCTCTCCGTCTCCCAATGGTGGCATGGCTGAAGGGAAGATGCTTTTCTCCCTCTGCTCCTTGCTATATGTGGCAGGTGAAAGAGTTGGCCCTAGGTCACAAGAGTGAGAGAACTATCCCTGTCACTCACCAGCTGCAGCACACAGGAGATCAGGCCCTGCATCCCACCTGTATACCACTAGAGCTGATCATGCTGTCAGATTGGGCAGCTGAGCCCGTCCTGAGAGGGTGAGAACATGAGAGCCGATCACATCCTTCCAGCATATGTCCCCTACGGAGATTAGGAGAGAGCGTTCTGCATCTGGAATGGGTAAAACAGTAGAACTGGCCCTGGTGGTGCATGTGTGTGTGATTTAGATCGGCGGACCCGAGAGCAGGAAAACTGGCCAAACTCCTTGCTGCCTGCAAGCTGCATTGGGTGAACTAGTCAAGGCTGTGCTGGGGAGCTCCTTGGTTAACGACTATAAGGGGACGCTAGAGGACTGACCAACCCAGCTACCTCTTTGGCTCAGAACCAGGACTATAAGTTAGCCCAACCCAATATCTACCTCATCTATGACTTTTTGGAGTATATGAAGAGGATGAGCCTACAGATCCAAAACAACAGGATCTTTAAAACAGGATATTCAAGAAAAGTCTTAGTGAGAGCCCATTACCAGTGCTGCAGCAGAAGCCAGAGGTCTCCAGCCAGAAAAATGACTCCTGGCAATAAGTACTTGCAAGTAAAGATGAATGGACTAAGGATAAAATATGTGACTCAACATGCCACACTACAGGTCCAAGGTGAGATTCTCCTTCTTTTTATTTGCCATTGTTATTTGTTTATTTGTTTTTGATTTTCTGTTTTGCTTTAATATATTTGGTTTTTGATTTTTCTTTCAAATTTTGTTTTGTTTTGGGGTGAGGTTGATAGGAAAGAAGGCAGATATGAGGAGACAGAGACAAGTGGGATGATGTGAAATCCACAAGGAATCAATAAAAGTTTAAGAATTTTTAAAAATTAAAAAGAAATAATTTAATAAATATCCTTATTACATTCTTCTATTCTATAAAAGCTATTTATCTATAAACCAGGAACTCGAAATGAGGTATTAGAGTTTTACTGAATTGTATCTTATGAAATACTGATATCCTTTTGATGCATAATTTTATTTTTCCTATTGAAAATCAAAAAAGCTATCATGATTAGCAAAGTGACCTTCAGTATTTTAATTTCACTTTTCTTGACTTCATCATGTACATATATATATATATATATGTGTGTGTGTGTGTATGAAAATAAATATATATGTGTATGTATGTACTCTGTGCCAATTATCTGTCACCAGAAATATGAACTATAAGTTCAGATAATAATGAGAAAAACCCATAACAGGAAAGTTGTACAAAAGCAAACAGCAAACAAAGCCAAGCTGCCCTAGAGCTCCCAAGTACTGTGACAGAAAATAAGAAGGGAAACGTGGTGTGCTGATAAAGAAAAGATTGGGAAAGACACGTTTGAATGGAGTCCAGAGGAGGACATAAGCAGTGAGATCCTGTGAGTTTCCCTAATCAAGTTCATATTTTTCCAGAGTGCTTATGTGTTTAACCTTATAACAGTTTTCCACAGTACAGAGCCAGTTGCAACATAGCTTTTTAATAAATAATTTCTAGAATGATGACTGAATGAAAACAAGGATATTCAAAATAGCAAAACACATATCAAAATTTCAGAGTCTGTAGGGTTTCAGGTGTATCTGCTTTCCTTATTTTTTTCTATCCATGTTAGAGAATAGAACCTGTTACTAATTGGGATAGCCATAATAAACTAAAAAGCAAAAAAAAATACAAGGACTTAGGGGCTAGAGAAATGGTTCAGCATGAGAAATACTTGCAGGTGGCCAATAATGACCTATAAGTCCAGCTACAGGGAATCCAGTGCGCTACTCTGCCCTCTGTTCTCCTTGCCCACAAGGTACACACAAGCACACACACACTCACACACGGAAACAGTAAGATAAATAATTCTTTGAAGAAATATGAAGACTCATAAATCTATCTGAAACAGTAACAGAAGAGGTGGTAAAGCCCCTTCACATATAACATTTCGCGTGTGCAGTTTCTAAGCAAAGTAGGAAGGTGTCATGGGACTCAGAAAGAAGAGCACTGTACCACAGAGAAGCTATGGAAGGATACACTCAGGTGCACTTGCATGAGATTTGTTCATATTGCTATGCCCTCAGAAGCACTTTTTTTCTTATTGGATTCTCACTCCTCCTCATCAGCTTGAGAGTCCATGCACTTTGTCACCCACATCATCATCCATTATCCTTTTTATCTCTGACCAAGAAAACACTAGAGGATGAAAACACTTTCCACCGGCATTGGGAGAGCAAAATAACACAGAGAACCAGCAGCCGGCTTGATTTCTTCCTGATGTGTAATACTGCTGCCTTGCTTTTCACTAGACTGACAGAAAAAGTGAAGACAAGGACTAGCTCACATTTTGCCAATCTGCTGCAAAGAATATGTCAGGACCCCATGACCTGAGAGAAGACATTTCTATTTCTTTTTCCTTTTTAAACATTCAGAGAAACACAAAAGTAATAATTGTAAAATCATCACATTTAGTGTAGCTATCCTGAAATATTTATTTGGCAGGTAAAAGACCAGGTAATGTGTTTTTATGACACACAGTTTGGAAGAGAGTATTTAGACCAATTGAACAAGAATGCATACAATAAACATTTGTATCCTTGGGAGCTCTGTAGAACATGGGGATTGTATAAATAATATGTCCAAATTTGTCAATTTTTCAGCCTCAGTTCTCTAAGAGTGAGTAGTGCAAAACAAAATTCTATAAAGGGTAATGTAATTATTGAGTTTGTGTCAAAATTTTCGTGAAATATTTTATGAGAATGGAAAGAAAAATATGTCAATCCAGAAGCACCCAGGAGCTTGATGCTTCCTCTGTCACTGCTTAGGACTCTGCTTACAAACATGGCTGCACCTGATCAGGAATGGCCTTGGAAAAATGCTGAAAACAACTCTGTCTTCCCGAGTCACAGCACAGTGACTACTGAGTATTTGTCATTGTCCATAATAGATGCTCTCCAATAAACTACAAAGAGACAACTATACTCCAAAAAGGGCACGGATAATTTTCTTGTCAAAAAATAGACAAAAGAGAATGTCTGAATTCTGACAGGCTTTTCTTAAAGACATTTCATGCCCACTCGTTTATAATGTATATCATGTGGCTATCACTGCCAAATTCAAAGATGTTGCCTGTGAGGGGATACGGAGTCCAATCTGGTTTTGCCTCCATTCATGACTTCTGATATGAAGGTTTCCTTAGTTCCTGAGAGAATACTGTATGCTTTTATAAAATAGATGAAATGGAGGCAGAAATTGAACATTATTTTAGTTTTGAGAGTAGATATTTTAATGTTCTGATAGCATCAATGGAGAATGTATCCTCTAAAACTATTTGATGATGTCAACTGATTTTCAGACTACTTTTAATACTTGACAGCAAAACCTTAGGTGAACTCTACTGTGTAATCAATTGTTAGTATGTTACTCTGGAATAAGTAAGTAATGTACTGAAATAGAGCTATTAATGTTCTAGAAATATTTGAATATTGTTTGGAAGCTTTAGACATTACAATTTTGATTTGCAATTCAGTAATTCATTTCATGTAATCGTTTTTAGAATTGCCTCAAATTTTACATAAGCACAAAATGAGTCAGATAAGTATCTGAGTTCAATGACAACCTAGTCTACAGAGTGAGTTCCATGATAGCCTACACAGAGAAACCCTGTCTGTAAAAAGAAACAAATAAAGGACATTCAAACAACAAACAAACAAAATAATCAAAAATGAAGCATATTTATAGTGAATCATAGTTATGGTAAGATACATGTACACATAACGTCATATTTTCGTTAGGGTAAACATAACTACTCACTCCACATTGAACATTTCTTTATAGTAAAATCATCATAAATGCTTAAGTCTACCTTTCTGAACAATAAAGCATGCTATTTTTGTCTGTAAGCTACAAGGTGTAGCAGTATATCAGAACCTGGTCAATGTCTGTCATACCTCTTTCTTAGTGATTTCACCCAGCCTCAACTTCAATGAGAACAACTATCTTCAGTTCTGCATATGGGATGAGGTTATATGGCATTGGCTTTCTGTTGTTTCCTCAGTTTATTTAATATTATTGTGTTAAGCAGCATCTGTGTGAGGAGAATGAAACAATAACAACAAAATTTCTGAGCCTGGTGTAGACCATGACTTTTAAAAAGTTATGTAAATTTAAACCTTTAAAATGCACTGAGAGCTAATACATAGAAATCATGATATGACTGTATTTATTTGTCCATCAAAAAGCAGCATTTTTTTATTTTAAGGGTAACTTTTATCTTTGTAACCTTAAAATATTTTAATGATAATTTATCTTTAAGAATTTTATTCATGTACAGTGTATTATAGCCATATCTCCCCTTTCACCGTTCTTACTCTCTGTCAATACCAACACACTTCCCTTGACTTCATGCCTGCATTTTTTTCAAGAAAACATTCAATTTGAATATTGATAAAATAATATAAGAATAATACATTCCATTAAAGGAGTTAACAAAATAGTTCCTCCATGATTGTTAAAGAAACTCAACACATACTGTATAGAAGCCAATGTTTGCAAATTCTTTCATCCCTTAAGTGATTGAATATTGGTATTACTTGTAATTCAGAAAGAATTCCTTCACTGACCAGTCTGTCTTTTCTGGTTTCTGTGGTATGCAACTTGGATGTTCCCATAAGACCATGTGTTCAAGGGTTGGTTGGTCCTCTGTCTGTGTGGCACTACTGGGAAGTGGGAGGTTTTGAGTCCTGGGCAACATAATGTAAGGAAATGAGACTCCATTTACCTTTCTTTCCTGTCTTTTGTGATTGATTATATAGGAACACAGGCCCAAAAGCAATGGGCTCAGCTTCCTGTTTGGAATGTCTAAGCTTAAGTGTTTTAAATCAACGGCTCATCTTGTTAAGTTGATAAACTCAGGGGTATCTCACCATAAAAGCAAGCTGATTGGCTTGCTATTTTATTAGATAATAGAGTATGTTTGACAGCAGAACTATTCGTATAGTTCTAATCTTCTGGGATTATCAAAGTAGCTGAAAATAAGTAACATTGTTTCTAAAAATTAAAGTATTCCTAGATACCATACAATCTAATAATATGTAGCCATTTCAAGGAAGATGCCTACAATCTATATGCAATGCAGAAATTCAATTAACTCTTGAGCATTTAGGCAAATAATTGTGGATAAAGTGGATGGAGAATTGAGCCTAAACATATTTACTTCTTGGATGCGAGCATTGGAAGACATCAATTAGAGGATATCAAATTTACCTTCTATTAGGTTTAAAAATGGCAGAGGTGGGTTATTATCGACTGAAAGGCCTCTGACCCATAAGCTAATAGAATAATGAATGGATTGTTGAAAATGTAATGCACCTTTCTTCCAAAGTTTTGTATATATTAGATATTGATAATAATAAATGTGTTAAAATTTGCTTTGATCAAGCCAATAATTTTAATCATGAAACCAGTATTAAATTAATTTTCAGACTTTCATCTGTTAAAATGATAAACTGAATATTCTTTTGTCCTTTATTCTGTACAAGGTAGAATTTATATAGAATATTGTCAAGTTGGAAAAATTAAAAAAAAAAAATATATATATATATATAATTTAAATACCCATTTTTTAATGGAAATAGATGAAACTATCTGGAACACAACAAAATAATCATAAAATCTTGTCTTGCTGTTTCCCATTACATACTCAAAATATGAGTGTATGTTCAAATAAAATTACCACAAAGGTACTTCTGAGAATCAGAGGAGGCACAATAACATTGAACATTCAAGAAGAGTAAAGCACATCTATTTCTAACTTGCAGGTTTATATTTCTGCTGTACTGAGGCTAAAGTTGACTGAAGGTGATTGATTTTCCATTTTTGAAAGTGACTATCTTTGGCTGGGAAATTGAATTTGTATGGTTTTTCTCTTTGTCTCAATTTCTTTCCTTAACAGATTTTTTACAGGATAATTTACATTCAAAAAAAAGTGTAATAAAAGTAATAAGAACTCCAAAATGTATAGTGTCTGTGGTTTTAGTCTTCCCTATCCCATGTTGTAAATTTACTTTCATCAGGAAAGAGTGGGGAGTTGCCCATTAAAAGCTATTAACAAATTTTTGTAGGCATGTGTTCCTTCTTTCAAGAGAAGGCTTTTATAAAGCAATCTGAACTCAGTGGTTTTTTCTTTTCTTTGTATGCCTTCCTTCTGATGTTCCCTTGTTTTTGTACATCATTCTGCCCTGAACATAAATAGGTCAGAATCTAGTATCATTAAGGTAGACTTTAAGACTCCAGAATAACAAGAGAAAAATGCTCATGTTTTACTAGTCATAAACCACAAATAATGCTGTGAACTGAGAGATGATCAATAGATTAGAAATAAAAATCATGTGGCTTGACATTATGACATATTATACAAGCATAAAAAGAATGATGTCCTGTTATTTATCAGCGTGGATAGAATTGCACACATTTTCCTTTTCCAAATTTAGTTCTTTAACAATTTCATACAGTTTTATAATGCATGCTATTTATTCTCCTTCCCACTATTGCCTATCTATCTTAGTTAAGGTTTCTATTACTGTACCAAAACACCATGACCAAAAAGCAATTTGGGAAGGAAAGGGTTTATTTGACTTACAATTCTGCATTGCTGTTCAGGACAGGAACTCAAACAAGGCAGGATCCTAGAGGCATGAGCTGATACAGAACCCTTCAAGGGGAGCTGCTTATTGGCTTGCTTCCCATTCAACTTGGGTTGGGCCCTCCCCCACTGATCACAAAATGAGAAAATGTCTTACAGCTATATCTCACTCAGACATTCTTTCCTCTAATGACTATAGCTTGTGTCAAGTTCAAACACACACACACACACACACACACAACCAAAACCACACAAACAAACAAACAAAAACCCAGCCAGTACACTATCCATGATTCTTATCTGTTCCTTTCACAAATGTGTAAATTTTGTTTTATTCAGGACTGTATCTGTGACCAATAGATTAGGACTATCCTAGGTTTTGTTTCTATTGTTGTGATAAAACACCATGACCACAAGCACTTAGGGAGAGTAGGGTTTGTTTCATTTACAGTTTCACATAGCAGTCTATGGTTATTTGAATGAGGATGGTTCCTAAAGGTTTATATATTTGAATACTTGGTCCCCAGTTGCTGGAACTATTTGGAAAGGATTCAGAGGCATTGTTAGAGATTAAATTTTACTGGAGGTATCCTAGAGATTAAAAAAATCCATGAAATTCACAGTTTTCTTTCTGCCTCATGGTTGTATATCAAGATATGAGCTCTCAGCTGTTCCTTTCCTCTGCCATGATGCACTCAAACATTTTGAAAACATAAGTAAAATTCAACATTGTACTTTTAAGTTGCTTCAGTCATGGTATTTTATCACAACAATAGAGAAGTAACCACAACAGGGTCCATCATAAAAGAAAGTCAGAGAAGCAAGTCAAGGCAGGAACCTAGAGGCAAAAACTAAAGCAGACGCCATGGAGAAATGCTGCTTAATCACTTTCTCCCCATGTCTCATTCAATCTGTTTTCTTATGTCACACATGACTATGGGCCCATGAGTGGCACTAGCAATAGTCAGCTAAGACTCACTTACACCAACCATTAATCAACAAGATGACCCATAATTTTGTCTACTGACCAATCTAGATGAGGCAGTTTCTCAGTTCATTTTCTTTATTCCTAAATGTTCCTAGCTTGTATTATGTTGAAAACACACCCACATACACACACCTACAAACACCCACCCCCCACATATACACAGAAATACACACAAATACAACCCTAAAGCTTAACTGCATAAGGACAATTGATTGGAACATAGTAAGTATATAACAATTGGTGCCTGGTGGACAGACAACAAAAATCAATGACTCCTCCTTTCTCTTAACATAGCTATCCTTAGCATAAAAGTCAACAGTGACGTACAAGGATCCTCTTAAGGCACTCTATATCCTAACATGTCCCAATGCAGTTGTGTATAGTTATTGAGAGCTCTTGATTGCAGTGGTATATATTGTCCAGAAGATGACATTTCACAGCCCTTCTGCCTGTATTCTGGATCTCACTGTCTTTCCTGTCTCTTCTGCACTTTTTCCTGATGCTTGGAGTAGATGGAGTAAATGCCCTGTTTAGGGCCGAGCACCTAACCACCATTTACTTTCATCAACTGCGTAGCTCTAAGACATTGCTTTTATCACAATTTCCTGAAATGACAGTTTTATCTGGTTAAAGAAGAGTGGCAACTGTCATGAGTATAAGCATACATTAATAAAGTTTCTCAACACTGTCAATTTATTTTATTTTTTTTTATGGGGAGGTAATGGAGGTCTCCATTGTTTACCATGTAGATTTTCACAGATTGTTTGAACTTCCTCAGAACAAGGTTACTAGATTTCTCTGAAAGGATGACCCAAGAAAGCAAACAGTACCTTTCATGTCCTGATTTCAGAAACCCACACCAGCTGTCCTGCTGGTCTGGGGTCATTCTGCATGAACACACAGCAAATGGAAGGAGAATGAAATCCATGTTTTCAGGTGAAGAATACCAAAAACTTTGTATTTGTAACATAGATATCCTAAAGACACCACAATCCACTTCCCAAGCACAAATTGTCCTTCCATCCCACACAATTCCATTCATGTAAAGTGAGTACAGGGACCCCAAACTTGTATCTAGGTACTGATGCCTCATCATTGAACTGATGACCCCTGAACTAAGTAGCGAGTCACCTGCCCCTCTGTTCACTCCATCAGATAAGGCTGTTGTCACTGTGTTCTAAGTGGGGAAGACTTAGTTCTTAGTGGAGGAGACTCTGAGCCACCACAGCACTTACTTCAGTGGGCCATAAGTCAAAGCCATCCTTTCCTTAATAAAAAAACAGCCCTGGGGCTGGCTATCTGATTTGATTCTGCCCTCTGTGTCACCTCCACAAGGCTAATCTTGTTCTCACCCAATTCTACAGAAAGAAACACAAAGGGTTAGAGAGTACAACCATGGAAACCAAGTGCAATATACAAAGTAGATGTGGGGCCTTGACAAACAGAAGGCCTGGGTGGTTCCCTGATATCAGGGACACTGGGAACAAGAAAGGTGAACCTAGGAAACCATCCACTGGAAGGGAAAGCAGGGCATGCCTCTCCAAGCCAGGCCTGCATTGTCCAGCTAATTAAAGTCATTAAATGAAATGTATTATCAAAGCAACAAGTTTGGTAAGTATTCGACTGCTTACAACATGCCAGGTACCACTGTAAGTGCTGCTTCAAAACCAATCCAGAGACTGTGTAGGTAGTGTCTTAGTGTCATAGATTCCATACCATCCTCATCTCCAGTGTTTGATGCCAATGGGGAGACCAGATACTCCCTTCCCCTTCTCCAGGCTGTGATAGAAGTATCTTTCTTTCTTTCTTTCTTTCTTTCTTTCTTTCTTTCTTTCTTTCTTTCCTATTTGTTTTTTTTTTATTAAAGACTTCTGTCTCTTCCCCACCGCCGCCTCCCCTTTCCCTCCCCCTCCCCCAATCAAGTTCCCCTCCCTCGTCAGCTCAAAGAGGAAACAGGGTTCCCTGTCCTGTGGGAAGTCCAGGGACCACCCACCTCCATCCAGGTCTAGTAAGGTGAGCATCCAAACTGCCTAGGCTCCCACAAAGCCAATACGTGCAGTAGGATCAAATCAACACTGTCAATTTATTTAAATGACAAAATTAAGCTCCGTTCTAGATCCTATGTCTTATCACAACCTGTACTTTTGAGGAGATTTATTACAGGACCAGGTTTGGGTTTCCTCTTATGGAATATACCTCAAAGCCAGACAGAGCGTGGTTGGTTGTTCGTTAACAGTGGTGACACTATTGCTCACATGAATACTTGTTGCCTTGCATGTCAGTGCCATAGTTCAAGAGTCTCACAGTTGTATAATACTCTTAGTGCCCTTTCCCCAAAGTAGTCTACATGACACCTTCAGGCACTATGGAAGCTAGTGAAAGGGAGAAGTATACAGCCCAGTTCATGCAGCCAAGATGTATAGTGTCTTCAAAAACAGGGTTGGTCATATCATCTACTTCTGGAAGATGGTCAAGAGTAAAGTCAAGAATCTGTCTCATTTTATGGACCTCTGGGAATTCCCTGACTGACAACTCAAAAAGAGTTTTCCTATATATTAGATATTACTTTTGTTGGTGCTGTTTGTTTGCTTATTAATCCATACCTTCAAGGAGGAGCTATGTCTAGTCATAAGGGATATATCTCATATAAGCTTGCCTATCAGGTGATCAGTTTCCAATGACTTTTATAATATCCTCTAAATTTATTTGGTTCTGTCTCTAACCTTTCATTTCCCCAATCCATCTCTTCCCTACTTAAATCTTTCCACACCTGCATTCCCAATCACCTCTTTCTTATTACAGTTTATCTTTATCTACTGTCTCTTAAGATTCCCCACTTCCAATAAATTCTACAGAAACTCTATGTGCATGGATTCACATATGAGAAAGAAAATGGGGTGTTTATTTTTCTGTGCCTAGGTTACCTGACTTAGTATAATTTTCATTAATTTCATCCATTTATTGAAAATTTCATTTTCATTTACAGCTGAATAAAGTTCTATTGTGTATATGTGTCAGATTTTCATTAGACATTGACTGGTTGCTAGGCATCTGGGCTGTTGTGGATAGCATAGCTGTTATAAATGGAGCAGAAATGAACACAAATAGGCAAGTTAAAACATATGTAAGTTAATTCTCTCTGTTATGTAGTTCTGAGTTTAAATCCCATAAGCATGCTGTCTCTATAATCCTTGAAGTTTCCCTGTGGGCAGATCCGCTGCTGATGGTTTCCTCCAGCTTTTGTTTGTCTCAAATAGAATCTTTCCATCTACCTTCTTTAAGGTAGTTCTACTATACTGCTTGTGAATTCCTTTCCATTCATACTTTAAATATTTCTCACTAGCCTCTCTCCTGCATGATTTTAATTCCTATTCATGCTCCTTCCCAAGAAAGACTTACTTTCCTCTGGCCTGCTTAAAACCTTTATCTAGTGTTTTTCAAGTTCACAGATGATTGATAGCTGAAGAATTTTTGTCTTTTGTTATTTTTATTACTTGATGTTCTGTAAATTTTCTGAACTATTTTTAGTAACTATAATCAATTTTGTCAAAAATTCCATTACTAAAATATTTCTACTTCTTGAATTTCTTTTCTTTTTCTCATATCAAATCCATATATGTTATATCTTGAATAACTGAGTGTTCTTCGGTATTATTTTTTTTAAAGTTTTTTATTCATGTGTGTATTTTTTTTCCTGTATTTTTTCTTTTGTGCATAGAGAGGCCAGAAGAGAGTGTCAGAATGCTGGATAATTAGAGATGATTGTGAGTCATCATGTTGGTGCTAAGAATTCAGGTCCTCTGGAAAAGCAACCAATGCTCTTAACCACTGAGCAATCCTTCCAGCCCCAGCTTCTTAATGTCATTTTCTTTGTCTTCCAGTTTAATAAGTTTCTAGTGACACAAAAGCAAACTGATTGATTTGTTCCATATTTTTCTAGTCTTTTGGTAAGCCTAGGAATAATTCTCTCCTTGCCCCTACCTTCCCTCGCACCTTCCCACCCTCCACCCTCTGTGTGTGTGTGTGTGTGTGTGTATGCGTGCGTGCATGTAGGTAGGTAGGTATTAATGTAGATTTCATCTGTGAAAGGAAACATGTACTGTTTGTCTTACCGAATGTGACTGATTTGGCTCAATACAATTCCAAATATTTTTCTACAAATTACATGATTTTATTATTTTTATGGCTGAATCAGTCCCCATTGTACATATACACACCATATTTTATTTATTTGTTTATCAACTGATGAAAAATATGCTGGGTTTCATTAGTTGGCTGCTGTGAATAGTGAAACATTAAACATGAATGGGCAAAGAACTTCTGTGACTGTGTGGTATGCTGATTTTAGTACATTGGGAGGGGGGTATGTAAACAAATAGTATACACACGCAAATCATATAGTAGTATTGTGTGTTTGGTTTCTGAGAAATCTCTGTACTGATTCCCATATAGACTGGACTAATTTACATTCCATCAGCAATGTATGATTTTTTTTCCCCTGAAGCTTCTCTAGGAACCGCTGTTCTTAACAACTACCCTGAGTTGAGTGGGATGGAATTTGAATATTTGTCTTTCAATAATGACTATGGATATGGGACTATTAAAATATGTACTGATGTCATTTGAACGACTGTTTTGGAGAATGCCCAATATATTCTCCATATATTTATTGGACTCTTTGTTTTTAGTGGTTTTTTTTTACTGAGTAATTTTTAATGTATTCTTGAATTTAATCTTCAGGGAAATGTATAACTGGTGAATACTTCCTTTCAGTCCACATTCTAATTCTCTCTTCTTTGGCTGTGCAAAAACATTTTACATTTCCTACAATACTACCTGCAAATGCTTGCTGTTTTGTTCAAAGCAATTTGATTATTTTTCAGAAAGCTTTTGTCCATATCTACATCATTTTATGTTTTCCTCAGTTTCCTCTAGGTTTTTCAGAGAAGAAAAACCAACATTAAGGTTTTGGATCCATTTAGAGCTTGGGTTTGCACAGGCTGACTGAAACAGATTTATTTGAATTTATCTAAACATTGGTGCTTAGTGTCCCCAGTAAGTTTTTATCATTACTGGAAACAGGGCTTCTCAATGCGCTGTTAGACTTTTGTGAAAATCAGATGGCTGTGACTTTGTGGCCTCATTTCCTTTTTTATTTTAGTCTACTGGTCTCTGTGTTCCTTTTAATGCGATAACTATCATGTTTATTCTGCTTACTTAATGATTTGTAGTGTAATTGAAAATGAGAAAAGATGACACCAGCAGGTTTTTATTCTGAAGTTTTAAATAACTTTTGATAATGTATCCACTTTCACAACATTTTAACTACAATATTAATGAATATGGGGGTCATTTTGTCTTTTATTGTATTCAATTTTTTCTTCAAGTTTTGATAATTTTTATTGTGGAGGGGTTTTATATGGTTTACTCCTAAATCTTTTATTTGATTTTTAAGGAGACAAGTGAATGATATTTTTTTCTCAGTGAATCTATTATTGACATGTAGAAAACTTATAAATTTTTATATGCTGGTTTTGTTTTCTTGTACTTTGCTAAAAGTGACATTGAAATCTGTGAGAGCTCAGGTACAGTTTGGGGTATGAAAAGTATAGAATATCATCTGCAAATGGAGATGATTGACTTCTCCTTATTGTATTTATACCTTTTTTCTCTTTTTTATATTTATATTTATTTTCTTTTATATTTTTACATTTTATATTGATATTTCTTTTTCCTGACTTATTGTACTTGCTATGAAATACTGGGCACACTTTTCTTGCAATTGCTTTCAGTTTTTCTCTATTTGCAATGATGCTGGCCCTAATTTTCTTGTGTATTGCCTTTATCCTGTGGAATTATGTCCCTTTAACTTCTCTTTACTTCAGGGTTTTTATTATAAAAGGATTTTAAAAATTTTCAAAGACAACCCATTCTCACATTTTTATAATATTTTAACTTTTGTCATAGTTAATTATATTTTTTCTATTTTTCATGTGTATGCAATTGTGAGGTGTGTATGCATGGCACATATGTGTTCTAATATACGTGGGAACTTGTGAGTATTTAGGAACACATATATTTCTGTAAGCTACATATATACATAGTATATATATATGTGTGTGTGTGTGTGTTCTTACATGTTGGGGAACACGTAGATGTGTATGGATGTGATGTGTACATGTGGAGGCCTGCAGTTGATGTTGAGTGTCTTTCTCAATAGCTTTTTACTTCATATATTGAGGCAAGATGTCACGTGGATTCAGTTTGATAGTTTCCCTTGTCTACCTAGCCAGTTTGATCCTGGGATCTTCTTTCTTCATTTCTTGTGCCCTTGGATTGCAAGCAGGGTACTATACTTACTCAATATTTCCATGGGGTTATGAACTTTCTTCCTCACACTTGCACAGTATGAAGTATGCATTTTATGCACTTAGGTATATCCTTATATCTTGGTATATAATCTTATGATGTGTGCTGTTGTTTCATTTGGTTTGCACATACTTTATTGATAATTTTTGTGTCTGTATTTGTTAGGAAAATTGATCTATATTTTTCTTTAAAATCTGTATTTTTATCTGGTTTTATTATTAGAAAATACTGGTCTTGTAAGATGACTTTGGTAATGTTCTTTCTCTTTCTGTCTAGCAGAATAATTTGAGGGGCATTAATGGCGGCTTATTTTTTAATGTCTGAGAGAATTCAGCAATGAATGCCTTTTATCTAGGGATGATTATTATTTTTATTTTGAGAGTTTATTACTCAATCTCATTACTTATTATAAAACAATTTAATTTGGATAATGTGTGACTGTAAATATATTCATTTTCTCTAGATTTTGAAATATTTTTGCACTACAAGTTTTCAAATTATTTCCTGACGATATTTCTGTTTCCATTTTCTTCTGTAACTCTAATATGTGGAGGTTCCTTCTGTCGTCTTCTGCGGGGAGAGTGGTGTAAGGGTTTGTCAGTCTTTGTTTATGTGTTTGAGGAACCAATACTTGATTTCATTGACTCTTTGCGTTCTTTTTTTTTTTTTTTTTCGAGACAGGGTTTCTCTGTGGCTTTGGTTCCTGTCCTGGCACTAGCTCTTGTAGACCAGGCTGGTATTGAACTCACAGAGATCCGCCTGCCTCTGCCTCCCGAGTGCTGGGATTAAAGGCGTGCGCCACCACCGCCCGGCTGACTCTTTGCATTCTTTTATTTCATTTATTTCTATGCTGATATTTATTATTTTCAGCCTACAGGTTATAGCCAATCATCAAGGGAAACTAAAGCAGGAACTCTAGGCAAGAGCCTGAGAAAGAAATCATGGAGTTGCACTGCTTTCTGGCTTGTACTATTTAGCATGCTCAGCTACCTTTCCAAAGCAGGACTGGCCCATGGACTCAAGGGGAGGTATTCCTACAGTGGTCTGGGCCTTCCTCCATCAATTAATACTTAAGGAATGGCCTGCAGAGATGCCCATAGGACTATGTGAGGGAAGCAATTCATAAGTGCAGATTCTTTCTTCCTAAATATGTCTAAGAATTTGTCAATTTTCCCTAAACTAATTGCCATAATATTTGAACTTACTTTATTGACCTTTGGTTATCGGCTATCAAATGATATAACTGGGGTACTGAAATATACTCTGTCCCTTTTTGTTGTATGGCATTTACTTTAGGAAATTTTGAACATTCAGTACATGGGTATATATAATCACATCTTTTTGATATTTGTTCTATTTAGTACTGAGCATTACTTTTTGATTTTTATAAATTTATGTTATCAATTATAAAGAACTCAAAACATGTTTTGCATTAATTTCTATGATATGATTTCATTTTTTCAGCATTATAATGTTTCTGTACTTTCTAATGAGGTGAATTTGTGGCGAGGATATTTGGATGCTGTTTAATATATAGTCTCCTAAGCTGATTATATTATAGAGTTCAGGTGATTTAAATTTAAGATTTGATTTTAATTAAGAGATGGTGACGGATGCTGTAATTTGTTGGTTTCTTTCCTGGCAGATTTTCACTTATCCGTTATTTGTCTTAGGGGTCATTGGTTTACTGAATTGGACTTGTTTGGTTACTTTCTGCTTATAGAATGTTTGTCGTTTACTTTGTGAGATTTACTCTTTCCTTTGCTCTAGTGATTGAGTTTGACTTTTTCTCTTCTGTGTTCCATTGAGCATTTTGTGCAATGTTGGCTTAGTGTCTGTATAATACTACAATGTGTGCTGACCTTGGAAAATTTTGGTTCCTCCAGCAATGTTAAACGATATCTTTGCCAGATATGATTACCTTGATTGACATATATCTATTTCCAGTGTTTAAAATCATCCAATGCTCTGTCACATATTTTTAAATTTTGTTCTAACTAAAAATATATTTATATAACTTTTTACATTTCAACCTTTCCTATGGCTCCTCCCTCCAAGCTCTAACATGTCCCTCCCTCCCAAATTAATGGCCACTTTTCTTTTATGCCATTAAATCCATTTAGTGTTGCATATGTGTATATCACAGTTGCAAAATTGAACAACAAATTAGAGGCTCATATTTGGGAAAGACTAATTATCTCTCTCTCAGCAGACATTATTATCCTCTAGTCCCTTTCTGGGGTTGATTCCTCCCCTCCACATTATCTTATCTATTGATGTTGCTTTTGTTCAGATCTTCTTTAGGCAGCCATATTGTTAAGGTATCATGGGTGCAGTTTCCTTGTTATTTCTAGGAGCCATAATTTCACAATAAACTTTGTGTTCTTCTATCTCTTACAAATTTTTGCCCCATTCCATAATGATTCCCTAAGACCTAGGTATAGAAGTTGTATTGGAGATCAGTCTGTTGAGGCTGAGGAATCTTTTTGGTTTGTTTGTTTGCTTTCTTGTTTTTACATTCCAACCAAAGTTTCCCCTTTCTTCCTTCTCCCCAATTCCTTCACCCCTCATCTCCCTTCTAAATACCTTCATCCATCTTTCTCCAATATTTCTCTTTAGATAAAATTAGGCTTCCCATGGATATCAGCCAGCAAAGGCATATCAAGTTTCAGGAAAACTAGGCTCCTCCTCTTCTATTAAGCTGGTTGAGGTAATACAGTAGAAGGAAAGAGTCCCCAAAGGCAGAAATCAGAGTAAGAGGCAGCTCCTACTGTCACTATTAGATGTCTCACAAGAAGGCTACATTACACAACTGTAGCATTTGTACAGAGGGACTAGCTCAGTCCCAAGCAGATTTCCTGGTTATCTATTCAGTCTCTGTGTGTCAGTTTGAGCCCAGTTTATTTGGCTCTGTGGGATTTTTGTGGTGTCCCTTTACCCTCTGACTCTTACAATTCTTTCTTCCTGTTTTTCAAAGGGTTCTATAAGCCCTGCCTAATGTTTGACTGTGGTTCTCTACATCTGTTCTCATCAATTGCTGGGTGCCCTTTGGTGACAGGTGGGCTAGGCACCAGTCTTTGAGAATAGTAGAATATCATTGGGAATCATTTCATTGATGTTTTCGTCAACCACATTTGGTTCTATTTTAGGTCTCTAGGATGTCCCACCTCTAAAGTCTGGCCATCACAATTATGGAATTTCCTCTCAGGCTTTGGGTCTCCACTTGAGCTAGTCATTAGTTGATCCCTCTCACAATGTTTGTGCCATCTTTATCCAAGGACATTTTTGTATGCCTGACAAATTGTACGTCAAAGTGTTTGTGACTGAGGCCTTGCACCTGTCCCTCCTCCATTGAAAATCTTTTTTTGGTTACCAGAAGAGGTCCAGTTCACCTTCTGTATTCTCCAATACTAGGAGTCTTAATGAGGGTCACCCTCATAGATTTCTGGTAGTTTCCATTGCTCTAGGTTTTTGTTCATCTCAGAGAAGTTCCAAGATTCCAGTTGTCTCTCTTAGCACTGTCTCTATTCATCCTCCTCACACTTTATCCCTTCTAGTCTCACCCCAGCTCACCCCTTCCAGCCCTCTCTTCCTGTCCACTGGAAATTTCCACTCTGTTTCTGCTTCACAGTGAGATTCAAAAATTCCTCATCACCACTGCCTTAGACCTCCCTGTTACTTAGCTTCTCCGAGACTGTAGGTTGTAGCATGTTTTTCCTTTGCCTTATGTCAAATGTCCACTTATGAGTGAGTACATACCATGTTCATCTTTCTGGGTCTATGCTACCTCACTCAGAATAATCTTTTCTATTTCCATTCATTTGCCAAAAAAAAAAATCCTGATGTCAGTTTTAAATAGTTGTGCAAGTGTCCCTGTGGTAGGATAGAAAATTCTTTGGGTACAAGTTTCCACTCCCACCAGCCATGGAGGAGTGTTCTCCTTACTCTGCATCCTCTCCAGCATGAGTTGTCACTTGTGATTTTGATCTTAGCCATTCTGACATGTGTAAAATGGAATCCCAGTGTCGTTTTGATTTGCATTTCCTTTATGACTCAGGATGCTGAACATTTATTTACGTGATTCTTGGGAATTTGACATTTCTCTGTTGAGAATTCTGTTCAGGTCTGTACCCATTTTTAAGATAGATTATTTAGGTTTTTGATGTCTAGTTTCCTGAGTTCTTATATATTTTTGAAACCAGCCCTCTGTCAGATATGGGGTAGGTTAAGATCTTTTCCCCTTCTGTGAGCTTCTGTTCTGTCCTATTGCCAGTGTCGTTTGCATTACAGAAGCTTTTCAGTTTCACAATGTACTCTTTGTCAACTGTAAATCTTACTGTCTGCATGATTGGTCTTCTGTTCAGGATGTTGGCTCTGGACCCTCATACTCAGCTAATCTTTGTTTAGTGACCAGTTGTAGCACATGTAATAGTGCTATCTGTTGATCTATCTCTTTCCTCCATGACTAAAGTGCTCAATATCAGTTCCTAAGAGGCCTTTTTTTGTCTTTGTTACTGAGTTGGTGCTTTTTTAATGCATTTTTAAATATTATTCTTTGGTTTTAATTTTGAGCACTTTGTGTCTTACGAAGGTCTTCTTTATCTGGTTGTGTGTATTTATTTGGGCTTCTTGACACTCCACTTATGTTTGAAATTTTATTCTGTAATTTTGTTAGCTTTTCTATGTGTTTCCCTAGACACCCTCTCTACTCAAATTTGATTTCATTGCCTGGTTCAATAGTTAATGAAATTTCTAGTAATGTTTTATTATAAAGACATTCTATCTGTAGGCATTTGCTGGGTAGTTTTATGTCAACTTTGCACAAACTAGAGTCATCTGAGAGGAAAGATTCTCAGTTAAAAAAATGCCCCCATCAAATAGAGTTTTAGGCAACCTATAGGAAATATTCTTAAATAGTGACTAATGTGGGAAGGCCCAGCCTTTTGTGGACAGGACAATCCCTGTGCTTGTGGTCCTGGGTGCTGTAGGAAAGCAGGATGAGTGTTGATGTTTGCGGGTGGCAGCAAGGAAAGTAGCACCATAGGATAGAACTCACATGGGAGGTTTATGGTAGGGAAGGAAAGGGGCACAGAGCACTGGCTTCTGGGGAGGTAGAAGTGGCAAAAGAGAGAGCAGGAGGCAGAAGGGACCTGCCTTTTATACAGGGATGTGGTGCATGCGCACAGGGAGACCTCCAAGTAGTGGCAGCAGCTGATAACATTTTCTGTCAAAACCCTTAGCACTGGCCAGATAAATGCCTGAATACTAACAAGCACTTGTGTACAGGGAGTGCTCTTAGTGCCTGCAGCTGAAGACCCCTAGGGCAAGCCAGAGCAATGTTTGGATGCTAACAATGAGCATGCCAAGAGAAACAAGCTAGTAACCAGCCCCCTTCCATGGCTTCTGCATCAGGTTCAATCTCCAGGTTCTTACCCTGTTTGAGTTCCTGCACTGAATTCCTTTAATGATGAACAGTGCTGTGGGAGTGTAAGACAACTAAACCTGCTCCTCCCCAAGTTGCTATTCTCATAGTGTTTTATTACAACAAGAATAACCCTAACTAGGACAATGCAGTATTTTATTGATCTTGACTTTCATCTCATTTATTCACACATATTCTTGATTAGGCTACTGATGATCATTACTCTTTCCTATTTAGTTGATTGATCCTATAATTACTCATATTTCTGAAGAAATATTTTGTAGAGTATCTGTGTTCATAAAGATTTCTTTTCTCTCCATTCTTAATTTCTTATCCATTTACCTACCTTTTAATTCACTTATCAGTTATATTAATCATTTATCCATATATCTGGGTAGATAACCCTTCATCTTTTTCTTGCTCTCTTTTCTCTCTCTGAATATGCATATATGAATATATATGTGCGAATATATTTATAGATATATGTATGTCTGCATCATAACTTACATATTATCTACTCTTCTGTCTATGTCTTTCAGGTGTGTTGGTTTCATTAGTGGATAGTTTCCTCCTGGGCTTACGATAACCACTACCAATTTAAATGTGAGAAGCAGAGAAAAGTATCAAAACCAAATATTTGAGAACAAACTGCATGATTAAAAGTGCAAAAAGCTACTGTGTACTTTATTTATATCCTCTAAAATTTCCTAAATAAAGGAACAAGAACATTAGGCATGTTGAAAAGTTAGAGATTACTATAATTAAATATATAAATAAATACGTAGAGAATGGAAGAGGTGAGGACAAGGAAATGAGAAAATAGAGTAGAAATGAAAGAAAGGGCGTAGGTGCAAAAGTGTTCGAAATAAAAGGGAATACAGCACAGCAGCTGGTGAGAATGGCAGGAGAATCAGAAAACCCAATGCAATGACATAAAAACTCAAATGGAAATCTTTTCCCATTCTTTAGGGTGTCATTTTGTCTTGTTGACCATGTCCTTTGTTTTATAGAAGCTTTTCAGTTTCAAGAAGTCCCATTTATTGTTTCTCTCAGTGTCTGTGCTGCTGGGGTTATATTTAGGAAGTAGTCACCTGTGCAAATGCATTCAAGAGTACTTCCCACTTTCTCCTTTATAATGTACTGAACATTATAAAATGAACACTGAGTGGCTGGTTTTATGTTGAAATCTTTGATTCATTTGGACTTGAGTTTTGTGAATGGTGATAGATATGGGTCTATTTTCATTCTTCTACATGTTGATATTCAGTTATGCCAGCACCATCTGTTAAATATGCATTCTTTTTGACACTTGATATTTTGTGCTTCTTTGTCAAAAATCAGGTGTTTGAAGGTGTGTGGATTAATATTCTGGTCTTTGATTTGGTTCCATTGGTCCTCCTGTCGGTTCTTATGCTAATACTAGGCTGTTTTCAGTACTGTAGATCTGTAGTAACCCCACATCAGAGGTCTGATCATCAAAAGAACAAATAATGCAATTAAAAAATGGAGTACAGACCTAAACAGAGAACTCTCAACAGAGAAATCTAAAATGGCTGAAAGACACTTATTGAAATTTCTCTTCTAGAATACACAGGAAGCTCGGCTGTGGTTCTTTCTCTTGGACATTAGTATAAAGCTTTATCTTGTTTCTCATTTTCTGGGCTTTCAGGGCTATCTAATTTCCTTCTTGATGAATTGATTCATTCTTTAGATATGCTGATGAATTCTATCCGATTTCTTACAGTTTCCTCTTGTAAACTAAAAGATGTATTTTGTCTTCTCTGCAGTCAAAAATTAGTTTTTCATTTCCACATGCCAATCTCTGTAGCAATTGATTACCGTGGACTGGATGAGTGGAGTGGTAGTGGAGATGGTAGCTGCTGTTTCTTATGTAGTGACTACTTAATTACTAGGAAGCATTGAAATATAATAAAGTGAAAAGACGCAGACTGCTTGCAAAAATGATGAATATTTAACTGAGTTATAACAAATGAACTCCAAGTAAAATATATTTTCCCATTTTATATACCATGAAATCTACACTAATGATGATGTGGCCAGGTAGTGTATGAGCAGAGACAGCTTTCTCCGTTACTGCTTTAAGTTTATTATTATCAACCACTCTTGCTAGCAATATTCTTATTGTCTCTATCTTTGATAACACATGTGAGTACTAAATTTAAATTTTATTTTTAAAATGTTTTACTAATTGATGGGTTGCCTTCTGGTGTTTTATGCATCTTCAGATTGGTTGATGCTCCCACACCTCCATTTAGGCCGTGCCATTCTTTGCCTTTCTCTCCAGTTCTTGCTGTTGGAAAGCTGTTTATGTCACTATCATGTTCACTTAAGCTTGTCCGTGTTATCTGTCTTCTCTAGCAGCAGGTCAATGTAACAAAAATGTCCTTTGTGGAGAATAAAGAGAAACAATGATTTTAAAAAAGCCTATGGCTTTGTTTAGGTAGAAATGAATCTATGCAGTTTTCACTTCTACATTACTTTTTTTTTATCACATTGATGTGATCAATGGACTTAAGTGTAGACATATTGGTAAAGTAACCACTGTAGTTAGAAAATGCACAATATAGTAAACAACTTAAAAGGTATTTTGATTATTTACTCTAAGCAAAATATCTTTAATTTTATCAGTAGGCTTTTTCCCTGTGATAATAGTAGGAATTTATTTATTTATTTGGTGATCTTGAAATGATTTTTAAGGATATCTTTCTCCAATACTGTCACTGTCACACAGCCTCTTCTTATATGACACACAAAAGAATAACAAAATATACTAGAGGGCATGATAAGGAATTTTTTTCAGATGGGAACTCACTATGTAAACCAGGCTGTCTTGGGACTCACTTTATATACCACGTTGGCCTCCAAATCACAAAAATCCACCTGCCTCTGCCTTCTTAGTGATGGAACTAAATGTGTGTACCACCACACCTGACAGATACTGCAATTTTAAAGACCATAATATAAAATAGCTTTAGACATGATGCCTTCCCTTCTCTCTCTCTCTCTCTCTCTCTCTCTCTCTCTCTCTCTCTCTCTCTCT
>JABTXL010000001.1:15759056-15930749 GCA_025134845.1 Neodon shergylaensis
TCTCTCTCTCTCTCTCTCTCTCTCTCTCTCTCTCTCTCTCTCTCTCTGTGTGTGTGTGTGTGTGTTTCTCTTTCTCTCTGTCCTTCACAGTTTCTTAAGTGGAACTATCTAGTGCCAAGACTCTACATAAAGTTCACATGCTGAAGAGTGGAGGATTCTGACTAATAGCTAATGAAAAACTAAAATATGGCAAGAATGAAACAAGTTTAACCCCAGAGAAGTAAATTTTTCAGGTAAAGTCTATATTTATTCATTTTCAGATAGATACTTTAAAATGAGAAGAGACTTATTTAGGTCACATGCAAGTCCAAGGTCAGTCACCCCATAGATTCCTGTTGGTCTCCTGATAAAAGCAGCTCAATGACCAGTGGCCTCCCACCAGGCTCCATAATTAAAACTTCACCACTTCCTGACAGATCCACATGGCAGACGAAGCTTCCTACACATGGGAGATATAGTGAAATCCTATACACATTATAGAGAGACTTATCATATGGGACCACACAACTATTCTACTGAGCAACTTCTGGAGCCTGACCATGGAAATAGTTGAGACAGCCAATATTGCTTCCAGATTCTTAATATTAGGATAATTTGTTAAGCAATAAAAAGTGGTTCACACTGCTGTTACATCAGTGGAAATAGTTGTTTGCAAAGGTGATGGGTACAATCACGATGCAGTAAATATTATTGGCAGTACAAACACTGATTTTTAAGTGAATGATATAGAAGGTAAACTCAAAGGACTTAAATAAGGTGCTTGGCTCTATTGATGGTTAAGCCTGCACAGAAAGGAGAGAACTAAGCTAGGTAGGATTTACATACATGATCTTAATGTATGCACAAGTCAGTACACAGAATAAATATGATTTGCACATATGCCAGAGGAAACGAATCTTATTACTTTATTGTTGAAGCACAGTTATCTATGCAACTCTCAAGAATTCCCTCAGATAATTAGTTTCTTTGAATATCGCTGGGTGACACATTCAACTTTGCTAGTCATCACCATGCGTGGATACATAAGAATTATGGGATATATCCTCTGGTAGAAAGTTCGGGAAGGACGTTTAATTCACAGAAAGTTTATACAATATACATTCCAAAATATGTAAATTGCTTACAGATGTTGAAAACTGGTAGGGGCCACAGCAATACCACCTTACTTCTCTTAGGACATGCAATGGTTTCTTCTTGCTCTAGTGCTAGGGTCTTTAGGCTTAGTGTTTCTCACTTTATACAAGGTAAATCTCATGTAGAATAATAGAAGAGAATGAAATCAAGCATCCAGCAGATCTTGAATGAAATTTCCATGGTTGTTCACATCAAGATTAATGTTACTCTGCTTTTCAAGTAATATGAACCCCATGCTCTACTTCTGGTGTGAAGAACCAGGCTTGGCTGAAACACGGCTTGTCCGCATGCTCTGTATTCATGCTATGGGAATGTAATGGTGAGGACAATGGATAGGCATCTCTACTGATGCAGAGACTCAGAGGGAACCGGAATGATGCAGGTGGAATGCTCTATTAGCACTGTGGTGAGAAATAGCCATCGTTCTTCTGTTCATTCTAAAGTTCTATCTCTGTTTCAATTATGAATAGATTCTTCTGACTGTTTTCATCTCCCAGTGCTGCTTCATAGGCTTGTAGAAAGATATTGGAACATTGTACTGGGTTTGTAGGTAAATTCCCAGTGCTTTCGAAACTTATGTTACAAGGATTTATTAGACAGTTACAGGATTTTTCTGCATGTGAATGGATTTATCTAAACTACTGAGGTTTTGAAGTACGTGTTTTTTTTTATTGAAAAGAAAAAAATTTCAGCCTCCTCCCAGCCTCCCATTTCCCTCCCCCTCCTCCCGCCCCTCTCCCCCTCCCCCCACTTTTCTTCTCCTTTCTCTCTAGTCCGAAGATCAGTCAGGGTTCCCTGCCCCGTGGAAAATCCAAGGTCCTCCCCGCTCCATCCAGGTCTAGGAAGGTGAACATCCAAACTGGTTAGGCTCCCACAAAGCCAGAACATGAAGTAGGATCAAAACCCCGTGCCATTGTCCTTGGCTTCTCATCAGCCCTCACTGTCCGCCATGATCAGAGAGTCCGGTTTTATCCCTTGCTTTTTCAGTCACAGACCAGCTGGCCTTGGTGAGCTCCCAATAGATCAGCCCCACTGTCTCAGTGGGTGGGTGCACCCCTCGTGGTCCTGACATCCTTGCTCATGTTCTCCCTCCTTCTGCTCCTCATTGGGACCTTGGGAGCTCAGTCTGGTGCTCCAGTGTGGGTCTCTGTCTCTATTTCCATCCATCGCCAGATGAAGGTTCTATGGTGATATGCAAGATATTCATCAGTATGGCTATAGGATAGGGTCATTTCAGGTTCCCTATCCTCAGCTGCCCAAGGTACTAACTGAGGACATCGCCCAGGGCACCTGGGAGCCACTCTAGGTTCGAGACTCTTGCCAACCCTAAGGTGGCTCCCTTAACTAAGATATGTGCCTCCCTGCTCCCCTAACCAACCCTCCTATATTTCAATCATCCCGTTTCCCCAAGTTCCCCCCATCCCCCCTTCTCACTTTTCTGTCCCCCTCTCCCCTTACCCCCATCTCGCCCCACCCCCAAGATCCCAGTTTTTTTGCCCGGCAATCTTGTCTACTTCCCATAGCCCGGAGGATAACTATATGTTTCTCTTTGGGTTCACCTTCTTATTTAGCTTCTTTAGGATCACAAATCACAGACTCAGTGACCTTTATTTATGGCTAGAAACCAATTATGAGTGAGTACATCCCATGTTCATTTTTGGGGTCTGGGTTACCTCACTCAGGATAGTGTTTTCTATTTCCATCAATTTGCATGCAAAATTCGAGAAGTCATTGTTTTTTACCGCAGAGTAGTACTCTAATGTGTATATATTCCACACGTTCTTCATCCATTCTTCCATTGAAGGGCATCTAGGTTGTTTCCAGGTTCTGGCTATTACAAACAATGCTGCTATGAACATAGTAGAGCATATACTTTTGTTGTATGATAAGGCCTCTCTTGGGTATATTCCCAAGAGTGGTATTGCTGGGTCCAGGGGTAGGTTGATCCCGAATTTCCTGAGGAATCGCCACACTGATTTCCAAAGTGGTTGGACAAGTTTGCATTCCCACCAGCAATGGATGAGTGTGCCCCTTACTCCACAGCCTCTCCAGCAAAGGCTATCATTGGTGTTTTTGATTTTAGCCATTCTGACAGGTGTAAAATGATATCTCAAAGTTGTTTTGATTTGCATTTCCCTGATCGCTAAGGAGGTTGAGCATGATCTTAAGTGTCTTTTGGCCATTTGAATTTCTTCTGTTGAGAATTCTCTGTTCAGTTCAGTGCCCCATTTTTTAATTGGGTTAATTAGCATTTTAAAGTCTAGTTTCTTGAGTTCTTTATATATTTTGGAGATCAGACCTTTGTCTGTTGCGGGGTTGATGAAGATCTTCTCCCAGTCAGTGGGTTGCCATTTTGTCTTAGTGACAGTGTCCTTTGCTTTACAGAAGCTTCTCAGTTTCAGTAGGTCCCATTTATTCAACGTTGCCCTTAATGTCTGTGCTGCTGGGGTTATACATAGGAAGCGATCTCCTGTGCCCATATGTTGTAGGGTACTTCCCACTTTCTCTTCTATTAGGTTCAGTGTGTTCAGATTGATATTGAGGTCTTTGATCCATTTGGACTTGAGTTTTGTGCTTTGTGATAGATATGGGTCTATTTTCATTCTTCTACAGGTTGACATCCAGTTGTGCCAGCACCATTTGTTGAAGATGCTCTCTTTCGTCCATTGTATACTTTTAGCTCCTTTATTGAAAATGAGATGTTCATAGGTTTGTGGGTTAAAATCCTGGTCTTCTATGATTCCATTGGTCGACTTCTCTGTTATTATGCCAATACCACGCTGTTTTTATTACTGTAGCTTTGTAATTGAGTTTGAAGTCAGGGATGTTAATGCCTCCAGAAGTTCCTTTATTGTATAAGATTGTTTTGGAGATCCTGGATTTTTTGTTTTTCCATATAAAGTTGATTATTGTCCTCTCAAGATCTGTGAAGAATTTTGATGGGACCTTGATGGGAATTGCATTGAATCTATAAATTGCCTTTGGTAGAATTGCCATTTTTACTATGTTGATCCTCCCAATCCAAGAACAAGGGAGATCCTTCCATTTTCTGGTATCCTCTTCAATTTCTTTCTTCAATGCCTTAAAGTTCTTGTCAAATAGATCTTTCACTTCCTTGGTTAGAGTTACCCCAAGATATTTTATGATGTTTGTGGCTATCGTGAAAGGTGATGCTTCTCTGATTTCCCTCTCTGCTTCCATATCCTTTGTGTATAGGAGGGCGACTGATTTTTTGGAGTTGATCTTGTATCCTGCCACATTACTAAAGGTGTTTATCAGCTGTAAGAGTTCTTTGGTGGAGTTTTTGGGGTCGCTTATGTACACTATCCTATCATCTGCAAATAATGAAAGTTTAACTTCTTCCTTTCCGATTCGAATCCCCTTGATCCCCTTATGTTGTCTTATTGCTATTGCTAGGACTTCAAGCACTATATTGAAGAGGTATGGCGAGAGTGGACAGCCTTGTCGTGTTCCTGATTTTAGTGGGATAGCTTTGAGTTTCGCTCCGTTTAATTTAATGTTAGCTGTCAGCTTGCTGTAAATAGCTTTTATTATGTTTAGGTATGACCCTTGTATCCCTAATCTCTCCAAGACTTTTATCATAAAGGGATGTTGAATTTTGTCAAATGCTTTTTCAGCATCTAATGAAGTGATCATATGGTTTTTTTTTTTTATTTTTATTAAAGATTTCTGTCTCTTCCCCACCTCCGCCTCCCCCCTCCCTCCCCCTCCCCCAATCAAGTCCCCCGTCCCTCGTAAGCCCAAAGAGCAGTCAGGGTTGCCTGCCCTGTGGTAAGTCCAAGGTCCACCCACCTCCATCCAGGTCTAGTAAGGTGATCATATGGTTTTTTTCTTTCAGCTTACTTATATGATGGATTACATTGATAGATTTTCGTATGTTGAACCAGCCCTGCATCTCTGGGATGACGCCTACTTGATCAAAATGGATAAGTTTTCTAATGTGTTCTTGGATTCGGTTTGCCAGTATTTTGTTGAGGATTTTTGCGTCGATGTTCATGAGTGAGATTGGCCTGTAATTCTCTTTCTTGGTTGAGTCTTTGTGTGGTTTTGGTATCAGAGTAACTGTAACTTCATAAAAGGAATTTGGCAATGACTCTTCTGTTTCTATATTGTGAAATACATTAAGTAGTATAGGTATTAGGTCTTCTTGGAAGTTCTGGTAGAATTCCGCATTGAAACCATCTGGTCCTAGGATTTTTTTGGTAGGGAGGTTTTTGATAACAGCTTCTAATTCTTCGCGACTAACAGGTCTATTTAGATTGTTCACCTGTTCCTGGTTTAACTTTGGTATATGGTATTTATCTAAAAAAGTGTCCATTTCTTTTACATTTTCCAGTTTTGTGGCATACAGGCTTTTGTAGTAAGATCTAATGATTCTCTGAATTTCCTCTGTGTCTGTGGTTATGTCCCCCTTTTCATTTCTGATCTTATTAATTTGCATATTCTCTCTCTGCCATTTGATTAGTTTGGACAGGGGTTTATCAGTCTTGTTGATTTTCTCCAGGAACCAGCTTTTTGTTTCATTGATTCTTTAGGTTGTTTTCTGTGATTCTGTTTTGTTGATTTCAGGCCTCAGTTTGATTATTTCCAGTCTTCTACTCCTCCTAGGTGAGTCTGCTTCTTTTTTTTCTAGAGCTTTCAGGTGGGCTGTTAAGTCTCCAACATGTGCTTTCTCTGTTTTCTTTAAGTGGGCACTTAGTGCTAGGAACTTTCCTCTCAGGACTGCTTTCAAAGTGTCCCATAAGTTTGAGTATGTTGTTTCTTTATTTTCATTAAATTCAAGGAAGACTTTAATTTCTTTCTTTATTTCTTCCTTGATGCAGGTGTGGTTCAGCAGTTGACTGTTCAGTTTCCATGAAT
This sequence comes from Neodon shergylaensis, assembly GCA_025134845.1. NCBI lineage: Eukaryota > Metazoa > Chordata > Mammalia > Rodentia > Cricetidae > Neodon > Neodon shergylaensis. The sequence goes on from JABTXL010000001.1 coordinate 15,765,072, forward strand.
TTGTAGGCTTTCTGGGGGTAGCATTGTTGTTGAATTCTAACTTTAATCCATGGTGATCTGATAAGACACACGTGGTTACTAATATTTTTTTGTAACTCTGAAAGTTTAGTTTGTTACCAAGTATGTGGTCAATATTCGAGAAGGTTCCATGAGCTGCAGAGAAGAAGGTATATTCTTTCCTATTTGGGTGGAATATTCTATAGATGTCTGTTAAGTCCATTTGATTCATTACCTCTATTAATTCTCTTATTTCTCTGTTAGGTTTCTGTCTGATTAACCTGTTCATTGGTGAGAGAGGAGTGTTGAAGTCTCCTACTATTAGTGTGTGCGGTTTGATGACTGGCTTGAGTTTTAGCAATGTTTCTTTTACGTAAGTGGGTGCTTTTATATTAGGGGCATAGATATTCAGGATTGAGACCTCATCCTGATGAATTGTTCCTGATATGAGTATAAAATGTCCCTCTCCATCTCTTCTGATTGATTTAAGTTTGAAGGCAACATTGTTAGAAATTAGTATGGCCACACCTGCTTGTTTCTTAGGTCCATTTGCTTGATAAGCCTTTTCCCAGCCCTTTACTCTGAGTAGGTGCCTGTCTTTGTGGTTGAGGTGTGTTTCTTGTAAACAGCAGAATGTTGGATCCTGTTTTCGTATCCACTCTCTTAGCTTGTGCCTTTTTATAGGTGAGTTAAGTCCATTGACATTAAGTGATATTAATGACCAGTGGTTGTTAACTCCAGTCACTTTTTTGGTAGTAGAGTTTGTGTGTTTCCCTTCTTCAGGTTGTGTTGGTGAAGGGTCTCTAGATGTCTGAGTTATTGTGGTCATTGTTGGACTCCTTGGTTAGTGATTTTCCTTCTATTACTTTCTGTAAGGCTGGATTTGTGGCTACGTATTGTTTTAATTTGTTTTTATCCTGGAAAATTTTGTTTTCTCCATTTATAGTGAACGAAAGCTTGGCTGGGTATAGTAGTCCGGGCTTGCATCCATGGTCTCTTAGTTTCTGGAGAACCTCTATCCAGGACCTTCTGGCTTTCATGGTTTCCATAGAGAGTCAGGTGTAAGTCTGATAGGTTTACCTTTATAAGTAACTTGGCCTTTTTCCTTTGCAGCTCTTAATATTCTTTCTTTATTCTGTATGCTTTGTGTTTTGATTATTATATGGCAAGGGGATTTTTTTTTTGATCCAGTCTATTCTGTGTTCTGTATGCTTCTTGAACCGTCATAGGTATATCTTTCTTTAGGTTGGGAAAGTTTCTTCTATAATTTTATTAAATATATTTTCTGGACCTTTGAGCTGCACTTCTTCTACTCCAATTATTCTTAGGTTGGTCTTTTCATTGTGTCCTAGATTTCCTGAATGTTTTGTGATGAGAGTTTGTTGGATTTGCTGTTTTCTTTGATCAGTGCGTTTATTTTCTCTATGGTATCTTCAGAATCTGAGACTCTTTCTTCTATCTCTTGTATTCGGTTGGTTATGCTTGTTTCTGTAGTCTCTATTCGTTTACCTAGATTTTCCATGTCCAGCCGGCCCTCTGTGTTTTCTTCCTTCCCTCCATTTCAGTTTTCAAGTCTTGAACTGTTTTCATTATCTGTTTGATTGTTTTTCCTTGGTTTCCTAGGGTATCATTCACTGATTTACTCAATTCTTCAAACTTTCTGTTATACTTCTCATCCATTTCTATAAGGGCGTTTTTTACATGCTGTTCAAGGGCCTCTATCACTTTCATAAAGTCAATTTTTTTCTACTTCTTCTTGATTAAGGTGTTCATGTCCTCTTGTGAGGTCGCTGGGTTCTGGTGGTTTCATGTTGTTTTTCAGATTGTTGGGTGAATTCTTGCATTGGCGCCTGCCCATCTCTTCCTCCAAATGGTCCCCTATGGATCTTCTTTCACAGGATCAGGTCTCCTTGCCCACTGATGTACCTTCCAAGTGATGTCACTCCCCAGTGATGGCTCTCCTGGTGCCTAGATCAGATCTCCGTGCTGCTTGGGTAGCTCGTACACAAAGGACCTACCTTGCTTGCTGCAGGCAGGCTATTGAGACAAAGGAACTACAGCCCTCCCGGTTGCCCTCCCGATTCGGATTCGGTCCCAGCGCCTGAACAGGCTGAGCTGGGTGATGTTATGTGCGAAGTACGTGTTTTCAATTAAATGTATGCTGCAATTGGATATCTGCTGTAAATATTTTTTAAGTTGCACAGAATACGAGGAATATATTTTCTGTGTAAATTTTCAAAGCGATACTTCCAGAATATTGAATTCTCCAGTTTTGTTGATATAGGTAGATAACAAGTATGGATAAGTAAGCATGCCCATCACTGTTGTGCGCTTCATTGTTAAGTCATATTTGTATACCGTGCAGAACTAGTTCTCTGACAGAGACAGGGAGAAAAGAAGAAAATAAGAAGGGATAGAGGGCACCTTATCATACAACCATGAAAGGGAGAGATGGCTCTCAGACTGCATCCAGGAACACATGTTTATGGGAAGGCTGGGAGTCTTTTCAGTTTGCTAGACAGGCTCCATTTGCTGTCACAGAGGTATTGCCATCAATGGTGTCTCAGTTTTCAGTGATCATGCTGCTTATTGGCACTTTGTAAGAGTTCATCAGACTCATCGGTGCTGAGGGGGGAAAATATAAAAGTACATTTGACAGAAAAACCATTTAGACTTTGCAGAATCAGATCCCAGCATGTACAAGACTGCAGCATGGAGAACCACCCTATTGCAGTAAGGAAAGTGATTTCTCTGCCTCTACTTCTGAGCTTCATGAGAGGCACTTCAGATCTTAAATGCCACCTTTTTTCCCCTGTGATAGGTGGCAGTTCAGTGCCCTGACTCAGGGAATTTTCCCAGAAATAATTACCTCACAAAGGAAAGTCAAGCTGACTGTTCACAATGGCGCAGCAGTCTGCTTAGCTTGACATCTGGTTGGTGTCCACCATTGTCTAGGTGCTTGCCTTGAAATTGAGTCGCAGCGTTGAGGCCTGAGTTCTTCATCTCAACTACTGGCCAGTGTGTTTAGTGCCTCTACTGAGCACCTTACATGCATCCTGGGAAATATTCATGCCGGTCATCTCTGTTTCTCTTAATCTGCAAGGTAGAACTTGGTGAAGAATAGAAGGGAAGTGGAGAGAGTTTCCTCCATGCCTTTCAGAATAGGAAATTAGTCAATGTTGGAGGAAAATAACAAAATGAAACATGATGAAGTTTTATCCAGTATTCTTAACAATGTCTCCACTTTCATGAAAGATGCTCTAGACATGTGCTGCCTCCACCTTCCTCTCCTGTTGCTCAGTTCTCAGCATTTCACCGTACATCCATTCTCCATCTACACAAACTCTTGCTTGCCCATCTTTTGCTTTCTAATGAGCTACCACTTTACCCAGTTGACATTCTTCATTTCCTTTTAACTGAACTATTTTACAAGCATGCTCCAGATTGGCTAGGTTCAGTGTCACAACAACAAAGAGAAACCATGTAGAATTTCTTTCTACTGAGCCCTAGGCAGTTACAACTCTGTTTAAACATTACTGTCAAACTCCATACATTGAAGTGACTAAATTACACATTATGTGTGTAAAAATGCAGACTCCATTTCTAATGTTGTATCACTAAGAAAGGCCAAACGGTATTACAGATCAAAGAAATACCCTTTTTAACAGAGATCAGGACAAATGACAACAAATTTACCTAGTTCTAGTAGATGCATGAGAAAGAATGAAATTACAAACAATTTTATTTTGTGAATTACTCCAAATTTGGTGGAAAAATGAGGCAAAATCAAAATAACTTCAGTTTATAGAAGTGTCTTGTTGTTGGTTCAAGCTTTTCAGTTGTCATAAATTACATAAACATTAATTGAGATCTTACGTAAATTTTTGTTTTAATATCACTGAGTAGTCAGCACATTTTTTCCTTTCTAATTTATGTTAGTTGACCTCAGTATGTAAGAAGATGTGCCCTTAGAATTTTCATATTTTAGATGTGAGAAGAGATAACCTTCCTCAAGGTTTCTAAAAATCCATGGACCTTTTACTTAATCCCCCATGCAGCTTAGTGTAGCTGCTGCTAAATATAAATGGAAATAGCAGAGATTTATGTTTGTCCCTTTGATTCTGTTTTCCAGCAAGGCTTAATCATTTTTAACATATTTTCTCCACAGCTGACTGTGGACAATGGAGAAGCATGTGAAGCCAATGATCGATACTTGCATGTAGTTCCATTTACATTTGTTTATTTTCATTCCAGAGGCAAGATAAATGTATGGGTCATATTGTTTATAATCAGTTCAGCGCAAAAAAAGAACTCATGAAATAATTGCTTCTTTATGTTCTGCCTTCCTCCTTGAAGATCTACAGTCTCTTTGTGTGTGATGAGCAGCTAATTCTGAGACTTTGCTCTCAACAGAATCCTCCTTCTACCCTTTTAATAATTCATAGTCCAGAGCAAACTCACTAGTCAAGCTAAAAAAGCTATGTGTGTAGGTGTGTGTGTGTGTGTCACAGTCCTTTTCTGTGTTCTGTAGCACACCTATACTTCCCTATGAGAAACTGGATGGACAACTAGCTTCATGTGCTTCTGAAAGCCTGGCTTTGTGAGCGTCTTTGCACACAATAACTGCAAGTGCTTCTGACACAAAAATGAGCCTGTGATCCGGCAGCTATTTTCCTTATTCTGTGATCATGGTCAGTTCACAGAACACAATAGAGGTAGGAGATTGTTGTCTTCCCCTGGGTTGTCTAAAGTCACAGTGCTGCCTTTTGACCCTTAATTTCAGCAAGTTTGATTGCTCAAGGAACCCCAGTGTGCATATTTGGTGCTGGTGTGGTATTTTGCTGTTCGGTTGATTGTCAATACCTGAACCTGCTTGTAGGTTTTAGAACAAAGAAAATGGAATTTCTTCTGTAATCGGCCTGCATGTTAAAACAGTACAAAAAGTCAGCGTAAGGAATAAACTGGCACACTTATTTAGAGGAATGTTTTAGGAAAAATGCTGTAAGAATGGGAAATTAGAGTGTCACTACTTTTTCGCCTTGTGTAGAACACTGCCCGCCTTGAGATTGCAGGGTCAGGGGAGAAATGCAGTCAGTCTTCATTGGAATGAAGTCAAAAGATGAATTTGCATTTGGCAAAAATGAAATTATTTTAATAAGAGATTTTTTAAATAAGTAATGTAACTTGGAATTAAAAATTGCTAATCTAGCTTCATTACTATTCTTGTGTCACATTAAAATAAATTGGTTTTACTAAGTATTTTAATTGTTTCCCCTTCTGATTTTCATTTCCTTACTTGTCATCAGCATCTCTCATCAGCAGACATTTGAATATACTTTCTGCTTTTTGAGCCCATAGAAACTGATCAGATATTTAAAACTATGAATTACATTCTACATAACAAATACACTTGATTCTACTTACAAAACTTTTCCAACTTGACATTTTTTTCTCCTGCACTAAATGCTGCCTTGTACTAATTTCCTCCTTTGTTTTTATAAAGGTGGCTTGGTAGATGGAGTTAAATGCCATTTAACCACTAGAGGGAAACATACCAATCTACTATGAACAATTCAGTCTACAAATAGGAAATTCCCTCTGAAACTGTCAGCCATGAACTGTGTTTTCTGTTGATCTTTTCCCTCTGAATATTGACAACATTATAATGAGGAATCAGCAAAGGGTAGGTATTGATCAAAATATTTAGTGAAGATAATTTCTTTTTTATTGAATAATTTGGGACCTAGTTCTTGCTATAGTAAATTTATTTTTTAGATGAATAAATATCACCGGGTCACAAAGGATGAGCCTCTGTGATGCAAATATTCTTCCACACACTAATTGCAAAAGCCAATGTTCATTAGATGCTGGTGTACTACACTCACATGATACCCACTGTGGGAATAAGCATGATACTTCATCATCATAGGTGAAAATCCTGCAGACAAATCACATTCCTTTCATATATCCTACTTTTTGAGTGCTATAGCATTTTATAGATTGTCCTCAGTATCCTTCTAACCTTGCCATATTTTGTTGAATTTATTATTTTCTAAAACAAGCTACGGATATAGTTCAGTTGGTAGAGTGCTTGTCTTGCAAGCAGGAGGCTCTGGGTCAGAGCCCCCGTACAAAATGAACAGAGCGTGGTGATACATGCCTGTAATTCTCCTACCAGGGAAGTATGGACAGGGGGATAAGGAGTTCAAATTCAAGGTCATTTTAGCTAGATATTGAATTTGAGGATAGCCTGAGAACATGAGGCTCTGGCTCCAAAAAAAAAAATTCTTTTTTAAGTAAGAGAATACCCTGTGATACAGATTTACCTAGTTTCCTTTAAACTCCATGGAAATTTTATATAGCAAATTTGGGGAAATAAAATAAAGGCTAACACTAAAGACTAAGGTTTATGGCATCAGTCCTGGATAGAAGTATTTCATACAACTGGAGAAAATGCCAATATGATTTTTGCATCCCTGAATGGTGAAGATATTTACAGAATTTAACCACTATGGACATATAACATCTGAGTGTCACAGATGACATTTCTATGTGTGCTAAAATGTTTCTAGCATGTCTTGTAAAATGTTGACCCTTGTCCCTTTTATTGGAGGAAGCTTTTGTAAATTTTATAAAGCTCAGATATTTTCTGTATATCAATTCTAGAAACCTATTTAGTAATTCATGAGAATAGGTGGCTGTGAGTATTCACTATTTTTACCTTCCCACTTCTCAAGCAAATCTACTCTTTCTTTCATTGTGGTGGCAGGTGAGAATTTTTTTTGTATAAATTAACACCATATTTTGGCTGACTTAGTTGTTTCAGGTAGTTGCAGTTGAGCCAGCTTGGATATGGCATAATGAAGCTCACTCCGTGATGATAGTATGGTAGACACAAGAGAGGAGAAAGTGGAACAAGACTCCGGAGAAAAGGGAATTAATGGGACTGAAATTTAGGCAAAGCGGGGAAGCCATATACTTGACATAAAAACCCTATACAGACACATTAATTTAGGATAGTTTCTATTGAGTTTCTTTTTCTTTCAGTTAAGATTCTTGACTAATTTGGTAGGAAGTTAAAAAAAAAAAGTCATTGAGAAACTCTGCTGTGGATAGACAACTAGATAGATTCCTTGTTTAAAAATAGACAGCTGGTTTCTATCAAAAAAGTATCATGACCATATTCTCTGAACAGCTGAACTTGTTGTACTTACACAGAGATTATTTTCAAGATTCAGTATCTGGAATAAAAGGGGCCTGAGAATTTCCCGAGTAAGAAAAATGTGCGCACATATTCTTTCCAGAAACATCACACATTCCCTCCCTGGTCTCCCTGATCTCCTATAACATCTTTGGTGCTAAAAAATAATTTGTAGTCATAGAATATTAGTTATGGAAATACTTTGACTCACTAATTTGTGCCTTCTCTCACTGAGCACTATATTTTCTGGACCCTTTCATGAGACAGGGCTGGACTAGTCAGGCGATGGAAAAGCAATGAAGATGTTTCTTTCTCTAAGCCTTAAAGTGGAGTTCAGAAGTTACCCATGTGAAAAATTAAATGAAAATTTCTCTCAGTGTGGACTTAGCTGGCTTAGAGGACTCCAGTCAATGACTTGTTTGTAGTAGTTCTCATTTAATAGTGCTAAAGAATTAGAAAATACTTTAATTAATATCTTAGGTCACAAACGGTAAAATATAATTGAGTATAAATCTTCTGTTCCTTTGGACTTCCTCCTCAGGATAGGTTTGTGGTATTTCTTTTCTAGGGGAGCCTAGAGTGTCATATCCTAGAGGAAATGTCACAGGAGCAAGAGCTCAGGACATCCACTAACATTGCTTCCACTCTCAAGATGCAGAAAGCCGCAGATGAGTCTACAACACCCCTCAGCTGACTTCCCACTTTAGGCAGTCACTGATGCTCTACACAGACAACGGCCATGCCCTCATTTAAGATGGCTCTTGTAAAATTAATGAGCATAAGCAAGATAATATCTCACAGACATTCTCTGAGATACCACCTTGGTTTAGTTGATTCCTCCTAGGTGTGCTCAGAGGTTGGCCTCAGGGATGAGTCTATGTCTGTAAAATTGACAGTCATTGCAGTGGGCTGGCCAGCTTTTTGTCATTCTACAAAAATAACTGACATCATTAACTTATAAAGATAAGATTTTACTGGAGCCACATTTTGGCAGTTTTCGTTCATGCCTACTGCCCCCTAGCTTTGAATTTGTGACATTGCAGCTCATAAAAGAAGAGCCTTGACTCACTGTGTGGCCAGGGAGTCAGAGGAATAAAAGAGATGAAGAGGGGCTGGGCTGGTGTCTCAAAATTTTCTCATCATGTTACTTTCTTCCTATACATTTTAAATTAAAATTCTAACTTGAATTTTGCTCGTGGGAGCACAAGCTGGTACAGATCCTTTTGATATCAGTATGGCAATTTATATGAAAATTAGGAAACAACTTTCCTCAAGACCCAGCAATACCACTTTTGAGTATATATCCAAAGGATGCTCAATCGTAGCACAAGGACATGTGCTAAACTATGTTAATGGCAGCATTGTTTGTCATAACCAGGACCTGTAAACAACCTAAATGCCCTTGACCAAAGAATGGTTAAGGAAACTGTGGCACATTTATGCAATGGAGAAAAAAATGACATCTTGAAATTTGCAGGAGAATGGATGTATCTAGAAAACATCACATTGAGTGAGGTAATCCAGACCCAGAAAGACAAATATCATATGTACTGACTCATAAGTAAATATGATATTTATATTACTATATGTATATATTTATACTTATATGAAAAATGGTTTCTAGACATAAAGCAAAGAAAACCAGCATATAATTCACAATTCCAGAGAACCTAAACAACAGTGATAACTCTAAGAGAGACATACATGGATCTAATCTACATGGGAAGTAGAAAAAGACAAGATCTCCTGAGTAAATTGGGAGCATGGGAACCATGAGAGAGGGTTGAAGGGGAGGGAAAGAGAGGGGAAGGGAAGGGAGGGAAGCAGAGAAATATGTATAGCTCAATAAAATCAATAAAAAATAAAAGAACAAATAAAAAATCTAACTTGCTGTAAAAATTAATGGATTTGAAGATACTATTCGAGTTAGGGTTTCTTTTGCTTTGGAAAACACCATGAACAAGCCAAACCATAAATAAAAATTATTTAATTAGAATTGGTTTACAGTTTAGAAATTTAATTCATTGTTACCATGGCAGGAAGCATGGGAACCTGCAGTTAGACACATTTCTGGGGAAGTAACTGAGAGTTCCACATTCATTTGCAAGCAGCAAGAAGAGACACTGGAGCTTGTAGGAACATCCACAATGCTTATCTTCAGTGTCACACTTCCCCTAGCAAGTCTGCACCTCCTAATCCTTGTCAAGTAGCGCCACTCTCTAATGACCAAGCATTCAAATCAATGAACCTATAGGGCCCTTCTTATTCAAACCACCACAGGTAGCACTGGCATTTATGTGTACCCTTCTATTTTGACAATATTCACTACTAAATAACCAACTCATGTCACCTTACCCTTCCTGATCCCTTTCCTTCACCCTTCATTTTTCTTATCAGAGATCTAACACATACTATTAAATTTAATTTAGATTCACTTTTGGGTAAAAACATGAAACATCTGTACTTCTCCCAGTGTTTTTTTCTTACTCACATCTACCTGAATCCCTGTGTCCTCTTTAGAAGTTTTACCATATTCCAGTTTTCTACCCTTGGGGTGTATGAGTCTCATATATAAGCCTTTAGTAGATGCTGAGGATCTAAATGTTAGCTGTGGCCATATTTAAGCATACACCATTGTTGATAGCATCGATTCATAATAATGTTCAAAGTATCTCCTAAACTTACTCCTAATTAAAATTGTAAGTTTCTATTTTCTTTATTGTGTTCCCTTTTACTTTAATTTTCTTCAGTATATACATCTTCTACCAGGTATAATGAGGCTTGAAGCACTATTCTATTGGCTATATTTTCCTTTAAAATTTACATTAAATTGTTTGATTTAATTATTTATTACATTCCATTTGATTATTAGATTTTCATGTTTTTTGCTTCATAGTCTATGTGTGTGACTTCTTCAGATTCGTTTCCTAGAAAATAAATTCATTTGGCTTTTGACTAAAAGGCTTGATCCACTGAGTTTTCCTGGTTATTTGATTTAAATTTTTGGTTTCTGTTGGTTTGGCTTTGTTAGCTTTTTTCATTTTCTTTTTATGCTAAGAATATGACTCTGAATTCAAGATGCAGTAATTCTAATATCTTTGATCATGAAGAGTGGGAATGTTCTTTTATTCACTTACTTTGTTTGTTTTTGAGGTAGAAATCTCATGTAGTCTGTATGAAAACTCTGTATGCTGTTGTTTCTACTTTCCAACTGCTGAAGTCACAGGTGAGGCACTATGTATAGTGCTGGGGATCTAACCTATGGCTTTGTACATGTCAGAAAGGCCCTATACCAAGTAAGCTGTATAAAAAGTCCCCACCAATGCCCTCTTAAAAACTTGTCTTTGTGATGGTGAACTTCTTTTACTACCTTGTACTGTGAGACTGTTGGTTCATATTTTTATACTTACCTTTAGAAATTCTGAGAATTTTGAGGGTTTTTTGTTTTTTGGTAAGTACCCTGACAGGTTGAATTTAATTATTTTTATTTACATTTTTCCCAATACACAAGCATCAAAACACTGTGGTGTCAGTTTAATTTTACTTAATCTTTCACATTTGGGACCAGAATCCTGTTGGAATATATTAGAGCCTAGTAGTAATGTGATTTTTCTATTAGTCTGTTTTATGCCTTTGCAATAGAATATGTAAAACTAAAAAAATTATCCAAAACCGGCATTGATTTCTTGGCAGTTCTGGAGTTTGTAAGTTTTGGATGAGGGTGCTATCAACTGCTTGGGATTTCCTTTCTGTATCATATCATGGCAGAACGTAGAGTGGAAGAGCAGTGACAGATAATAGAAGTGGGCAAAGCTTTTCATTTTGTAATAAGTGATCTCTCATGTAAGTAAAACTACTTTTAGTATGATATTATTCTGTTTTCTTTGCCCCAGTGCTCTGCCTATAAATCATTAAACCTCAATTCTCAAAATTTTTGCATTGGAACTAAATTAGCAGCACACTTTGCAAAGAGGAGTGGATACAATCAGCTCACAGTCGTGGTTAGGTATTCTGGCTTTCTGAAGACGTATCTGACCTCTAAAACTATGGGCACCAGGGTCTTCTCTCCTAGTTCCAAGGAATCATGCAGCTTAAAGCCTAAAGTTTACATACCAGCAAATACCATTAATTACCATGACTTCAGAATCTACTTATAATTCTTTTGTAATAGTTATATTTCACTTCTTTTGGACCTTGTTCAATTCTGTTTGTGAGTATAAATATAGGTTAGAAATAGCATGTAATAATGTCACAATTTTCAGGTTCTCATTGTGGAAAGATTTCACAGACTATATAAAGAAGCATGGATATTTCATTATATATTTGGAAGTGCATAATATAAATTATTCTTTGTGCCTAGAACCTATTCTGTACTTACCTGTGTCTCCTGTTTCTACAATACTCTAGTCTGATTTATTTGTAAGCTCATCTTCAAAGAACAAACTCATATATCTCAAAATAAAAGAATAATTATTATTTCCACTCTCATCCTTCAATTGTTGCCTCTAGTTCTTTCTGTAGTGTTGAGACCTCATGGGCTTTCCCCATCCACTCTGTCATGGCTATTGTTGTTATTTTTCATCTCATATTCAGGCAGTCATGTTTGCAACGATTTATGGGTGTATAGTATCTGACAATACTAGAAGACAGTCTCACAGTCATTTCCTTGTTTTTTGGCTCTTATAGTCTTTCTTCCCCCACTTCAGAAATATTCTCTCAGCTGTAGTTAAAATGGTTGTTTTGTAAATATATCCATTAATACTAGGATCCAAAACTCCGCATTTTTCATTTGTAATGCTTTTCTGGAATGGTATGAATCTGTTGGAAAATAAGTTTCCTTGTTTTAGAAATAAAGATGGGTGAGTACTACATTTATCTGTGGACACTAGGATGAAATATTTAGATTGTAGTTGGATATTGTGCTGGTTTAATAAAGTGGATATAGGTTCTTCTCTAAGATCTATGGCTTCACTAGCCTGGATAGTTAGCTAGGTTTTCATTACCTGCCATGATATCAGTCTTGCTCAGTGTGTTTTAAGTTCCATTAGAGAATTAACTTGGTGTTAGTTACCACCAAGATATGCATGATACTACTGCATACCTTAGTATTATCTTGCCATGACAAAAACACTCATCAATTATGGTCATCTCTGAAAACATACATACAAATCGCATTATACAGATTCATCAGGCTCCTTTTCTGCGGTATTTAGGAATATGTGTGTTTCAACAATTAATGAAAAGACAAGAACTTGAAAGAGAGCACAGGGACACATTGGAAGGCATAAAAAGAGGAAGGGAAAAGGGAAAATGTATAAGTATCATCTCAAAAAGTAAAAAAAAATTATGAAAGTTAAAAATTTATTTCAGTAATACATTTGGCTTATGAGCTTTTAGAATAAAATAAAATATAATTCATTCAGTAGATTTGCATATATATATTTATATATATATTGTATTAATAAAAGTATAAAAATACTTCATTAATAATAGAGATGAGGGACAGTAGTTCTTTCAAGATGGGTTACTACTGTCATTTTATAAAAACGGCATTACATGTAATACCATCTTCTTAAACCTTGCTATTATTCAATTTTACTATGGTGTATCTTTTCTATTCTAAATTAAGTTATGTTCTACATCAGTTCTTACAGCATGTATTGACAGACTTGGATTATATCAACTCTGACATAGGTTTACTATCTCAATAGCTCTTTAATATCTACTTTAGGCAAAGAAACTTGGAAATCCTCTTGGTGCTCATCAAGTGTGAGTGCTTGATTATAATTTGAATTTATCATATTGTAATTGATTATCAACACTGGTATGTTTGCATGTCTCACCAAGAATGTATGTGTTTGACATATACTGTAAAATAATCAACCTTATTAATAAAATGTCACCTGAAATAATACCAAATAAACCAACATAGAGGCAAAATACAACATTGCAGGTGATTAAAAACACAAGTACAACATGGACTAGTACCAGTGTTAACTCAATTTCAGGAATGTTTGATATATGTTTTGAATTTGAGGAGCTATGATTAGGGATCTATCTACATGTACTCTACCGGGTGAACATATTAGAGACGCACACCTCATGGTAGAAGGGCATAGCACTTTGCACTAATGAGTGAGGTAGTTAATCTGATGACTGTCTGGGGTTTCCACATGTGAGACAGAAGTCTGAGTATTTGACAAGGCTGATATGCTCCTGCTAATTGTGGTAACAGGTCACAGTGCCTAGAGTTATTTGTTCAGGGTTCTTTGATGGGTCCATGTTTAGGAATGAAAAGCTTGGTTATCATAAATGAGTAACAATGGAAGAAAACATAGTTCTACATGCTTCTACCTCTGGCCCTGGAAACTGAACTCACACTATTCTGCATCCAATTCTCCCACGTATCTAGCTCAAGAGTGAGTGCCAGACTGTTTTTCTGTATGAAACTGTGGCCAGTCGGTGGTGGTGCACATCTTTAATCCCAGCACTTGGGTGGTAGAAACAGGAGGATCTCTGCGAGTTGGAGGCCAGCCGGGTCTACAAGAACTAGTTCCAGGACAGGCTCCAAAGCTACAGAGAAACCCTGTCTTAAAAAAATAAAAAGAAAAAAAACAAAACTTCATAAAACATCACTTTTTTGTGTAAAAACACTCTAAGTTTTTACATAATGAATCCACTATACTTAATGGCATTGGCAAGATTGAAATTCAACATAAATTACTAGACATAAAACATAAAGGTTATTGCAAATGACATGTGGAATGTCATAGCAGTGTGCAGTGATCACAATTCAAAAAACAACCATTTTTTCTTCCTATTCTGATACTTTCCAAAACACCAGAGAAAATAAAATTTAACACTTGTTATTAATAATAATGAGCACTGGGTCATAATTTTATGATTCTAGCTGTGTCATAACTTTTTTTAAAAGGAGATAGAACTAAAGTAACTTGAGTCAATATTGATCCTAAGTGAGAACTAAACTGAAGCGTGTCTGCTACTAGGAAAAATAATTAAAAGTCAAATTAACATTTATGCCTTTGGAGAAGACATAAATCTCTTCTATTCCTCCAGCTGCTGAGAGACAATGACATGAGGGAAGATGTAAATCAAACAGGAACAATAGTAGCCTGTGCAATTTTATTTCATGTAAGAGGAGCAAAATTGACAATGATTATTGATTCTGGCAAATTACATAGCATCTTATGGAGTACCTAAGAATATCTTATATTTTATACTAAGCTAGAGGTGAAGGATTTAATATATTCATCCAAAATTATTTAGTATGTATGATATGGCAGATACTCTGTCAGTTTCTGAGAACATATAGATGATTAAAATGAAACTGTTTTAAATGAAAACAGTTTGTAGCTTAGTGAGGGAGACAAATGGAGAAATTATTATGAAAGCAAAAGAATGATTAGAGTATGTTGGTCTTTTTGGAAAATGAAGAACTCAGGTAAGTCAGGAAAATTTTAAAGCTACAGCTGTGTATGAAATGCATAAAGAAAACAGCTACTTAACATAGTCAAAAAGCAAAAGCACCGACATCTCAGTACATTTGTAGTGGAGAGGTGAGGAGCAGAGTTTAGGAGAGGCCACAAGAGATAGTCTGCTATAGAAGTGGCTGTGAGTCTAGAGAAAAGGACATGGTGAAGAGGAGAGAGAAAGAAGAAGACCGCCATCCCCCTTCCCCTACCCCGTGTTTTGCTGGCCAATTTGCTTCTTTGTTTGCCTTGGCCAGTGGGTTCACAGAGAAAACCTGCTGGAGTAGGGCTTGGGAGAGAAGAATAAATGTGGAGGATGTTTTGAGGACAAAATCTATATGAGCCCACTGAAGATGGGCCGTGTGGTGGCTTGAATGGGAATGGCCTCCATAGGCTCATATTTGGTCATTAGGGACAGATGTTACTTGAGAGGGATTAGGAGTAGGTGTCACTTTGTTGGAAGAAGTGAATCATTAGGGGTAGGCTTTGAAGTTTCAGAAGCTCAAGTAAGACCCAGTGTCTACTGCCTGCAGATGAAGAGGTAGAACTCTCAGCTTTTTCCTCCAGCACCATGCCTGCCTGCTTCCAACTATGATGATAATGAATTAAACCTCTGAATCTGTAAGCCATCCCCAATTACCGTTACAAGATTTTTCCATGGTCATGGTGTCTCTTCATGCAATAAAACCCTAAGTAAGACAGCGAGTAAGCAATAAAAGCTGAGAGGTTCCCTCAGATGGAAGAAACTTGAGCTTCAAAGAAGACCTTCAGAAGAGAAAAGCTGCAGAGAAGACTCTGAGACCAAAACAGTAGCCTGGAAGAATCGAAAACCAGCTGAGCTGCCTAGATGAGGCTCAGATCAACTGAAGCATCTGGAAAGGATAGTCTCCAGCCTCTTGAGGTGCCTGTAGTTTGTGCTATGTGTTCCAGGTTCCCAGTATTGTGTCTCCCATACTTGGGTGGCCTTTGGTGATGTAGCTGTCTTTGTGTCATTTCTGCTCCTATACGTAACACTTCATCTATATTCCTAAAAATAGCCTCACAAATAATTCACTATTTCACCAAGTTGGACTTTTGTGGTATCTTTACTTTGGTCTGTTTTAGACTCCTTATCTGGGATGAATAGACATATATGTTTGCTTTTCTCCTCGAGAAAAAATTTTCACACAGCAACAAGGAATGCCTGTTGTTACTGGAGGCAGGGCAAAAGGAATAAGTTGGGGGAAAAATGATGGAGGAGAAGGTCTGCATGATCCATTGGATATGGGGGTCAGACAGTTTGGGGATCCGAATCCCAGCCACACATAGGTGTTCTGTTACAGAACTAGGGATGAGAGTGGAGGATTGAACCTGAAGGAACAGAGGGAGCGGTGAAGATTTGTAGTTAGCATACCTACTTCCATAGCCAGAGTAGCTTGTGAGTTCCCAGGGAATGCCTTCTGGATGGAGACAGGAATAAAGGAATGAATGTACTTTCCCAAATATTTTCAAGCTGTTGCATTTGCATATGTGGAACAAGTGGATGCACAGGATGAATACACAAGTACTTTCTATTTGCCGCACCCATTACTAAATCTTTACTCACAGTGCCTTTATGAGTCTTTACTTAAAGTCTATGAAGAAAAAAAGAAAAGAAGTTGTTCAGCATTTGAGATTGTTCTTTATATGAAATGAAGTCATCATGGGTACTGGCTATAAACAAGAGACTCTTAACTGAGAGATAAAAGACAGAATGTGTTTAGTCACAATATCAGCAACTGCCACAGTGACATCATTTGTGACACTTTCTTAAATCCTGGTTCCCATAGAGTAATGTATCAGGAACCAGTTGACATGTGCACGTTCAGTGGGTTGTGTTACGGAAGCACCCCAAGAGTAGAAGAAAATGAGCTTTTGTAAGGAAGCTACGTGCCAACCTGTGAAATCAGCCCTGAGAGAAACACTAGTAGCTTTGTTATTCCAGTGGGAGTGGAGGGTAAGTCTTCCCTGTGCCTAAGGCCGGGTATTATCCTTCTCCTTCCAAGGCTGTTGTCACACAAATCTTTCTTAAGAGATAATCCAGCAGAATTTCCAGTGTCTTTCTTAAAAGATGAGCAGAGATAGAAAAGACCCAGGGAGAATTATCTCCCAGGATGAGAAAATGTGAAACTTTATTTTATGAATAAGGAAACCATGTTTCAGAGAAATTAAGAGCAATGTGTTATATAAAAGCAAGTTTATAAATGTCAAAGGCATATGGAGACCTCATGTCCTTGACTCCAGGTCTCTCACTTGGGCATTGCAAGTAAGACCTTCCACCATGACTTCGACTGCTAATGAGGTTGCTAGCCACTTGGCCCTACTGGCTCTTCAATTATACTGCACATATTTAGGAGTTAAAAATTTTTTCTTCTCCCACTGCAAGACCAATCATCAAAAATTTACTGCCTTTCAATATTTTGAACATTCTTTTAAATGTCAGTGTTTTATCTTAAACAAATGGGTAAGGTCATTTCATGTAGCCAACATAAATAGATACCTAAATAAACCTTCTCATGTTCATGTAACAATAAATAATTCTGCCTTTGCTGTTAAAAATCTCACTGATTTTCTTTCAATTCTTTACAAAAAAAGAAGCATTTGATTTTATTCCAATTAGAACTGAAGTTTACAAGTGTTAATCCAGCAATGTCATAAGACCCCAGGTTCACACTGGGGAGGACTTTTGACACATGCATTTGTAATAATTTTTCATGTAAAATATAACAGAGTGTTTTGGGAGAGAAAACTGTGCCTGGACTCTTTCAGCAGCGTAATTGACTGTTTTTATGTGTGTCGTGGCATTTCTTAAAACTTTGGCTGGAATTGTGGCATTTCACATCACAGAAAAGGAAATAAAGCTGTGTTGTAGTTTGCTTACATCAGTACCTTGGAAAAAATGCAATTTCAAAAGAGCAGAGTTTTTCCTTGTGGAAAGCAGGGGTCTGGGTAGCATTTTCATTTCCTGTCTTTTTGACTTCCAGCATTCCCCTTCAAAAAGTTCTGAGTACAGAAAGCAGAACTTGCCTCCAGCACAAAACCAGAGCCCACTTTTATTATTGTTGTTGTTTCAGGGCTCCTGGATCTCATGCTGAACCTTAAAATCCTATTCTCAGCTCACTGCCAGCAAACTGTGAACAGCACAGTGAAAAGTGGAAGAAATAACCATGCAATCAGGAGTTCCCCCACTGCAACCATATGTCATGCATAGAATCTAGGAGACTTGAAAAGTCTTAAAAAACTGCAATGTTGCTGGTGCCTACAGTGACACTTAGGGATGGGCAAGTGCCTATTAGAAGAGATAGAAATACCAGAATCAATGAGCAAAGGGAAAACATGGCTTGGCTAAGGAAGGTATCCGAAACTATTGTCCTTGATCGACTTAATATCTTAGCAACTAATTCTTTTATCTAAGAAATTTCTTTTAACCTAGAAATCAAATTACATGTACACAGTACTCCAGAAACAGTAAGCATCATCTCCAACACTAGGACCAGTGATTAAATAATTAGCAGCATCGCCATCATGAATGTTTTCCTCTCTCAGTTGCTATTTTTAAAATGAAAACACCCTCAAGTTAAGCGTTGAAATCAAGAAGAGTGATCAAATCTTACTCCATATTTTTCTCTTGAGGAAATATTGTTTGTTTCCTTGAGACACACTTTACCTGCAGAATGGCAAGGGTAATACCTACCTATAGTTTTGTTTTGTTTCATTTTTAATCTCCATTACAGGAAAAGTGTATGTACCATCATATCAGTTGACATGCAAGAATTACACAAATACTACATCATAGTTTCATAAATAATGCTGTATTTTCTGCTACATTTGAAGACTTCTTCAAAGGTTGAAAGAACTACATTTACGTTAGTGATAAGCTGGATAGGGTTAGTGGAGCTATTCACTTATACAGAGCCCTATAGTGTAAATATTTCACTTTTTAGTGAATTTTAAAATTGTTTGGAATATTGAATTATCATTTGTATGTGTATATGTTTACATGTGAAGGGGCTTGTGTGCCTGCACACATGCACACACACACACACACACAAACACACACGCATGCACAGTATGTCTAGGTCAAAAATCAACATCTGGTCTTCTTAATTCTTCTTATTTGTTTTCAGAAGCAGAATCCGTTACTCAGAACAAATAAAGGCCCACTGTCTCACTTTGCTTTCTTGGCCAACCTGGCCTCTAACTCACAGATACACCAGCCTATGCAAAGAGATTTTGGAAATAAAGTCATGTGACACCATATACAGTTTATATTCTCAGTTGATATTATTTATCATTAGACCTAGAATTTACCAATTCAGATCCACTCTCTTGCAATCTTGGAATTGCAGGTGCATGCTATGATTTTCTGTGTGCAGGTGGGTGCTGCAAACAACTTTCCTCCAAGGCTATCTATTTAACCATGAGTATGAAATAATTTTATGAATTTAAAAAGCTTTAAATAAGGGTCATGGCATCTTGATATATAGTAGGAAAATATTTTTTCATTGTCTGTGATAATCTAAACAAGTCAAGGTTGATTTTACGTTTTGGAAAATATTGAAAATAAAATAAAAATTTGTAATTTTAATGAAAATATATTTTGCTTCTAAGTGTGCCATTTTATCATGTTACTGATAGCTGCATAAAGTGCACTAGCTGCTGCAATTCATGAAAATTTATATAAAGCAGACAATAATACATAATGGTCACCTACCCATACCTTTAAATATTGAGAAACCGAATGTGTACGTCAGACAATTTAAGCCTGCAATTGAAATGTTTTATAAAGAGTTATTTTGGAAAATCTATTATTGCGGTTATAGAATCCACTATTTTCTTTGTAAGAAAGACATAAATTGTGGTGAAACTCTCTGATCAGCTCTGAAACTGTTTTACATATAATTTTCTTATAAAATTAAAAAAAACATTTTGAATATATGCATAGATGTTCACATCTACACACACACTCGAGCGCATGCATATATTGTAACCATATTTTATGTTTCATGGTTCTCTGATGCAATCCAAAATTTACTGCTTTTCCCAATCACATTACTAATTATTTAGAAAAGGACTACAAAAATTCACTATATTATATTAATTTACATTAGAAGTGAGATACAAAGTTTATATTATATATAATGTGTCAATTCCATTTTATGTTAACTTTTCTGTACTTGCATTTATAAGGGATGCTACCAAAAGGAAGTTGCCTGCATGAGTTTTGGTTTCATAGATATCCTACATCGTTTCTGCTACATTCGTAAGATTTCCAACATAGATTCACTAAAAATACTCTCATAAAGTCAGATCCAAGAACTTTCTACCTATTTTTGCCTGGCAAACAAGAGTAATGGCCTGTACAATATAATATTTGAAGATGTACTTTGGTCTGGCATTTTACTAGATCCTTATAAAATGAAGAGAAAATGCTGCCTGCCTGAGAGCTTCAAGATAGTCATTTACTTAATTGTGAATATCCTACTTTAATAGGCTTAATTAGTGGTTTGCTTTCCACCTGAAAGTTGGGTAAGAACACTAAGCTATTTCCTGTTACGTTTAGAATTACATCAAGAGTTTAGATGAAACACAGAATCCATTGTAGATAAAACAATTTAAAAAATGGCAGACAAGTTTAATTTTCACTGTGTCTTGGAAATACATCAAAAGAAACTTTTGTAACCAGAATAATGTCAAATTTCTTGATAGAGTTTCAGCAAATACATATGTAAACAGTAATTAGGAAATAATCAAGCTTGGTGACATTACAATAGAAAATGAATAGTTTTGTTATCATTCTTATTGTTAATATTTTTCTGGGTAAGCAACATTTGCCCTGCAGCTATTCACATAAAATTTATGGCTGATAAAATGGTAGACACATTCTTGATCCACTTTAATGGAACACTTATGTGTGGACACATGGTTTAGAGTTCACCAAGTGCTTATTTAATTTTTTAACACAAAAGTTCGGGTGATAAGAGAGTATAAAATACAGTTTATGAAAAGGGGAAATTAAACTATGTTGTTAACAAAAAGATGTTTTCAGATGTTACATAGTTTCTCTTACAGAGTAGATAAGTTTAGGTTGTCTACAGACTTATGTACAGTGAGTGTACGAATGACCTGCTATGGTTTTGCATATGACTTTTGCAGATGACATCTTTCAGGTTGGAGCATTGGGATTTCCATTTGTATCTTTTAGCTTGTCCTTGTCTCCATTTGCTCTCAGAATACGTAGGTCTTCCTCAAGTTACTAGTTTCTCAATCTCAGTTGCTTTCATTGAAAAGAAGGTAGTGTGTCCAAGAACAATTCTCTGACACAAACACAACACATTACTTACCTATAGATTTAATTACTTCCTTCCTCCATTCTCTCCTCCCCACACCTGTGTCTTTTTTCCCTCTAGTTACCAGAAATCGCATTCAAAGTATTAGTGGCACTCACACTCTTGCTCTGCATCTTCTCATCTTTTACTCCTAACTCATCTCTTGTTTAAGGGCAATTGCAATGAAAATTAACACCCAAAAGCTTCTTTCCAATAGAGGGTTTTAAATACAACTTTTGTTAGATCTTGATCAATGCTGTTTACCAACATGAATTTCTTATGATGCAATCATTCTAATTAAAATATTCTACCTGTCAGAGCCTTTGGTTTAGAAGCTCTGCTATTCCTCAAACAAATAAGATCATTGCCAAACTCTTATATATGCCTGTAAAATCCCAAGTCATTGCAGAAAATATTGATAATGAAAACTTTTAGAAATGGTGGAATATAAATTCCAATGTGCTTCCTTATAATATCTTGAAAAGTTATTAATGAAATGGTGAGAATACGAAGACCACACAAATGTTCTGCTGATGTTCTTGATGGAGGCAGAGCACTACAGAATAACAATTCTGATTCCTTTTTAAACCATAAATGGTCTGTGCATTTGTGATAAATAGTAGACCAGCCAATAGTTCCTAGGGTTACCAAGCACCTAAAATGTAGCTAGCCAGAGTAAAGGCATGTTGCTAGTGAAAAAAAATCAGTTTTAAGATGTATTTTTTAGGTAAAAAATACATAAAATATCCCTTTAAAAACAGAAAATGTTGACTATATGCAAAAATTATCAAAATATTTGGGATTTGATGAATTAATAAAATATAGTATCAATTTTTAACTGTTTAGTTTTCTTTAATGTAGCTAGTAATTACTTTAAATTACATAGAATTCACATCTTCTTGTATTTCTATTAGGTAATATTTTTTGTATAATGTACCAAAGTAAACTTTTCACAGAATCTTAGTTTGGAATCTAGATAGAAATTCAGTTTGATTATTGACACAAATAATGAAACTTAAAAGATATCATCATAAAATTAAAAGCTGATGTTTTCTATTAAGAACATATTAAGTATGTGAATAAAATATTTGAATGTGTATAGTCATAGCCTCTGACTCTCCATAATACAAATGTGTTAATTCATATCTTAGTATGTTTTTACACTTTTACATTTTAAAACATTTTTTACACAAATAAATGGGTTTTATTATAGCAAAGTCATACACAAAAGTCAATTTTTTTTCTGTTATTTATATCTCCCCCCCCAGTGGTCTCCCTCATCATTTCTCTCTATAATTTCTCCAGGATGATGGGTACATGAGAAATGAGGAAAACTTCTAAAGGAAAACATTATGTGTGATTTCTCTGTATGCTGTGAATATGTTTTATTACCATTGGTTAATAAAGAGGCTGCTTTGGCCTATGGCAGAGCAGAATATAACAAGCTAGAATTTTCCAAGCAGCGATAGAGGAGGAAAGAAGGCACAGTTAAGACAGACACCATGTAGTTGCCAAAGGAGACTTACTGATAAACCACAGTCTCATGGTGATACACAGATTAATAGAAATGGGTTAATTTAAAATATAAGACCTAGCTAGAAATATGTCTAAGCCATTGACCAAGAAGTGTTGCAGTTAATATGATTTTGTTTTATTACTTGTGTCTTGGTGGGTGGGAAACAAAAGAAGTGCAGTCTCTGTTTAGAGGGGCAGGAGGAGGAAATGTTAGTTATGGAGTACAAACAGAAGGGTCACTATTTTAGGGGAGGAGGTACTTCATTTTCTCAAGCCAAAAATAAATTTGGATTTTAATTATAATCTGATAATACAATGGTTACATTTTTGTGCCATGGATATTGGTATAAATAAACTATAATCTTCCCCCGCATGGGTATAACCTCAATTTCAGCCAAATATAGGAAGCCACAAACATAATGCATATCAGTTCCAATAAAAAGAATTTGATGTATTCATTATCAATTCCTTGCCAATATTTTCATTCACCTGAAAAATCTAACTGACTATCAGCCCAGGATCTTCTTGGTAACCTCCCCAATAGAGTCTTGACAACGAAGATATTAAACAGAACTGCCAAATGTGGGTATCTAAGGTATGCAGAAAACATTTTCCAAACAGCCTAAACTTTTCACAGTATTGGCTACATTTCTATGCTCTCTTATTTTTGGTCTTTACTTTCCTATTCCCTCACAAAGTTTTTTTTTTCAAGCTTGAGTATGATTTGTAAATATTTCATGATATTTGATTCCATCTGAAGTACTTAGGAACAAAAGTTTGAATGAGATCCTGAGGGCCTAAATTTTTTTTTAAATAGCTACAATAAAACAATAATAGAGTCATTTTGCCACCTTAGGATGAGGCCCTAAGGAAAGAAGGACTGGAAAAAATCACTTTCCTGCTTATACACTAGACCCAAAAGGACTGGTAACTTCATAAATTATTCTGTGGCTATTGTTGAGGTAATTCTTCAGAGTTAGAAACTTCCATGAGTCTATGGTTACACAAAGAAAGTGAGTGTTGAGACCTGAATATTTTAGACCTATTAAAAACCCATGTAACTCATGCAATCAAATGTATTTTAATAATTCTATTAGTCAGTGCATTAAAAATCTAACTAAATGATATTTCTGCACAGAATATTGACTCTCCACTTTGTTTTTTATACATGGTAAAATATCCTTCAACATTAAAGAGGCCATCATTAGAAATTTTAGTCAATTAGTTACACAAAATGAAAATTGGGATACAATTCCTATGTCTGAGGAGCATCTTAAATTAGAGTGTTTGGCGGCAAAGGGTTTGTCTAGAAAGTGAGAACAACACTTCCTTAAAGAAGTGGTTATTGTACAAAAACTGACTGAGAAAAACACATTTGTTATGAGAATAGCAAAACTATGGCAGAAATGAAGGAAGACTGAGTTATGTAGGAAGGGTTTCATGAATAATTTCAGAGCACGGCAGCTAAACATGAGGTTACTCTCTATGTTCATTGTAGGGCATTTCCTTTATAAGATCAAGTGAAAGTCATAAAAGGATGCAACTTGATTCATCAAATTGAGTGGGAGAGAGAGAAAAAAAATGGTAGAAACTTAGGAAAATATAAAGAATTATCAAATTTTAACAGATAAAACATAATGCCATTTTGTAAAAATAATACTAAGTAGAAAATAATAAAGAACATTTTCAAGAACTTCATTGGCATTGTCTTAAAAAATGAACAAATTTATCATAGACACACATTCACTGTGATACAGAAGACCAGCAGAGGCACAGATGCAGTTGCAATGTGCCAATATCAGCGACATGTCTCTCGATATTTCATTGAGTGGATACAGTGATAGATTTATAGATGTAGTTTATATTCTTTGGTAGGTCAGAGTATATACTTCTAGTTGCAAGAGAGGTTCAATGGATAAGCCTGCTTACTACTCTTTCATAAGACCAGCGTTCAGTTTCCAGCACCCACTTGCCAAGTAACAACTGACTCTAACTCCAGTTTGAGGGGGTCTTATACTCTTTTCTGGCATCGTTGGGCACCCACACAAATGTACACATAAACTCAAACTCAACTCACATACTTACACAAAACTAAAAAAGTACAAATAAAATATAAACTATATACTTCCAATAAAAGACGTCATTGGACATATCAAAACTGCCAACCAAAATTTAATCTTTGGATGCATTGCTCAGAATTAAAGGAATCAAGAATCTAAAAATTAAATATCTGAAGGATTTATTGATTGATTAATTTTCTGTGTACTGCTATATGCCTGAGTATATGTTTGTGCCCCATCTCTATGTGCAGGAGTCTGTGGAGGTAAGAAGAAAGTAATATAATACATGACTTCATTCTTCTTTATGTCAACAAAACATTCCATTGTACACATGTACTGTACTTGTTTATCCAGTTCTCTGTTGTTGAAAAACCTACCTTAGTTTCATACTTCACTCCCATGAATATTGCTAAATAAACTTTGTTGTGCAAGTATCTCTGGTGACTTGTGTCTTTCAGATAAATACCCAGATGTGGTATAGCTGAGACCTGAAGTCTATTTTCTATTATTTTGTGAAAGTTCTTTACTGATTTTGATACAGCTTGGTCAAGTTTATATTGGCAACAAAAGTGAAAAGTTTCCTATCCTACACAAGAGCACCAGCATTTGTTTGCTTTCTTATGAGTGACAGTAATTGGAGTAAGATACAATCTTAGTGTGGTTTTTCTTGTGTTCTGTTATGGGTTAGTGAGGACGAACATTTTTCAAAATGTTTCTTGGCTATTTATAAAGAATTACACTTTGATGCCATTTAAAATTATATTTATACTCTTTTCTTGTCCTATGAATGTTTTTTTATATACTATTTCTGTGTTCACTGAGATTCTAAATGATTTAATTATTATAATTTTAAGCATTTTCTACCAGTAACAATTTATTTTGTGATTGCTCATCCCCTATCATTGGTATTAAAAAAATTAAAATGTGTTCTAGACAATTATAAGATATAGTGGTAAAATACTAAGAAAGCTGAAAATTAATGGAAAGATAAATAATTGTCACATATTTCTATAAAGATGAGAGTTTCCAAAATAGTGTGTCATAGGTAAATTCTGATCAGAATCATGATGTCATTAATATTTTTGTGGGTATGGAAATTGACACCCCAGTTTTAAATTTTATATAATATTAGAAGAATTTCTGAGACATTTCTGAAAGAGGAAAAACAAAACAGACAATGAGAGAATCCACCACCAACAGAGTGAGGAAACTAAGTTCCTCAGATGATGTAAATGCATGTTATATGATATAAAGGCACATTATATACCTGACAGAGACCATGGGATTAGTACAGAGATGGGCCAATGGGTTAGCACAAGGGGTGATGTCTGGGAGAATCTTAGATGTGAATTAATTTTGGTAAATCAGGAGGCTGCCATAGTAGATAATGAAGGAAAGCACTGTGAATTAAGCTCCAGGCTGAGAAGATGAAAGGTTTGGGAATGGATAGTGGAGATGGGGCTTGCGCAATAGTGAGAATGAACTTAGTATACATAGTTATATGCTTACTATAGCCCAAATATTAAGTTTTATGAAGTCTATATTTTATTTCGTCATAGGAAAAAGGGGGAGCTTATCTCAGAAAGAGAACTAAAGATAAGAAAGGTATAAAGAAAGGGAGGAAGGGAGGAAGCAGAAAGCAAGAAAAGAAGAGAAGAAAGAGAAAGCAAACCAAATTGGAAACAAAGAGGCTTTTCTTTGTTTTTCCAGGTTAGTGTACTTTACTAGGAGAATAGCTTAATCTTATAACTACGTATGTAAGGAAATTCTTTTTATATTTTTATTTTCCTTTTTCTTTTTTGAGACAGAATTTCTCTGTAACTTTGGAGCCTGTCCTCTAACTAGCTCTTGTAGACCAGGTTGGCCTTCAACTCACAGAAATTTCCGTACCTCTGACTCCAGAAAGCTGGGATTAAAGGCGTGTGCCACCACTGCCAGGCTGGAAGGAAATTATTAACTCACCTCATGATCAAAACAGCATGGGATCAAAATGCAACTAAAGATAAAAATTCCATAAGATTCAGAGTAAAATATAAACAAATACAGTATCATTTTATATAATACTTAAAAGATCCGAACTATAATCAAAGAAAATTTGATAAAATAATACTTTAGTATATTTAATAAATTATTCACAGCATATCTTAAAGCAAAAGATGCTCAAAAAGCTAAGGAACCCTCTTATATGTATACTTGATGACAGGCAGCAGGCAGAGTTTTTGCAAATCAATACAGTTAAATTAACCCAACAGAGAATGCCA
This sequence comes from Neodon shergylaensis, assembly GCA_025134845.1. NCBI lineage: Eukaryota > Metazoa > Chordata > Mammalia > Rodentia > Cricetidae > Neodon > Neodon shergylaensis. The sequence goes on from JABTXL010000001.1 coordinate 15,791,943, forward strand.
TTACCAGTTATTAGAAGCAACATGAAGCTCAAATGGTACACAGACCATAAAAACACTTTAAAGTTTACCAGCATTTAGGAACAGATTTTAAACAACCAAAGTTAGATTTATTTTCATTAAACAGGTTTATAAACATAATTTTTAAAATATTAAATTGTGGAAATCTGGAATAATTACTCATATATTGTCCATCGTACAATTAATACAAATGTTTGAAAAATAATGCTAGGCCATTGAAACAGATATAAATATGAAATACTAACCACTAGTAGTGGTTCCACTCTTTTGAGTACATGACAAAAATAATAAACCAGAAGTTGTGAATAATGGATATTAATAATAAAACTTTTAACAACAACAAAACAGAAATAACCATCAATAGTAAACTGAAACAAATCTTCTCTGTTCATAAAGTAGTATACTTTTAAATATAAAAGCAAATTAATTTTCATTATAGAAAACACATAGATGAGCCGGGCAGTGGTGGTGCACGCCTTTAATTCCAGCACTCAGGAGGCAGAGGCAGGTCAATCTTTATGAGTTTGAGGCCAGCCTGGTATACAAGAGCTAGTTCCAGGACAGGCTCCAAAGCTACAGAGAACCCCTATATTGTAAAAAGAAAAGAAAGAAAACCCATAGGATACATAAATGAGGTCTTGGTCTATTCCTCATGGCTCAAAGCTGGTCACATGTTAGTGTAAATAATATAATTCCACCTAAAAGATGTAAACCAGGAACAAATAAATAGTCTGTATGATGCGCAGAAAGCCATATTATATAATGTTAAAGGAAACACAAGAACTACTCATAAAATCAGGGACATGCATCTTAGAGTACTTACAATTTGTCTTTATTAAGCAGAGAGAAAAAAGCATAAGTCAAATTATTAACGGTAATGCTAAATTAGTACACATATATATTCAAGTACATTTAATAAATATTTTTCCTTTTAAAATTTATAATCACTATTTCAAACTTGCAAATAAATAAAAGCATAACATACCAAATTAATCAGATCCAAAATCTGTAGAAGTTAATGATCTTCATTTCATTTAAAATTGATACATGAAACAGAAGCTGTGGAGTTTCACATCAAACTTTATACATTCTGTATATTTTATGTATTTATCCACTACCCAAAACCAAAATTCATGATGGTATTAGAACTAGGAATCAATTAGCTTTACTTCATTTCTCATAACTTATGTCTATGTGGGTTCTGTATAGCATGAAGAAAAGAGAATTACGGAAGATTAAATATAAGGGGACAAGGAAAACTGACACAAGTGGCCAGTCCTGGAAAGGGGGTCCTGGCTGGTTAAGAAAATGGCCTTAACAATTTAGGAGGAGCAAGACAGTAAGCAGCATTTCTCCATGGTGTTTCTTCCTCCAGGTTCCTGCCTTTAATTCCTGCCCCGACTTCCTTCAGCAATGGAGTATGACTTGAGAGCTGTAAGAAGAAAGAAGCACAACTTACTTTTGATTATGGTGTTCTATCAGAGCAATAGAAACCTTAAAGAAGAAAAATGTTTTTTTAAATACCTTCTAAAGAGTTTCTTTATTTTGATGCAATGTATTATAACTATCTCTATTCTATTCATTTGTGTCTTCTTTCCTTTGGTTGGTTTGGCTAAGCATTACTCAACTTTGTTTAATTTTTTTGAGCAGCTAACTCACTGACTGGTTCTATCTACTTTCACATTTATTGACTTTGGATTTTAAACAACTGGGCAATCATGGGGAACAAATCTCACCTGATCATTCTCTAAAATCAATTTTAAAGGTTAGGTTTATTTTGTTAATGTTTTTTGAGGACTTTTGATTCTATATTTATAAACAGCATAGACCTGATGTTTCCAGTGTATTTTTCCTTTCTTTTGTTTTCACTTTCTTCCTTCCTTGATTCTTTCCTTCCTTCTCTCCCCCTCTCTCTTTTCCTTTCTTTCTTCTTTTCTCATACATTACATCCTGACTGTAATTTCCCCTCCATCCAGTTTTTCCTGTTCCACCTCTTCTCTCCCCCAGATCAAATTCCTCTGGGTTTTTAGAAAAGATCAGGTCAGGACTTCTAGGGATATCAACTGAACATGTTACAGTAATACTAGGCACAAACCCTTATGTCAAAGGTGGATAAGGAAACCCATTGGAATAAAAATGGTTCTGTTGGATTATTAGGCCATCCGTTTCTATTGGAGGTTTTTCAATGGGTCTTCCTTGATCAAATCTGATTTTTCTTAACCAAGAATGAATCCACAGCCTCTCATTTCCTGTAGAAACAAAAGCAAAACCTCTTCTTCAAAGTAACATATCTTTTGAATTAAATTTTGAAGTCAAGGCATTTTCAAAATCTATTTGTTGAATTAATCCAGCAGCATTTATAATCAAATATATATTAGCAGCTGCTTCTCCTTCTTCAGCCATTAAGCAATTCAAAGACAAGACAATAACATACAGTGCCCAGATTCTCTGTGTATTTTCCTTCCATCTCTATGTGGCTTTATTTCAAACTCTATTTCTTTTATTTTTACTCTAAATTTTTGGCTTTTTGAGACAGGTTCTCTGTGTATCTTTGGCTGTCCTAGAACTCACTCTGTAGACCAGGCTGTCTTGAACTCACAGAGATTCACCTGCCTTTACCGCCCAAGTGCGCTAGGATTAAAGGTGTGTGTCACCACAGCCAACTACTCCTCTCTCTCTCTCTCTCTCTCTCTCTCTCTCTCTCTCTCTCTCAAAGGATTTTATCCTTTTTCTTTTATCTCCAAATCTACATACATTTTTAAACACATTGTAAATTGTTTAGAGTTTTTTTTTATCTGAATCCATCTTTACTGTATATCTCTCTTTTTATGGCCACATGTGTCTTTAATTTGCTAAATGATACGGCTAGGATTAAAACTGTGGTTTTAATGTCTGGATCATCCCATTCCTTAGCTTTCTGAGAGTCTAACTTCATGGCAGAGGAACTGGTGAACACCATTTTTGTTGTCACAACTCTATGAAGTTCCAAGCTCCCTGCCACTACCAAGAAACATGTTGTTGGCTATTCATAAACACCATTTACGTGTTTGATGGTGGAGCCTCTTAACATAGTTGCAAGATCCCAAGCATCAGGCATCTTCCACTTCCACAGTTAGAAGTCCCATAAGAACACAAATCTATACAGTCTATCTAACATATATTCAAAAAACTTAGCTCAGACCCATGAAGGATCCCTGATTATTGTTTCAGTCTCTATGAGTCCCTATGATCCCAGGTAAGTTGATTCTGTGGGTTTTCTTGTACTGTTCTTGACCCCTGTAACTCATACAATTCTGCTGCTCCTCTACTGTCCCATTCCAGGAGCTCCACCTAATGTTTGGCTGTGGGTCTCTCCATCTACTGAAGGAAGCCTTGCTGATGACAATGAAGCAAGGCGTAATTTATGAGTACATCAGAATATCTAAAGGAATCATTTCACTGGCTTCTTTGCCAGTTATATTTAATTTTATCCTAGATATATAGGCTATATAGCTTCTGTTACTGACCTGCCAGACAGTTACAGGCATAGACTAACTCTCTGTTCATGGGCCTCAAGTTGGATCAGTAATTGGTTTTCCATTCCCACAAATTCTGTGCCACCTTTACCCCAGTACATCTTGAAGGCTGGACAAATTGTAGGTAGAAGGTTCTGTAGCTGGAATGGTGTCCCAGACCAAGCAGGTGAAGTTTTGCCTGGTTACAGAAGATGGCCAGTTCAGGTTACATTATTAGGAGTCTTCTCTGAAGCTACACTTGTAGATTCCAGGGAATTTCCACTGCACAAGATTTTTGCATAATCCCCCAAATGCCCCCAATTCCAGTTGTCTATCTATGCATTTATTCTCTCCCTCTATCCCCCCATCCTTTCAGTTCTCATTCCCAACCCCATTTATATTTATTGTATATAATTTAGAAAGTAATTCATGAATTTATAATAAGAACAATTCTTCTTATCTCTTTAATCTGACAAATTTGATCTCTTGCAAGTATTCCTTTGAAAATAAGAAATCTCATAGCAACTTGGCAGATTGAAACTATGGAGCCCTATCTAGTAAATTGGCACTTTAGCATGGCCATTAGGCTCCAGGGGGGCTTTGTGAACTAACTGTATTCTTGAACTAATTCAGTGGAGGGAATAGGTAATACAAAGGTTTTGCTGTTGTTGTATTTCTTTTGTTTAGTTTTTGTTTTATGTTTTTAGAGACAAGGATTCTTCATACAACAGCACCAGCTGCCCTGGAACTCACTCTGTAGACCAGGATGGCCTAGAGCTCACAGATCCACCTTCCATTGCCTTCCTGGTAATGGGATTAAAAGCATCTGAGCCACCACAGCCCAGCTAAGTTATATAAAGTTTTAATAGGACATGTTAGAGTACCTTTTTTCAAAATTAGTTTTTTCATTAAACACATGAATGTGTCATCGAAAAAAACCGACTACTGTTTAAGAGAAAACTTGATTTTATTCATCTATAATGAATCTTATATGATGAAGGTCCTTAAGTTTAAAATTAATATTTTCGAATGATCTCAAACTCATTGATGGGATGCACAAATGCAGCTGCGTGACAATTAGAAGGAATTCCAGCCGACTATTCAGATAATTGAAACAGGATTCAGTTACTTTGACTTCTTTATGAGTTCTGGATTGTATAAAATTTACTTGATTTCAATTGCCTAGGAAAGCCAGTTTAAGGTGAATTTCTTACATTTATTAAATTTATTAACTTATTATGAGTGGGGATATGAGGTCTACAGTACAGTAAGGGCACATGTGTACCACTGTACCTGTGTGAAGGTCAGAGTAGAACTCTAGGGAATTCAGTTGTCTCTCTCTCTCACAAGGTCTAGAGATCAAACTTGGAATCTCAGGTTTTCATTGCAAGCATCTTTACACACTCAACCATCATTTGGGTTCTTAATTCATATATTATGAAGATTCTGATGGCAAATTTGTATTTCACAAGACACAAAACAAACTAAAACAAAGAAAATGAAACAACAACAACATCATCAAAAATAAGCAAGTAAATTGACTTCTGAATTGGGTAGTGAAAGATGACTTTAGATTAATTGAGGAAGTTTTTCAACAAGGGCCGAAGGAAATGGAAGCACTTACGTACTAGAAACCTTACTTTAACTTTTCTTTCCATTTTTATAAGATAAAATTATTTACTCATTGTGATATTTAACGTAAAAGCACATTTACTTTGTGTGTTTACAGTTATGCAATCAACAAGATCTATTGCTGAAAACACAGGTGACATGCTTAAAATTTGGATATTTGAATACTCAACTTAGTTTGTCACCTTTATTTGACATTTACAAACAAATGATTAAATGCTACATGTAATGACTTGAATTTATAATGAGCTCCAGAAGATGCAACTTTGTTTACTATTGTCCCATACTATTGAGAAAATGGTTGTAAAGAAGAAGGGGAAGCAGGCATTTTAGGAGATATACCTTCATTTAGAGGCATATATCATAAAGAGTGTAAAACTGCATTAAAGCAAATAGCCAGTCTCATGTTGAAAACTTGACATTCTTTGTCACTACCAGCCAATAATATCTAAAGAGATAGAATATGTTGGAGCTAGGAAGGGATTTTATATTTTCCCTGGCTGAAGAAAGAAAGTACATATTTATGATAGTGTTCAAAAGTTACTCAGTGTCTACAATATAAATTACTTTGTCTGGAAACTATTTCATATTCTTCAATAGCCATCAGTAGGATTTTAAGTTCTAGCCAAATTGGCATTTTAGACTATACGTTTTGATATTTCTAAGTGTTTTTAAAATTGAAGTTAGGAGAAATTGGGTGATAAGTAAAGCGATAATAAAATCGGTGTGTTTTTAGTTTTAGATTATTTATTTGTTTACTAGATAAAAATTCAAATTTGTATAAATGTGAAAACTAGGTATTTACTTTCCATTCCATTGATGTAGCCCAAAGAGTTGATCTGATTATACAAGCTTGATGAATCTTGTACCAACTTAAAAGTTATATTTGATTTGATATATTTGTTTAAAATGTTCATAGTTGTTAATTAAAACATATACCAGTCATTGAATGAAGGTTTTAAGAGATCATCTATATTTCCCCTCGTTATATGGATCCATGTATGTCTCTCTTAGGGTCCTCTTTGTCGTCTCACTTCTCTGGACTTGTGACTATAAGCTGCTTATCCTTTGTTTTATGCCTAATAATCACTTATGAGTGAGCACGTACTGTATTTATCTCTCTGGATCTTGAGGGAATAGTGATAACATGAGCAAAGAGGTGAAGACCATGATGAGGAAACCCACAGAAAAAGCTGAGCAGACCTTCTTAATGGGAGCTCAGTGACTCCAGACAGACACAGGAAATCTACATAAGACTGATCTAGCCACTCTGAAAGCAGGTAACAGTGGGTGACTTGGACAGTTTGTGGAGTCACTTGCAGTGGAACTCAGAGCAATTCTTAATGAATGATCTGGCTTTTTGGAGCCCATTTCCTTGCTCAGCCTAGACACTAGATGGAGAGCCTTGGTTTTGCCTCAATGTCATGTGACAGAATTTATTGACTCCCCATGGGTGGTCTTACTCTCTCTGAGGAACAGATGGAGGGTGGGATGAGGGGAAGAGGAAAAGTAGAGGGAGGGGGAGGAGAGGGAGGGGTACTGGGGAATAGTTTTAAAAAATAAAATAAAAGTAAACCAATACTTATATTTGAAAACAAAACATGCAAGTGCCATGCATGTGTTTGCTATGGGAAAGAGTCATATAAAATAAGTGACCTTTTCCTTGTTTTAGTTCAGTTACATGAACTACTGGAACTAGATTTAGATTTCGATGAAAAATATCCTGTAAAGTCTTCTAAAAGTTATAATGATTAGGAAAGTTTTTAAAAATATGTTTGAATAACTGCTGACTAGCTAGTGAATTTAAAGCCAAATAAAACTATTCAGGATATTCCTACATTGTGATTAAGAACTTTAAAATAAAGTTTTATCATTCTGTTTTTATTTGAAATTGGAGCTGAATTCATTTAAAGACTTACACTTGGGAACAGTTATCATGACCACTTAGCTTATGAGGATGAGGGGAGATGGCTTGCCCTAGACTCCTATATTTTGCTGAAGAACTATGTGCTGTAATTTTAAAAAGTGGCACATGAGAGAAAGATGCCATGAGACAGAACTCACAGGGAGAAGTTTTTATTAGGGGAAAGGAAATGTAAAAAATGGGGAAGGGGAGGGGTAAAACAGGCCTTTAGAGATAGAAGCAGCAGAAGAGAAGAGAAAGGCAGAGGCAGTGGGGGTAGAGAGGCAGAGAGAGAGACACAGAGAGACAGAGAGAGACAGAGAGAGAGAGAGGAACAGGCAGATGAAGAAAGAGAGAAAGGCAAGGCAAGGCTCACCTTTTATAAGGGAACATAGTGAATGTGCACAGAAGGTGCTCTTAGTGGCTGCAGCTGAGGACATTAGCCTTTCGGGACCCCAAAGGCTGGCGAGTATAGATGCCTAAATACCAACATTCCTTCCTTTTTATTTACTATAAAAAATTGAGGAGTTATAAAGGGGGTAGCGGGAAAGGCAGGAATGAGGATACTGCCCTCAAGACTACTTCCTGCTGACTCAGAGGCATCCTTAGTCTTTGGGGAACCTGAGGAATCTGTGTTGCTGGCTACATCCTGGAGTATCTGGCTGTTTCACTTAAGTAGACTGGTTTCTTAAAAGCTATTGGAACCTTGGATCTGCTTGGACCTGACAAAATGCTGTTTGAGTTGGATCCAAGTAGAACCCCTAGGGATTAAATTACCTGATCCTTTCCCATCACCACAACATGATCCATACACCATCCTTCTATCCCATCTAAAAGGAAACGCAGGCAGTTGATTACTGAAGGCAGTCATTGTAGAATTAGAACCCCTAGGGTGCTGCTGGCTCTCACCACTCAGACATGTTTGGTACTCTTGTGCTTCCAACTCTTTGGCCAACAGCTGGTAATCCTGCAACAATAGATAACTGGTGTGATTAGAGGTTATTCAGGGTACATAGAGAAGGAATTGATGAAGCAGGGTGTTGTTGCGGGAGCTCCTTCCGATCCTTCAGCCAATAGCTGCTGAGATACCAGCCCACTGGGGCGTGGTCTCTCTCCCTTTAAAAAGGCAGCCACTTCCCTCTGCTCTCACTCTGGCTTCCTGCTCCTCTTCCAGTGACTAGGCTCCCTTCCTGATTGAGCAGAGGACTGTTCTCTGGGATGGTGATCTGTAAGTTTTTCCCCCTTAAATAAATAGCTTCTCTATTGGTCTTAATTCCAAACTGGTGTGGGATTGTTTGTGACTTATGCCTTCAGGGTGTGAATAGTGTAAACAGAAGAACATGGAGCAGCCTGTGTGGTGGGGGAAAGGGATCGGGAAAGAAAGCATGTGGTGTTCCCAGTCCATTATGAAACCACATTCTTCTGAAATTGGAGACAAGGCAGTTAATGTCACTATCCTTTGAAACTTCAGGGGACAGGGTCCTGTTGGAGTTGTTGTGTGTGAAAAAGAATTAGTATGTATAGAGGGGTAAAGAGCTTGAGGTAAGATAAGTGAATCTAATGAGGGAGGCCCTCAAGCCTATCAGCTATTGGAGTTACAAGAATTACTTTAAAGGGATCCTACCATTTAATGGAAAGAAGTATGTAAATTTAAAAAGTCAGTTAGAAACAAGGAGAAAGAATGGAAAAAAAAGCTTAGAATGATAGAGTACAAACTTCCAACTATTGGCAAAAGTTGCAAAGGTTCTATGAAACATCGGGACATGGAGTACCAGTAAGCAGTCACCAGGCAGTTCCCACGAGTGAAGTAGAAATGAGATCCAATAGCTTTTTATCAAGTGTGGGTAAAATGATAAAGGCTGAATCTGTTTAGTGGCTCATCAACCAAAAATTGGGGGCCAGTGCACTGAGCCTGAATGACATGTGAAGATGGATTCTAAAAAGAAATCCAACACTAGTTCAGAATTAAGTATAATAAAGGGTTATTTATTTAGGGGTAGACTCACAGATTACAGTCCTCTGCACTAATGGGGAACAGGAACCAAATCCAGCAGCTAGAATAGAGAAAGCAAGCGTGTGCTTTACATCTGCATTTATAGTATAAGAGACCAAATTCAAGTAGGCTGGTTTCTTAAAGGTATTGGCTGAAGGAGCTCCTACAGCACCTACCTTTTTTGCTTAAATTAGAGAGTTCCATATCTAACATAAAACTATAAACACTAAAAACAGATATCAAGTATAAAATTATAATTACAACCAGCATGAACAATATTAAGCAAGGAACATATACTAAATGTCTTAATAAACATTCTATCCTAAGGAGTCTAAGTTTTGTACTGGAAATAGCTTGGCTAGACCATAAGAAGAAGGTAACTACAACTCTTCCATGCCATCGAAGGTCTAAGAAGGGAGATAATATTACTTGAGTACGCAGGAAATACAATCAAGCAGCTTCCAAAATGTGCAGTAGTTGACAGAGACAACTGGCTACGTGAGCAATCACCAAAAGCCTCATTTGCAAGACTGAAGCAACCAGCTTTGGCTAAGACCTAGAGTAACTGACAGACTATGTTCAGAGGCAAAGAAAAAATTACAGAACCCACTTACCCTGTCTTAGCAAGGTTTGGCGGTCTTTTTTCTTGTATCCTGCTTTTTCAGTCTGGATACCATACACTTTGTCAGTGGTTGAGGCATGGGCAGTTCCTTGCACAAAGGCCAATTGTGCGAAGAAAAAAAACAAGCTCCAGGTAGAATATCTTTGGTGTTCAACATTCTTTTGGGAATAGATCAGGAGCAATCATATCTCATGTCAAAAGAACCCTAAGTTATTTAAATGCCATGTTCTACATATCTTTGAAGTGGTTGAAGATTACTTATCTATGAAGAATACAATCTCTAAGTATCTAAGGAACATAATTAGTCTTACTATAGGTATAACAATGATGAAGGACTATTGGCCTATAATACTTAATACCTATATAACTTAAAGACTAAGACATCATATTAGAATATTGAACAATCTTTAAGTAACTGCAGTAAATAAGGACAATGACCTCAAAATGTAAGCAATGTATAAGTATCTTGTCAGAGGCAGAAATATATGACAGTATAACAAATAGATTTTAAAAATTGTATCAATATATAAATTTACTTAAACAGAAGTAGAAATGTGCATACAAAAATCTGACAAAAATAACTTTACATAGCTGTACAAATATTATAAACAGAGATAGGAGCATATTTAATATAACAAATATAATTTGAATTTATATCAATGTACAAAAATCTATACCAATGTAAATTGTCCATGAATAACAGCTCACAAGTATTCACTCTATTACTCACTATTATTAGTAGTAGTATGAGCAGTTCACACTAATCTACCTATTATCTCATTGAATCAATTTTACCTCTTTTCCTTTTTTTTTGAAGAGATCTGGACCTACATAATTTCCACTCCAGTCCCTAACTTTATACCTGTTATAATCAACCCCTGAATTGTGTCCCTAACCCTGTGGACAAACTTCGTTGAGAGAGGGGATGTCGTCTTATAGAATTCCTTCCAACTGTCATGGGGGGTATGTTCTTTATATGAGACCCTGTAAAAGTAAAATGATGATTAACTTTCAAGATTACTGTCTTTTATTATTGCAAATGGTCTCTGAGTAGTTGATAGGGTTTTTCTGAAAATCTTATTAGGAGTTCTGACCAGAATATTATAAAAAAATTTGCACCATTTCTGTCATTGGTACAAAAAAATCAATCAATCAATCAATCAATCAATAAAACCAGTCTAATAAATAAAACTCTCAGTATCGTGACATCATGTCAACCAGGTGGAGTCACTGTGGGGCTCCATCTTCTTCCAGGAAACTTCAAATTTTACTGCAGGAAAATCTACTTTTCATTGTGGAAAACTTAAACATTATTCATATAGACATATATTCAATGAAGGATATGATATAGACAAATTTGGCATGGAAAAAAGTTTTTCCTTAAAATTTATCTTCTTTTTGTCCCATACCAGATGGCTCCTGATGTGAGACAGAAACTCTGAATTTTTCTCTTTTTTATTATTTTATTTTATCACTTTAAAAAAATACCAATTCAAATTCCCACTCCCTCCCTTCTCCCATTCCCCTCCCACTCCCTCTACACACCCTCCCCTACCCCCACCCCCTGAAATCATAAGAGTGGACAAGGCACCCTGCCCTGTGAATAGTGCAAGGCCCTCCTTATTACATCTAGGTTGAGCAAAGTATATTCAAAGAGAATAGGACAGTACAGACATAGATTAAAAGATTAAAGGAGAAAAGAAAAATAAGCCACGTAAAGATGGAATATATACAGAGAGTCTGGAGTATGTATCTTTGAGGTGGGGAAGACAAAGAAGCAGAGAGAGAGAGAGAGAAAGAGAGAGAGAGAGAGAGAGAGAGAGAGAGAGAGAGAGAGAGAGAGAGAAACAGACAGAGAAGGCCCACCTTTTATAAGGGAACATAGTGAATGTGCACAGTATGTGCTTTTTTTTTTTTTGGTTTTTCAAGACAGGGTTTCTTTGTAGCTTTGCTGCCTGTCCTGGAACTAGCTCTGTACACCAGGCTGGCCTCGAACTCCCAGAGATCCGCCTGCCTCTGCCTCCCGAGTGCTGGGATTAAAGGCGTGCGCCACCACCACCCAGCAGGATGTGCTCCTAATGTCTTCTGAGAGCATATTCTGTCAGTATCTCAAGAGCAGGCTAGTACAGATGTACAGATGTCTAAATACCAACACTATGCCTATGCCAATTTAATGGTTACTCTAAATAATTAATTACATTTGCTTTAATCTCTCTCTCTCTCTCTCTGTCTGTCTTCTCCTATTTCTCCTCATTCTTTTTCTTACTTAACATCAGTCAATGACTTAGAAATCTGTTCATCACCTTTCTTAGGCAGGGTGATTAGGCATGAATGTAGAGACCTACATTAAAGCTTGTTTGATTGTAGAAGGCAATACTGAGTGATAATCATTAAAAAACAAATTATTATAATGAAGGAAATATGACTTTAAATCTGTTAAGACTACATCAACAAATGTACCAGATGTGGCGTCTACAATAGGCATAAAAATTGATTCTAGTCAAGTCTGTCTTAGTGAGCCAGTGACTTACAAAATCACAACTGAGTCCGTATTTACGTATGTGTGGGTGACTCAGTGGTAGCTGTCTCAGCAAAATGCCCATTTTAGCACAGGTAAAGACCAGCTTCTGCATCCCTGGAGTACCCTGTCAGGCTTCCAGCCATCTGCAGTGAAGTTCCCAGCTTCTGAGAACAGTTTGCTGCTGGTGCTACCTTAAAGAGGAACTGCAAGAGTCTTATGAACTTTCGAGTCTTCTAAGTTGCTTTTGTTTTCCCAAGCACAGGAAGGAAATATCTCAACTCAAAGGAAAAACCCACATAACAATTTCTGAATATAAAGTTCACCTTGTTGCCAACTAAAACTTCAGGAATTTGTAAATGAAACCTTTTGATATTAGCACGTTTGATATCAGATGGCTTCTAAAGAAATTAGGACCTAAATTTAAGTTATTAAATTGCAGTGGACAGGAGGTAAATCAAGGTGATCCCTAGTGTTTTTTCTGTTTTCTAAATTTCTAGAAAAATGTTTGCTTCAGTTTTTTATCATAGTCAAATTAGACTCTTCTAGCACTTAAAATTATAGTTTTCAGCCTTCTTAGCAATAACAAGAGTTTTCTCATTTCATCCCATAATGTTCCTGTGATTTATGGTGCATTCAAAATGTACTAAGGATGAACTCAACCTAAATTCTTTGTCTGCATGTGCTTTAGATAGTAGAGTCCAATGTTTTAAACAAAAGAAAGTCTTTAAAGGAAAGAAGGAATGCTAATTTTGTCATTAGGTATTGTTCACTATTGAAGGTACTATACTCAGAGAGAAAAGGTGTCTTTTTAACTTCAACAGTTGATGGTTATATATTCCAACAGGCACTCTTAAGGAAACTAGCATTGGCACAAATGAACATTAACCAAATTATTAGCTGAACAATGCCTTAAATGTCTTTTTGTCTCTTTAATCACATTAAGAAGCATGCAAATATATGCATGAGTATGTAAATGAATGACATTATATGAAAGCCAGTAAGTGATTTTGTAGTTCAGATCATTAAAAAATATTCTGCTCATGGCATAGCTCCATGACAGGTAAAATCTTTCTAGTTCCCAAGAGACTTGCAAATTTCCATACAAACTTACAGCAAGTCTTTGCTACCAAGGCCTTTACCTCCTCAGAATCATTTCCATAACGAAATAGGAAGAGTACAATATTAGCTTAATAGTCCCAAATTCTTGTGCTATTCATTTTAACATTTGTAATCACATAAAGTGACTGACTATGACACTCAGTTTCTAAGGCCACAGGAAGAACTTGTTGCTGTCCAGTCTGGGCTTCAGTGTCTGTCCATGTCTAATGAACATGAGATTGTAGGTGTCACAGTATCAGACAAACACCGGAATATGTGAAAAATATCACTGAATTCAAACTCTATTTGTGCTGTTAATGTTTGCTTGTGTGTCATTAACAGAATTTTCCGAACCCCAGGGACCATAGTTTAGTCTTCTGTAAAATGATAGAATCATTCTCAACAATTTTATACATCTCTTTGGTATACAATTGTTGTCTGATTCTAACGCTGGAATTATATATAATTGTAATGCTCAATTAGACTTAGAGACAGATATTTTTTGCTTGACATAAAATATTTTATAGTTTCATACTCCAGCTTGGATTAGACTGCAGGAACACTTACATGGTTTGTATTCATCATAAGTATTTTGAACTCAGTTGCATTTCATAGGTGATAGGGATCCTAAATAAAAAAAAATTAAAGTATTTGAAAAGTATCTCAGCACCCTGTGTTACACTGGGCAGAGTGGAGAACTTAGTTGGAAGTGTGTTCATTCATACATGGGATTGCTTACTTGTTGACATTCTTTATGCTAATCTATTATTGTATTGAGGCTATCACAGCACTGAATGACTGAGTAGCTGACATGAGTATAGAAAGGTAATTTGATAGATTTGTGTAAGAGAGTCAATTTCCCAGAAGCACTTAGTCATACTGGAGAACATTTAGTAGTCTGATAATTTTTTGTTCGTTTGTTTGCTTGCCTTTTTATTTTTGTTTTTTCTTTTGTTTTTTTGTTTGTTTGTTTGTTTTTTGAGACACTGTTTTCCCATATAATAGTCTTGGCTATCCTGAAATTTCTCTGTAGACAGACTGGCATCAAACTCAAAAAGATACACATGCCTCTGTATCCTGAGTGCTGTCATTAAAGGCGTGTGCCACCACAGTCCCACAATTTTTAACTTTTTAAACATTTAACTCTAAAGACATAAATTGTATGTGACAATCAAAGAAATGACTCGAACACTTGGATCCAAATTATTGTTGCTACAAAGAAGACATTTATACTACTAAGAACAATTAATTTAGAGCAAGCTTTTAGTAACATTTGTGTTTGCCACCTTAGAAATATTTAAAACCACAGATTATCTTTTAGACACCCTGAATAGCAGTGAAGTCCCAATGAAAGTGATTTTAGGCATGAGCGTTTCTCCTGAGATTTCTGACCTCCAAACTGTAAGACAAAAAAAGTAATTTTATTTTAGAGACTGCAGCTTTGAGTAACTTGTTATAATATGAAGAGGAAACAGGCAAAATGTGTGATCAGAGAATAGTGACTTGAGGTTTCATGTGTGTTTTCTCCTTTTTTTTTTAAATTTTTTCCTCTCAGATACTTACTATTTTGAGAGCAATAGTTTTCTACCAGTGATTCACTTGACAGCAAGAGAGTGTTTTACAGCATGGATTGTCTACTAAACAACCTAATCAAAATATTATTAAACAATTACACTGCAGTAGGCTGTTTAATGAAGTGTTTTCAGTGTGGTTTGAGCACTAATAGCAACAATGTTAAGCTTCTTTGTGCTCTGGGTATCAAACAGCTTGTTGTAATGTGAGTTGCCTAAGAGTCAGATGAATTCTGAAGCACCTTTGACAGACAATTCCCTCTATGCTCTCAATTCCATTCTGAATTGTTGTGTTCACAGAAGTGGAGAAGCCGTTAGGCTTTCAGGACTGTCCATATACTACACCTCACGTTAAAGTCCCTGATCACTAAATGCTCTCCCGTGATCATCACTTCAAATGACATACCTATTGGCTTCTTTCACATTTGAGTCTCATTATAAATCCATAAACTCTGAGGTTAACTCTTGCCTTACCATCTCTATCAATAAAGACTTTCGAAGTAGACCATCTGCATGGTATATTGAAAAGAAACACTGTAAAATGGGCAAAATGTTTGTAATCTTATGAGAGTGATTACAGTATGAAGACAGCTTTGCCTGATGACATTCTCACAAGCAGTTTTCACATGCAAAATTTTGGTCAAACATGCTTTCTTTGTGTGTTTCTTTGCCATAGATTTTCAAGTCAGAATGTCTTATTTCAATTTCATTTTTCCTTTCAAAATTTAAATTTGAATTAAAAATATAATGCTAAATGTATAATATTCTGTTTTGTATGTGTGTATAAGTGTGTGTATGTGTGTGTCTATCTGTGTACCAAACAGCTTGTAGTAGTGAGTTAAATAATAATATACCATAAATATAATGCTAAATATGATTGATAGTAAAAGAAAAATGGGAAGCTAACGAAGTAGTTTAGTTGGTAAAGTACTTGATTTGTAGCATGAAAACATGAGTTCAGTCCCAGAACAAACATGTGAAATGCCAACTGAAATACTGAGAGTTTGCAATCCCAGTGCAACCCCAGCGTAGTTCTGCCAATCAAGGCCAGACTAATGCTCCAGGTAAATCTGAGACCTCTATCTCACAGAACGTGGACACATTTCCTAAGAAAGTTACCCTACAGTGTCCCTCAGTCTCTCTATGCATAAACTGGCAAACACACACAAGTAAAATGGGAAAAATAAATGAGCTGAAATGAATGTAAATGGCTTTGGAGCTACTGAAACTATTCTTGTCTTCCACTCCTGCTAGAAACTAAATACACCTGAATCACTTCCAATTTAAATTATCTTCCTTTTATTGTAATTGGTTCCAAAGACACCACTTTCTTTAAAAGATGGCACTGTAGGGTTGCATGGTAATTAGAATGAGAAATGTCCAGAGGCTCATAGTTTTGACCTATTGGGCAGGTGGGTGACAGTATTTGGGGAAGATGAGGAGGAATCTTCCTCTGTTTCCTGGGAGAAATTTATCACGGGGGGTGAGCATTGAGATTTCATAACCTTGTCTCACCTCCAGCTTTTACTTTTTCCTTTGTGTTTGTAGTTGAGGATGTGGACAGCCAGCATCCTCTGTCTGTAGTCACACCTGCCCACTTGGGGGAACTCTATAACTCTGAAACCTTAAGAGTAAGGGAACGCTTCTTTCTCTATAACGCACCTTGCTCATGGTATTTCATCAAAGCAACATGAAAGTAACTAATACATGCTAATTTTGAGGACATATTTGATATTTGTGTAATGAACTTTGATAAGTTCAAATTCACCCTAGCTATGACTTGACACACCTTATAGATAGGTTCCAAAACAAGGATGTCTGTCTGTTCTATTAAGCTTCATGCTCTCTTTAGGGCTATTCAAGTATTAAAGTGTTTATACTTGTTGCATTTAATGATTTTCTATCAGAGCTTCTGCCCACCACTCTTGATCTTTGCAATTTAAGTGAACAGTAAATTACTATTTAACATTCTCTCAGCTTCTCTGTTTGGCCCTTGTAATCCTTTTCATATAAGATATCAGAACTCTCTCAACCACTCCCACATCTTTATCTCTGCCCATCATTGCCTCTGATTCTCCTCCCACTGTTTGTCATCTTAACGCTGAGTTCTTTTGAAAAGTTACAGGAATGTCTGTTAACCGTACCCATCAGAAGTGGGCAGGAGAAGCTGGGGGAGTAGATGTCACACTAATTCACATCTCACTTGCATCCAATTCATTTCTATAAATCAGATTATAGAGCAGTAGTCGAATAGCAGTCTCCAAATTGTTTTTCTTTTTTTTTAACCTTAATAGCTCTGCTGATGTCTCTGTAAGTCAGAATGCTGTTTTTAAGGAATTGAACTGCATTTGCTAAAATGAGACTTTTCTGTTTTCACACTAAAAGATGTGATTTATGTCCCAGTTCATGAACCCATTCCACCACTGTTTGGGTGGCTGTCTTGTTAGGGCTTCTATTGCTGCAAAGAGGCACCATGACCACCACAATTTTTATGAAAGAAAATAATATTGGATGACTTACAGTTTCAGGTGTTTAGTCATTATTATCATTGTGGGACTTTGGCATGCAGGCAGATATGGTGCTGGAGAAGGAGCTGAGAGTACAAATCTCTTGATTCTCAGGCAACAGGAAGAAATCTGAGACATTGGTCATGACTTGAGTATATATGAGACCTCCAAGTCTGCCTCCGTAGTGACACACTTCCTCCAATAGGCCCACACCTACTGCAAAACCACACCTTCTAATAATGCTACTCTCTATGAGCTCATAGGGCCAATTCTATTCAAACTACCACAGTGGCCAAGAACCTAAAACTAGACAGACAGGATTCTAGGGGAAAAACCAATACTAGTATTCTACTGAAGGAACTTAGCAATACAATGACTCCTGACAGCATCTGCTATTGTCTGTCTGTAAGATCCGTGTCTTTCTTATCCATCATCAGAGAAACTTCTTTGTGCATCAGACAGGAACAAACACAGAGGTATACAGCCAGACAATTTGTAAAATAAAAGACCTTTCAACACTCACCCCTAAATCGAATGTCTCCATCAAATTCCTTCCCTCAAGGTTCAGGAAACACTGTATAAGAGGAGGTAGAAATCAAATATTAGCCAGAGAGGATGGAAGACCCCAATAAAACAAGACACTCTAGAGCAACATGATCAACTCACAGAGTTTATATGAGCATGTACAAGAAAAGGGGCCTTCTAGAGATAGCAGGAGCTATGGTCATATGAACTCACAGAGACTGTGGCAGCATTCAGCTTGTACAGGGCTGCACCAGATAGGATTTCAGAGTTGAGAGAACTAGATGCATGCTCACAATGCTAACCCATAAGTCAGCTCCAATTGACTGCAACCTGCAAATGAAGAAATGATTGTCTCCAAAGGAGTTTCACTGATGAAACACATAAGTTTTAAAGGTTGGCCCCATGTCTGGCAATCGACAGCCAATGGGAAACAAGCTCAGTATAATCTTTGCAAGTTCTTTTTCTCATGATGTTTCATCAAGGCTTTTTTTTTTTAGTCTATATTATGGCTTCCAGTTTCCTGATTTTATGGGTTGTTTTAATATGTTAACATGTTCTGTGTCTATAAGTTTCTTAGTCTTTTCTTTTGGCTTCTTTTCTTTTGTTTGCTTTGTTCTATTCCAATTTGTTTTTCTTTTCTGATTTTATATTACCTTAGGTTCCTGTTTGTTTTCTAACAAGAGGTAGAAAGTATAGGTCTGAGTGAGAGGGAATACGTTGAGGAACTGGGAGGAGTTGGGTAGGAGAAGCCATGATCCTAAAATACTGTATGAAAACCTCTCCACGTGTCTTAAAACTTATCTGCAAAAATAATAAAATGTTTTCTTTCATGATATCTACCTTTATTTTCTCACTCTACTTATTTATTCACTTTTGTCTTGTGTCTGCTTCTGGAGTTCCACTATGCTTCATGTGTTTGTTCTTGATTACTTATTTGATAAATAAAACAAAAACCTTTAAGAAAGAAATAATCTCAATAAGAGAAAAAAACTGCTCTTGTATAAAAATAAAAATCTGCCATTTCATTAGACACGAATAGGGAAGTTCTTAATTCTTAATTTACCCTTTATTTGACATATTCATATAACATCTAAATCTTACTTATAGCTTTATTAACTTCTACTCAAATACTCAGTGTTACAGTCTTTGTTACCATATGTACCCAGTTTTAGCTTCTACATACAAATCCGTATCATATTTATTGTGTAGATATTTAGTACTAAAAGATAGCATATAATTCATAATTACTTTATTAGTCAAATACCTAGTTATTTAGTTATAATAAATATTTTTATTTCCTTAAAACTTTGTTAGGTCTTGGGTCCGCTTCAAAATATGTACATAGTTCATTTTTAAAAGCTGCACATTCACAATAATTTGGACCTTTCAGCATCTAATATGTTCCAAGAGTAACAATCTGAGTTGAACTTCTGATAACAATATTGGGTATTAAACACAGCACTTCACTATGAACTACATAGGAGATTTCCTTCCAGGTTTGCAGTAGGCATTTGCTACTCTTTGTCAAAACTTTAAGTCTCAAGCAGTGGTGCTGCTGAGGCATGATTCAGAGACTTGTGCTGGTATTTAAGTATAGAGCTTGATTACAGTATGTTACAAAGATTCAATTTTTATTAAACTTTTACCATATAGAAGATTAAAAAACAAATATATTCAACTACTGGCATGATGATTTTGATAATCTTTACTGCTTTCCCTGGCTTAGAAATTTTGTGAAGTTTGTAATATATTGGTCTATATATGACATTTTTAGGAAATTAACTGGAGCCTTTTGCTTCTATTTAATACTTGCCTGTTTATGTTTACTCATTCATTTGAGACAGTGTTTCCTGTAGCTCAGGATGGCCTTGAACTCACTAGACAGCTAAGGATGGCCTTGAACTCTTGATCCTTCTACCTCTGGCTCCTAAGTGTAACAGATACAGGTACACAGCACCACACCTGGCCACAGTTATGTTTTACAGTGGTCAAGATATTTGAATATATGGTACATATGTAGTAATTTTATGTAACCATGAACATGATACATAATAAAATGCTCACAAGACTATAATGTAATATGTTTAAATAATTATTTTATTTTATATTTTATTTTTGAGACAGAGTCTTTTTTAGTCCAAGCTGGCCTTAAAAAAGCTTTATACCAGCAATAACCTTAAAATTTTGAATGTCCAACTCCTACTTTCCCAAGTGCTAAGGTTTCAGGGACATAGTGTGATGCTTGGTTCCTGAGGTGCAAGTGATAAAACTTAGAGCTTCGCATCTGCTGGGCAAATGCTCCACTGAACTGGAGGTATACGACATGATGACTTTTATTGTATGAAACTCAAATTTTTAAGAGCAAATTTTCTTGTTAAGCTTAATTTTCAAAGAAGCATTCATTAAATTCTAAATCTAGAAAAATATGAGAAGAAATCTTGCACTTTGCCCTACTGTTCTTCCATTAGTTAATGATTATGACTCTAGAGGTGTAATTATTTGCTTCAATAAAAATAGAATCAAGATGCCCCAGAAAGTACTTTTCCAAAAGACTCACATAGATTCTTACTGCATATTAAAGTTGTGTGTGTGTGTGTTTGAATATTTTGTTTTTGTCAAAGATTTCTCTTTTCACTCTCGTCACAGACCTAACTGTATTGTAAAGAATTTATAGGCTTTAGTGAAATTGAAAACTCAGGTTTTAAAAATATTAACTCAGTCTGAAACTGTTTTGAAGATTATATATTTATATTCACTGAATTTCTTATAGATTATCCGGCATTTGTGTTTAAAATCCAGCTTGTTTTATTTTGATGTCTGTGGTTTGTATTATTGTTTGATAAATAATTTTTGCCTAGATAATTTTTTACCTATTTATTTTATTCCAGTATACACAGACAGAGCCCCAGTTCAGAGTTGTTAACTTTTCCTTCCATAAATATTGTAAAGGATCTTAGATGTCACAGGACATTATTTTTGCATACTCTTCCTGTTGAGATCACAAAAGGAACCAGGATAGTTAAGCATGCTGGATTGTTGTTTGAAAAAGCATGACTTATAACCTATTTTTTTCTTACAGAATGCTAGGATTTGGAGTCTGTTGATTTATGCTATTTGCTACGTCAGGCCATATTATGTTCACACTACTAGCACTAGAGTTGGTAATACATTACCTGTAGAGCATGGGGTTCCCTAAAGCTATCACAACAAGGACTGGAGATGGCTAATATTGCAAATAATCTCTATATTGTCTGTCTGTATGACGAAGATCAGGCTAAATCATTCCCATTTTTAACTTGGAATATTAGTTCTCTTTTCATTTTGTTTTTTTTTTAATATATTTTGAATATATTGATCATATGTCAAAGATTCTTTTCCATTCTGTAGCCTTTCTCTTCCCTTAAATGAGCATTCTGTTTATCATTCAGAATATTTATAGTTTTGTGAGGTTCTATTTGTCAGCTGTTGTGTTTAAAACCTAATGAGATTGAGCCTCATACAGAAAGTCATTTTCTTAGAATAAATCTTAGAGTGTTGGGGCTTGAGAGATGGCTCAGAGGTTAAGAGCTTTGCCTGTTCTTCCAGAGGTCCTGAGTTCATTTCCCAGCAACCACATGGTGGCTCACAACCATCTGTAATGGGGTCTGGTGCCCTCTTCTAGCCTCCAGGCATACACACAGACAGAATATTGTATACATAATAAATAAATATTTAAAAAATCTTACAGTGTTCTGCTTATGTTTTCTTGTACCATTTTCAATGTTTTAAGTTTCACATTAAAGTCTTTGATCTGTTTGGGATTAATTTCTATAGGTTGCCTTTCATTTCTCTAAATGTACATACCCAGTTCTCCCTGCATCATTTATTGACAATGTTGTCTTGTCATTAATGTATGTTTTATAGCATATTTGCCTAGTATCTGAAAACTGTTGTTAATATATACTCATATTTAGATCTTCTATTTTATTCCATTGTTATAGGTCTGTTTTTGTCCTGGTAATACACACACACACACACACACACACACACATATTTTGTTTCTGTTAATCTGAAATGTATCTGGGAACATAGAATAGTAATTCCATTCCCACAATTAAACTTTTTGCTCAATATTGCTTTTGTTGTTCTGTTTTATGGTCCAATGTGAAATTTCAGGTGGTTTTTATATTTCTGTGAAGAATATTCTATAATTTCCATTGAGAATTTATTAAAACAGCAAATGGTTTTGTTGGAGTGATCACACAGAGTTATTTCTACCCGAGCATGGGAAGTCCTCCTAATTTCTAGTTTCCTCCCCAACTTCCTTCTTCAGAGTTCTAAAGTTTCATCTTAGTGGCCTTTCACTTTCTTACTTAGGTTTGCTCTTAGAAATTTTATTTTCTCTGAGGCAATTGTGAATAGATGTGTGTTCATCATCTCTTTCTCAGCATGTTTGTATTTGCTGTAGTTGTATAAAAAGGCTATGAATTTGGAAAAAGAGGAAAGACCAAAGCCACATTTGGTGGACAGGAACAAATAATACAAATTAAAGCTGAAATTAATGAGATAGGAAAAAATCAATGAATTTATAAAGGATTCTCTGAAAATATGAACAAGATCAGTAGACCATTAACACAATTAACCTTAAGAAAGAAAAAAAAAGAGATTTGCTCAAATTAACAGATTTGGAAATGAACAGGGTAACATTAAAACAAGCATCAAGGAAACTCAAAATAAGACAATATCTTAAAATCATATATTTCATTAAGTTAGAAAATATAAAAGAAATATATATATACTTCTAGAGTCATACAAATCACAAAATTAAACAGAGAAGAAAGCAAAAAGCTAAACAAAGCCATAATAAATATGGGGTTTAAATTAATAATAAAAGGAATCTGACTAAAGAAAAGAAGTCTAAGTACATAGATTTATAGCAGAACTCTACAAGACCTTCAAAGAAGACTTAGAACAAATAAGTACTACATTATTCAAAAATAAGCTCAAAATGCTCAAACTCCTTTATGAAGTTACTGCCAGTCTAATACAAAAGCCAGACAAAGACACAACATTAAATGAAGACTATGATCAATATGCTTGATGAATACATATGGAAAAATCTTCATAAAATACTTACAAACACAATGTAGGCATATGTCCAATATATTATCATCCATTATTATCATGTTGGCCTTATCATTGAGATTCTGTGATGTCTCAACATAATTAGGTAAATAAATATAATAAATCATAAAAATGGACATAAAGTCATAAATCACATGATCATCTCAGAAGATGAAGGAAAAAGTCCTAAATGTAGCACTGCAAGAAACATACCTAAACATAGTAAAGGCTATATATGACAAATTCACAACCCCTATCATCCTAAAGGAAGAATAACTCAAAACAATTCAATTAAAATCAGAAATGAGACAGGGCATGGCACTAATCATCTTCTCTTTAACATAGTGTTGAGATACTAGATAGATCAGCAAGACAAGGAGAAAAAATTAAAGGGAAACAAATAAAAAAGCAAGAATTAAAATTATCCCCATTTGCAGATGATACAGTAGCATACATGCGAGAATAAGCAAATGTTTTGTGTGATCATTTGCAGGCAGAATCAGGAATAATGGTGGCAAGCACCTAGCAAGCAGTAAGCATGCTGACACTGCTTTTCCATTATGAAATGATTACAGACAACAGCCAGGATGAAGAAAATGATCTGATCACTATGATGATCACATCTTATAGATAAACAATAAAGCCTCTAACAATTGTCTTACAGCTACTCAGTACATGGATTACTTTAGAAAATGAAGTGTATCTCATTAATTTATGAGAAGAAGCTTTCTCTTGAGTCATTCATTGTTCACAGTAGTTCAAAATACTCCTAAAACATTCCAGGCCATTGCTATTGCTCTTTATTATCCCCCAGAGGATAAGGTAATTCCCTGTTGTTGAAAACACAACACCTTTCAGACACAGAGCACTGATTTGGATCTGAACTTAAAAGCCTCCCTCAAGGTTTAGCTTTCTTAGTACTAGAAAAACTCCACTCAAGCCTCAAAGCAAAAAAGCAGCCAAAAGTCTTACCCAGCTATGACACCTGCAAGCCATTAAAACAACTAACATGGCAAAAAAAAAAAAAAACATCTTTAAGGCTACAATAGTAGTATGTTTACCTTGTGGTAATGAAGAGTCTCTAACTGAACTGTGGAAAGACTCAACAATAGATAAACTATGCCTGGGCACTGAAACTCAGTGAACCACCCGGGTCTAGTGAAGTAGTGGATTGTGGAAGAGAACCTACTACTACAAATCTACTAACTAGTATTATACCTAATTACATTCTAAATACATGTCCTTATAACCGAAGATTAGGGTAATCCTCATGTCTCTCAAAAAGAAAACAAACAGACAAGGACAAAACGAAAACATTGCATGAATAAAAGAGATGATTACAGAAAACTACAACCAATCAAAATGCAGAGATGTGGAGTCCAGTCAAAACTGAGGAATCTGTAATACAACTCGTGCAGCTAAGACTCGTGGATGTTTGTGAAAGAGGTGGGTGAAAGACCATAAAAGCAACAGAAAAAAAGGAGTGTACTATGAGATTGGGTCTCTTAGGACTCTCAAAAACGAAGCCCATATAGTTCCCCATCATGTCTGTCTAAACATGAGCTGAAGGACAGCAGTAAGCATGCTACAATGGAAGGGGAGCAAAAATAGCTCAGGAGTACTCAACCTTACACAAAGAACAATAAGCAACTAGGAAATACTGAAAATGGAAGCAAGAGCATGCCAATTGTCCATCCAATACCAAAGGACCAGACAAGAAAACATATAGAAGCAATGTTACATGGGTTGAGCAGGAATATATATATATATATGTATATATATGTGTGTGTGTATATATACACATATATTCTTATTTTGTGCACATATATATGTCTCTGTGTATATATGTATATGCCTATGTACATATATAAACATGCACACATATGTATGTATGTAACATCAATTAATGAAAAAGGAGGCCATGAAATTGAAAGAAAACTAAGACCGACAGCTCTTAGAGAGAGTAAATGGATGGAATAAATTATGTATTTATATTAAAATCTCAAAAAAAAATCTAAAAAGTCATTAAGAAAAACCCTTCTAAGCCTCATTTTCATGAATAAAGATGACTTTTCTCTCATCCAAATAGAATCTGAAGAAATTCTTAGGCTGTAATGAAATACTGTATTTATAATCTAGTCTTGTATAATCTTATGTATTAATTCCATGACAACCTGAGTTGAAGAATAAGTTTCTTTACAATTATGAAAATAAAATTTGCCTACTTCTTTGTTATTTTAAATGTTAGACATTTCAATAATTTTGGTAAAAAAATATTACAAACGTAGAAATGATATTTTAATGTCAATCAATAGCAAAAGACTGTTAAACCATTTTTTGGAAGAGATTATTACCCTTATGTGAATATTTTAGCTATATTTGTAGATAAGTAGTCTGTATTTCCAATCTTATAAGTCAGTTAATGCATTCCAATATATTGTACACGGTTATCATTATAAGTTAAGTTGAGCTATCTATAATAGTATATATATTTATTACTTGCTATCAACATTTTAGAATCAAATCTCAACATTATAATAATCAAATTAATACAAATAAATAACATTATATAAAGAACTGAAGCTGGGAAGTGGTGGTATAAACTTTTAATTCCAGAACTTGGGAGGCAGAGGCAGGCAGATCTCTTTGAGTCTGAGGCTATCCTCATCTACAGAGGGAGTTCAAGGGCAGTCAGGGCTACACAAAGAAACCCTGTCTCTAATCCATCTCAAAATGCAAAACTAAACAAAACAACAAAAGAATTAATATAATCAATATGCAGTAAAAATTTTGTTTTGTACCTCATGCAACTTGAAATTTGACTAACTTATGTAATGAAAATTGTTTTTAGTCTGTGTAGCTCAGAAAACAATTTTCTTAAATTGTATTTTGTTCCAAAATCAAAACTTCTCCCTTTGGTCTCTTTCCATGCTTCACTCTGCTCCTAGCAAAGAACACCATTTTGAGAAACCACAAGTTTTCCTAATGAATTTGTAGATTTTCTTTCTGAACTCTCTCTGGAAAAACAGAGCCTATTAATCTTATTCAATTTTATTATTTATATCAACAACATCAATGATGGTTGGAGATAAAGGTTATTTATTTCCTTTTGCAGTTCCTCTGGATTACCTTTGTGCACCCCTCAAATAACTCATTCTAGGGATAGAAAAATCATTCCCAGCTTTGGATTGGGTCTCATTTAGAGAGTCCTATAACATTATCATGATGATACTACCCACTTTTCTGCATGATCTCGTAGTTTTAGATATTTTGCTTATTTGTAATATTAATCTTATTGTCAAAAAACCTACATTTTATCAAATTATTTTCCTAAATGATGGTTTATTTCCTATAGTTCCCACCGCTGACTTTTACACTCCAATTTTCCTCTCCACTCTACAACTGATAGTATGGTACCTACCACTGGTCTGTCAACTATGATCCCTACTGCATATCTATAATTGACAGCACGGCACACATCACTGGCCTGTCAATTGTAATATCTACTGTGTGCTCTGCAAGTGAGAGCATGGGACCCAGCTCTGGTCTTGCATCCTTAATTTCTACTGAATACTCAAGAAACAATGACATGGAACGTACCCTCGATCGTTCTGTCAATTGTAATCCCTACCATGTACCCTACAAATAATAGATTCAATTTACAGCAAGAATCCTTCACTTTGGAAAGAAGCTAAGTCATGATTATTAACATAGATAATATAAGTAACTATGTTTATTTAGTTTTCTACTCCTTTCTACTCTTTGTCTTCTCCTGACAAGCACTACAAGTATTAAACCTGCATATATTATAGTGTTACATGTCTCTAGCCCAAAAAGAAAGGTGCCATGAATGACATTCTACCATTTAATTTGTCCTTGGTTGTCAAAAGATACAGAAATACTTTCCATATTTTTATTAAATTACCATATATGTCTTTCTATATGGAAAATTTTTCATATTAACTCTCAAAGGTTTATGGGAATATATGTAGGATTGTTTGGTCTGCCATTATAAAACTGAATTTAAATAATTCCAGTGGTTCTGCTCAAGTACAGATACATAGATAGATAGGGTACATGTGACAAATTCTTTGAATTATTTAGTGTCAATCACTCATTTTCAGTGAGGATATTCAGTAATATTGACATGAATTAATCAGTAGGGAATAATTTAATTCTGTCCCTTCAATATATAGTGAACAATGACTGTTAATTATTATTAAGTTAGTAACTGTTCCCTATTACTAGGGAAAATATAGTTTCCTTCTATTTTTTATTTCATTTTGATGTTCCTACTAAGGCATGGAGAATAGAGAAATATCTGAAGTGATTTTATTTTACTGAAGCCATCCAAATACAGAAAATGAAAAATCCAGGATGTTCAGGCTCTAGGCTCCTTTCCCCTATTATTACAATTTCTATTCTACTAGTATTATGGAAGTGCTTGATTTTTTATTTGATATGAAGTGTTAAATCACTTATATGCATTTGAATAATGTGATAATATTTTCAATTTATATAGAATTATTTTCCCCCAGAGACTTCAGAACACGTTCCAAATGTTTTTTTTTTTTCATTTATCTTTACAACAGTTCATTGCTGTGAGGAACTAATCTGTATTGCCTCTATTGATTGGGAAACATGGTTTCTATTATTACTAATATTATTATGTATAGAAAAAAGATAATTCTCTAACCTTTAATCAGCAGGCCTCTAGGATAGAAATCATGTCATGTCATTCTAGTGATAAATATTATTTGGGAATACAAACATGGCTGTGTATCAGAGTTCTTCAGAGAAGCTCTAGCAACAGAATGTATGTAATGAAGTCTTGGGATTGGCTTAGACTTTGATGGCAATGATGAATAAAGGGGAGTTGTCTATCTAGTGTCTGTTTAGTCATCTATTCTTGTATATGTCTAGATTCGGAAGGATGTATGTATGTATGTATGTATGTATGTATGTATGTATGTATATGTATGCATCTGCCTACCTACCTAAAAACCCATATTCCTATCACTTACTTATTGAGTTTTAAATAACTGGTCTTTGAGATTCTGGGATCTGTTAACTCCACAATCTCTTAACTTGACTGGCAAATGAAACCCAAGAAAAAGGTGATGGCTCAGTCCTGTGACATTTATTAATGTAGGTAAAAATTTCTATATTGCTGTTTTTAGAAGAAATTCTTTTTTAAAGAATGTTGGGATATTTGTGTTTTTTAAATTATTAAATGAGGCTTACTTATGTTATTAAGAATAGCCTTTCTGCAGAATCTGCTGATAGAAAATATAGATAAATGAAAGAATATCTTCCAGTCAAAACTTAGGCTTTGATTTCTGCAGTACATCTATCCAGGACCTTCATGCTCAACCTCCTTAGCGATCAGGGAAATGCAAATCAAAACAACTTTGAGATATCATCTTACACCTGTCAGAATGGCTAAAATCAAAAACACCAATGATAGCCTTTGCTGGAGAGGTTGTAGAGAAAGGGGTACCCTCATCCATTGCTGGTGGGAATGCAAACTTGTGCAACCACTTTGGAAAGCAGTGTGGCGGTTTCTCAGTGCCCCGTTTTATAATTGGGTTGATTAGCCTTTTACGGTCTAGTTTCTTGAGTTCTTTATATATTTTGGAGATCAGACCTTTGTCAGTTGCGGAGTTGGTGAAGATCTTCTCCCAGTCAGTGGGTTGTCTTTGTGTCTTAGTGACAGTGTCCTTTGCTTTACAGAAGCTTCTCAGTCTCAGGAGGTCCCATTTATTCAATGAGGACCTTACTGTCTGTGCTGCTGGGGTTATACATAGGAAGTGGTCTCCTGTTCCCATGTGTTGTAGAGTACTTCCCACTTTCTCTTCTATCACGTTCAATGTGTTCAGACTGATATTGAGGTCTTTAATCCATTTGGACTTGAGTTTTGTGCATGGTGATAGATATGGATCTATTTTCATTCTTCTACAGGTTAACATCCAGTTTTGCCAGCACAATTTGTTGAAGATGCTCTCTTTTTTCCACTGTATACTTTTAGCTCCTTTATTGAAAATCAGGTGTTCATAGGTTTGTGGGTTAATGTCAGGGTCTTCTATTCAGTTCCATTGGTCGACTTCTCTTTTTTTTTGTGCCAATACCAAGTTGTTTTCAATACTGTAGCTCTGTAATAGAGTTTCAAGTCAGGGATGGTAATGCCTCCAGACGATCCTTTATTGTATAAGATTGTTTTGGCTATCCTGGATTTTTTTTATCATACAACAAAAGTATATGCTCTACTGTGTTCATAGCAGCATTGTTTGTAATAGCCAGAACCTGGAAACAACCTAGATGTCCTTCATTGGAAGAATGGATGAAGAAAGTATGGAATATATACATATTAGAATACTACTCAGCAGTAAAAAACAAGGACTTCTTGAATTTTGCATGCAAATGGATGGAAATAGAAAACACTATCCTGAGTGAGGTAAGCCAGACCCAAAAAGAGGAACATGGGATGTACTCACTCATATTTGGTTTCTAGCCATAAATAAAGGACATTGAGCCTATAATTAGTGATCCTAGAGAAGCTAAATAAGAAGATGAACCCAAAGAAAAACATATAGGCATCCTCCTGAATATTAACCTTCATCAGGCGGTGAAAGGAGACAGAGACAGAGACCCACATTAGAGCACCGGACAGATCTCAAGGTACAAATCAGGAGCAGAAGGAGAGAGAGCACGAGCAAGGAACTCAGGACCGCGAGGGGTGCACCCACACACTGAGACAATGGGGATGTTCTATCGGGAACTCACCAAGGCCAGCTGGCCTGGGTCTGAAAAAGCATGGGATATAACCAGACTCGCTGAACATAGCGGACAATGAGGACTACTGAGAACTCAAGAACAATGGCAATGGGTTTTTGATCCTACTGCACGTACTGGCTTTCTGGGAGCCTAGGCAGTTTGGATGCTCACCTTACTAGACCTAGATGGAGGTGGGTGGTCCTTGGACTTCCCACAGGACAGGAAACCCTGATTGCTCTTTGGGCTGACGAGGGAGGGGGACTTGATTGGGGGAGGGGGAGGGAAATGGGAGGCGGTGGCGGGGAAGAGACAGAAATCTTTAATAAATAAATAAATTAAGAAAGAAAGTTTATGAATACAATAAAGTTGTTCTAAGTTGAAAAAAAATTATACTCATTGCCATATACCCCAACAGAAATATAGAGATATGTTCTTTACATACAAATGTACATGGCTGCATTATTACTAATAGACAGAAACAGAAACCATGTAGATATTCTGCTGAGTGGATAGATAAAATAACACACATCCATAGAGTAGATGGAACTGAACAATGTAGCTATACAATTCAGCAGCAAATAGTAATGTGATGCTGACTACCTACAACAGACAGACATAGCTACTCATTAAAACATTACAGTAAGAGATAGTAAATAGTCACAAAAATACGAGATATGTGATTTTATGTGTGAAATGTTCATATAAGGCAAATTCACAGAATCTGAAAATGGATATCCTGATTAGAGAGATAAGCCTGGGTGGAGAGACAGAGAGAAAGAAAGAGAGAGACAGGGAAAGACACACACACACACAGAGAGAGAGAGAGAGAGACTGACTTTGAGATGAGGAAAATATTCTGAAATAGACTGTGAAAATAGTTCTAGAAATTTAACTCAAAATCACCGAATTACATACATATTTTAATGTGTGAACGGAATGAAATGTGAAATATATCTTAATAATCCTGTACTACAAACATATTTAATTTTATTCCTCTTCTCTCCTACTGACCTTGTAGAATTACCAAACATTTAACAGCTAAAATCAGTTTATGTTTGCTATGTTCTGCACATATTCAAGATATAGCACAGGTTATGCCTTTGCCATGAAAATATGAGACACTGTTCAAGTACACTTTCTAAGCCTGATATGTGGAGGACCTCCATGATTATTGTAGATTAATTCTATTCTTTATTCTGGTCTTAGTGTCACTCACTAAAAAGAAAATGAAGCATGATCATTGTGAATTCCATTTAGTTGCACTCATTGCAGCTCATACATAGTTTGTAATGATTTGGGGATTTTTATTGCTGTTACTGTGGTTGTTACTTAGGATAGCTTGAAGAGAGTCCCTACTATGTACAATGGCGTGAAACTGTCCAGATGCTTTCTGTCTTCCTTGAGTAGAAAGAGTGCAATATTGGGAATAAGGTAAGAGTTGTAATATTTCTAAGCAGTATGATAGAGCAGGTTAATTGGTATTAAATTTAGATATGAATATTACTTTCAGTCAAACAAAATTTGTTGAGAATAATGTCCATTTTGAGAAAAAGAAAAATAATAATAATGATAAATGGTATTTGTTATTCTTGCTGTAATGAAACATCATATGCATAATCAAGTTGAGAAATGTCCAGATTATACTCCATCATTGGAGAAAGTCAGGACAGGAACTCAAGCAGAGCTAAAACCTGAATTCAGGAGCTGATGCAGAGGCCATGGAGGTGTGCTGCTAATTGGCTTGCTACCCATCACTTGTTCAGCCTGCTTCCATATAGAATCCAACATTCCAGAGATGGCACCACTCAAAATGGCCTGGTCCCTCCCACATCAATTGCCAAGTAAGGAGATACCCTACAGTCAGATCATATGGAGACATTTTCTAAATTGAGTTTTCCTCTTTCATAACTAGTTTGTATCAAGGTGACATAAAATTAGCCAGTACATTGTTGCTCAGTTTTAGTAAAGTATGATGGGAAATTCAACATAGTTGTTTCTGATCACACACGAACTCAATAGAAAATAAAATGTGCAACACTATCTTGAGACATTGCAGGTTTTTGAAAGTTTTTTTCTGTTTTATCTTAGGATATTTTTTATGAACATTTAGCACCATTGGCACAAACTTTTGCTGCTATTGCCTGTGACTTTACTGTCCAATAAAGTCTGAAATAAATATTACATTTTCAGGCTATTTAGAAGCATACTACTTAGTATAGCCTCTTTAGGCTTATGACAATTTCAGATACCAGAGATAGGTCTTATGAGATGAAAATATCAAACTTCTTCAGACTATAACTAAGACACAGGGACAAAATTCTACCCATAGGTATTGCCAAGATTTGGGTGATCCTTGTTCTCTAAGTTGGTGGAGATGATATTGTACTGGATGCCAGTAGCAGAAACTGAAATAGATTCAGAACCCCTGGGCTTCTCAAGCATTTTCTCCTAAGAAAAATGTTGAAAATGATATTGTACTCATTTTCCTGAAATTTGTTCTGTTGGCTTCACATGTCAGTTAGCGAGAATCTAAATTACAATTAACATTTGGTGTTTGCTCAGTGTAGAGTCAAGAAGTCAATGTTTGCATGGACCTTGTCTTATTTTCTCTGGGTAGATTTCTATGAATGAATACTAGTGTTTAAGAAGTCAATGTTTGCATGGACCTTGTCTTATTTTCTCTGGGTAGATTTCTATGAATGAATACTAATGTTTAAGAAGTCAATGTTTGCATGGACCTTGTCTTATTTTCTCTGGGTAGATTCCTATGAATGAATACTAGTGTTTTATAACATTTTGGCAAGCTCTATTTGAAAATTTTGAAAAGTGCCTCAGTGCTGCCTTACTATGAAAACTGTGTCTTTAGATAAAAGATTTGAACTCACCATTCTCTATGTAGGTTTTTATTGTATAGACTTCATGGAATTCTGTCTTGAGAACCTATGTTGACATCTGGTTATTTCTTCTCTGATTCAGGAGAGCTCCTGAATTTCATTCATAGAAGTGAAGTGAGTTTTCTAAGGCTGCATTTTGTTATTTCCATTTTGATGTGCTTCAGAAGGATAGTGATGTTGTAAAAGATGTCTTAGCAAGAAAAGATACTTGCTTCCAACCTGACAACTTGGTTCAATCCTCTGAACATACTCAGGTGAGGAAAAAAAAAACCTCCTGTAAGTTGTCCTCTAACCACACATACAAACACACACACACTCTCTCTCCCTCCCTCTCTCTCTGTCTCTCTCTTTCTCTGTCTCTCTCTGTGTTTCTCTGTCTCTGTCTCTCTCTGTCTCTCTGTCTCTCTCTCTCTCTCTCTCTCTCTCTCTCTCTCTCTCTCTCTCTCACACACACACACACACACACACACACATACTCCAGCTACACTAATGTGCTCTGGTAATTCTGGCAGTTGTGAGCTAGTAGTTAGAGGATTAGAAATTCAAAGTCAGTCTTGGCTATAGCACAAAAGTCAACGTGGAATATATTATACCTTAGCTCAAAAACCAAACCAAAAGAAAATTTAATTCTACTTAAATATATATAAATAGATGTTGTGTTTAGTGAAGTTTATCAAATTTCTGATATTATTTTAATTTATAAATACTTTTCATAAGCCTTGAGATACAAAATCATATAAATGTGCTTTTCTTCCTGGGCTTTACAGTGGAAGAGCCTGGCTGTCTTTACTTCCAAATGTTGGTGAGATGTTCCTTACCTCTGAATGTTGCTTGGATTTTAGCTTTGTGTTCAAAATGTTACTAGTTCCTTCACTTTGCTAAAAACAACAATAAATATGCTAAGAATTTCCAGAGGAAATCAGGATATCAAGCCCTAAACATGTAGGAGCATGGTCATGGTTTTAAAAACTTTTCTTACAACATATGTTCAGATATTTTATATTTCATAATTTCTTTATTTAAAGTCCCAATGCTTCACCATGCCCATCAACTTTGCTTCCCTGCCCCATAATAGACAACTTAATATTATTAAATTCTATGCATTTTTAATCCAAATATAGGTTGTACACAATATAAATCAGGCCAGAGCTGTAGATATTTTAATAAAGCTCTTTCTGTCTACCAAATTTCTAGACAATAAAACAACCTGTATAAAAAATGACCTTGGATGTACGGAAAGAGAAAACTGTCCACAAGGGCATCCAGCATCACACACTGATGCCTAGAGAAGAGAAGTGAGTGTTCTCATATAAGCCCTTCTGTCGTTATCTATCAATGTCAGGTGTCTTCTCAGTGAATTAAATACATATATGTCCTTTCTACTCCAGCCTGGTTTCTGCTTACCTCTTCACTTTGCACCTAATTAGAACTTTTTTAAAGTTATTGCATAAACTTAAAGAGCAAAGGTATTCAAACTTAAAACATTTTGTATTTGAAAGTGCAAAATTCATTATTCTCTCATTAACACACTCAGAGAAAGAGGGAGTGGAGGAAGCATACTAACATTTTAGGTTTTAAGAAGAAACCATACTACTTTAGGCTATATATTTTCAGTTATGCAGATTAAAGTACTATGCCTTTTTAAAAATTTTTCTGGCATTGAAGGGTGAAAAAATTAAGGACAGGAATGGAGGACGTCAGAAGTTTTTTTTTTTTTTTGAAGAAGGTATCTAGAAAGTGTACTAGGCAGTGGTATGCTTGACCTCATTGTCATTGGTTATATCATTCTTTCCATTTTTCTGTTGCTTATGGATACTGAGTTACCAAGAGGGTGGATGGAACAGGGGTACAGATAGGAATAAGAGAAAGATAGTCATTTAGGCAACATTTTTTTTTCTTTATAAGCGTGCTTCCCATGCTGTTAATGGCCTGCACACATACAGACCACCATCAACTCTATGCTCTCATGGATCTATATCCCTGTACTATATACCTGTGAAAATAAGGCTAAATGTTCAACTGCTTTTCAGATTGCACCCTTCTGCAAGTTTGTGTCTAATTTGGAAAATCTAGCTCCTTGGTGTTCTCCAATAATAACAAAACCCAATAAAGAGTTTTTAGTACTCAATTCCCAGAATAGATATCATAAAAAGACACTCATTTCTTCAAAACAATGGTATTTCTTTTGGAACCCCTCTTACTCTTAGGAGTCTTTCTAGGTTGTCTTTAATAAATCTGTATTCACTCTATTCATTTTTTTCCAGAAATCTTTACTCTTTTGGGCATGAGATAATAAACTTGGAAGTTAATTTCTTGGGGGTGGCTCTGTGACTATTGATCATTAGTACCTTAGATTCTTGAGATAAGCTCAGCTGGAAACTATAAAGTTTCTGCTATTTTGAAGAAACCACTTCACTTTGACCTGAGCCATGGAATCTAAAGGATTTAGGGGTTTCAACAGACTGCTGTGAGTGACAGTTTAGAGCTGTTTCCAATCCCTCTCATTGTCCCTGTCATTAGCTGAAGACTAATAATCTGTATCTTGTAAAGATAGTCAAGAGAATCACATCTCAGAATACTGTGCCAAGTACATTACACTAGAATTATTAATTGAAATAATGTAGTATAGATTATATTAATCATGTAAGTTGTCATGTTTTGCTCAAAAGGAATTTTTAAATTAGTGTTTTAGACTTCTGAAATAGATTTTTTTTGCTAGAAAAATTTATTATTTAAAACTATTTAGACTCATAAACACTTTAAATATTGTACAAAATTGAATGTGTAAATAAAACAGTGGTATTATATATTAAATAAATTTGAATTTGAAGGAATACTTAAAACTGAACTGTACCTTCACCTAAAAATTCTTTTCACAATAATAGTAGAGAAAGTAAAAGCAGTTGTCCTACAAGAAGATAAAAGAAAGAAAGAAGTCAAAATCCCTTGTGTCAAGAAAGCACAATGTGCTGCTTATACACTCTAAGATGAACTAACAGTAACTCGTTTTCAAGTCAGAGAACATGAACAGGAATGTTGTGACATACAACGTTGCCTCATTATGTGTGAATAGTGCAGGTCAGAGAGCTGGATTTATTTAGAAGAAACTAGCCTGTGTCTTTGCTTTTTAGGAAGAGAAGTAGTTTGTAACTTAGATCAAAGTTCCCAGGGGAATCAGAGAACTAACTACCCTGCAAAATAGAGTTAGGAACACACTCTCCTTGATGCATTTCTGTTTCCAAGAGATTGCTCTATGTTTTTGAGAAAAATAAGCTTGGATAATAAAGCTAATAAAATGATCTATTTAGTTACTCTTCTAAAAAAGTACAAACTGATTGCTAGGAAAGAAAAAAATACAAAATTTCTAAAAAGTCTCAGGAAAAGGAAGAGTCAAAAGTTTATCTTTCTTCTTTTATTTTTTATGTGTGTTTATGGACTCTGTGTGTGTGTGTGTGTGTGTGTGTGTGTGTGTGTGTGTGTGCCTGTTTGTGTAGCCATGAAAATGATATCAAGAGTCTTTCTTGATTGCTTGCTACCTTATTTATAGAGGTGGGGTCTCTCGAGTAAATTCAGAACTTATTCATGCACCTAGTCTTGGCCCATTTGTCCCTGTGATTCCTGTTTCCATCTTTCAAATTCAAAAACTACAGACAGGATGCCATACTTACCAAGCAAGTGCTTTAAATACTGAGTCCTCCAGTCTTCACAAGGGCCCAGTCAGTACTTAATCTACTGAGTCAACTGCCTAGCCAGCCTCTTCTTACCATACTTTTAACATGGAGAATCAAATGCCTTATTTTTTAATAAAATTTTATTTTTTGATAAGTTTTACAATCCATTAACTACAAACTACTCTTGTTTTTTACCCAGCTCAAGCTCAAATTTTCAAATTCATGAACTGTTTTAAATTGAACATATATATGTATATATACAATAAATTAAATAGAAACTTTTATATTTGTATATCATATAAATTATATAGCATTTATAATAATAAATGTTATTCAAACAAAATACACTCATATTTTATATTATTTGTTATAAATTTATACTATGTAATAACATATCACTCATATCATATGTCACTAGATATTATATATACTATGTATATCACATAGTATATATACTATATAATATCTAAATTATGTATAGTTATAATTGTATAACATGTAAACATATATAAAATATATAATAAATATATTATTTATTATATTATTTTGCAGTATTGTAAAATACTTAATAAATATATTTTATATATTATAAATTAAATAATAATATATAATTTAACTTATGTACATGTACATATATGTATATATTTAAACACATATTGCATATGATTTAATTATTAATACAGTATATATATGTGTGTGTATATATATATGTATACATGCGTGTATACATATACAGAAATACAACTGGTTCGGTCTATCTGATATATTTTTATGCATATGTTTTCAGCTGACAATTTGGCATTGCATAATCAATTGATGTGTTCTTCTCTGGGGAAAATTATTTCTTTCACTCCCAGAATTTCCTAGTTCTCTGTAATTCTTTCTGTAATTCTCATGAGCTTTCTGTCTTACACATTTGCTTATCTATTGTTGTGATCCTTATTCAGGTCATACTTAGGCACGCATGTTGGTGAGACTTTATGTGTGTAGCTTCTCTGACATTTCTAGGACATAAATTCTTATTGAAAATTTTCTTTTCCTCTGGCTCTCACATTCTTCTTGCTCCCTCTTATGCTGTGATCCTTAGATTAAGAAATTGTGTTGTAGATATGTTAGCTGGGACTGGACTCAATCACTCTACATTTTGATCTCTGTTGTTTTCTATAATTGCCTTCATCTGCTGCAAAGAGAAGTTTCCTCCATGAGGGGTAAGAACTATTCTGTAGGTATAAGGACAAATACTTAGAATGTCATTAGGGATTATGTTAATTAGTAAAGTGGCAGTTGTAATTTTTTATCTAAGTGTGTAGTAGTTGCCAGGTTTCTGTGAAAAGGCAAAATTTCCCACTTGTGAAACCCTTAAATTAGAGTGGCTGAATTTTATGAAGGATTATGTGTCATTATTGCATCCTTAGTATTATCTTGCCATGCTAATAGTTTTTGTGGAATATTTAAGTCATGACAATATAGTATTTTAATTGCTACTGTTCATTTGAAGCTTGCATAATTTCATCTTGTACCACCAGTGCTAGTCTTCGGAGAGGAGGCTTTCAGATAAGACCTAGATCAAGCCCGTGGGGACCTGTGTCTGAACTGCATTGTGTCTTCAGCAAAAGCAACTAACTTTCCACATCTTTCGGACAATAAAGGACAACAGCAATAGCCTATTATTTGTCTCTTATACAATCCAGATAACAAACTCAAAAGAATAGTTGAATCCAGAGAAAGAGGGAGCAAATCAAAGTAACAGTATGACTATCAGGTAGAGACTCTACATCTAGCTAAAATCCTTATCATACAGAATTTGATATAGCAAAGATTTTCCCACTCTGCTATAAGTTTCTTACCATATGTTCCCAATATACTTATTTTGTTATAATAATATTGCAATATATTTCAAATTACCTTAATTAATTAACTTATTTTTGTTTCTTTGGAAACAGAGGAAGAACAGGCTATTTAAGTGTTATGGAGGCTACCTAACCTCAACCCAGGAATTGGGGTACAGAAAGTTCATGTAAACATCAATCCCCAATGGGTTTCTATCTTAAAGAACTAAGAAATGATTTCCATGGATCACAGAGTATGTAAGCTTTAGAAAGGAGTTTATCATAGGGGTATATGTAGAAGTTTACGGGAATAAACTGTGCTGAAACTTGAGGTGGGGATATAAATCCGGTCGGCTCATCCATATGGTGTCCATGCGCCTTTCCATCACAGGCATATATTGGAAGTTTCATCAGACTTTCACCCACTCGGGCACACTTGCAGCACCTGTGTAAAAAGGAAACAGCTAGCGAGGAACTTCATCAGGAATAAGAGCCATCCAGTACTTCTAGGATTTCTCGTCTTTGACCATGACAAAACCAAGGGCATTTCCAATTTCTGGTCAAAGTCAATAAGGAAAGTTTGTGTCTTTAAATGGCTTGTTCAGTTTCTCTCTTCTGTTTGTATCATTGTGAATGCAAAAAGTTCATAAAAGCATTGCCACATGGGAGCATGGTACTTTGGTAACCGAAATGCATGACCTCTGGCCATTGTCAATGATATTTGGTTCCAGAACAAACTTTTATTCAGTTTGTAATGAGAGACATATTTTTGACATTATCCATGTTATTTTCTCTGCCACTCATTTTCCTCCTTCCTCTTTCTCTGTGTATTCCATATTCATCAGCTATTATAAGTTTGCTCTGGTCTTTATTCAGATCCTCTATTCTTTACTATCCATTTATACAAGGCGTTTATTACAAGGTGATTTGGAGGGAAAACAGACAATGACCACAGTGATTGCGGTATGGCATACATTGTAAGGTGATTGACAGGTCCATTTGGAGTGATGCTTACCAGAGGGAAAAATGGTATGCAAAACCTCCTGCTAGATGTAATCTTATGATATCCTGTGCTGTTCATAAAGCAATATCTTTATCCAGGGCCAGTGTTATGATGTTGATCCTATTCTTTAACCAACAATAATGTAACATAATACAAATAAGCCTAGACTGATTATAGAAAAGTAGTCATGTTTTACTAGGAGCACATCTTCTTCCCTTGATGTGAATTGACAAAGCAAACATTATTTCATCTTCTTTTGTCCCTTGTGTGGCCATCCTTTCATGAGGTATTTTACATTTTAAAGATGGGAAAGTGCGATATTTTCCCTTCTTTATCCAGCACTTTTTAAAAACTTGCACAATTAATATGCTTAGGATACAAAAATTGGTGCCAGAAGCATATATTCAAGGAAAAATAATAGATCAAGCTAGTACATATCTGTTGCTCATATAATAACTCTGAAAGCAAAGAACTGTGTCAAGTGCACAAATTCTCCATTTGTTACCCTAGAAAACCAATGATTTCTTTCACTTTCAGAATAATAAATACCTTTCGATGAGCCAGGACAGCATTTTCCTAGTTCCTGACTTGAATCTCAGAATCTCCACCTCGAATCTCTGTCTCCTGATTTGTTTTGAGAGTGAAAGAACTTTAAGGGAACTTGGACTAATCTGGAAACCAAGGAAGAGGTTCAACCCTGAGAACGTGCATACGAGCCGGCATTGTTCAGGCTGAGCAGGTTCTGTTTGGGAATATATGCATATATCCACATGCATATATGTTTGTAGTAGCAAACAAAAGTAACATAAATTTGCAAAGGAACTAGGATGTGTTTAGGGGAAGAACTGAGGTAGAAAAGAAAGTGAGGCAATAATATCATAATCTTAAAAAATCAGTGAAGAATAGTAGGAAAGACTGCTCCTTGTCCCTGGGTTTGCCCATCTCCTCGATATGAGCTGTTTGCCTAGTCTAATAATATTTTCATGTTCTCTCTCATGCGTGTACGCACTGGATTTTCTGTTTCTGATCAATCTGGAATTTTATGTATGGGACCCTCAGAATCTGTACATTAGGAATTTTTCTCTGTCCCTTCTTATCTCATCTGTAACCATCTCTGTGCATCCAGGACCCTCATGATCCTTATTTTCACTGTCTTGTAGGAGATGCTTTAGTCTCCCTCAGGATCTGTCAGCATTAGACTTTATCAGGTGCTCTGTGGCTATCTAGGGCAGAGGCAGCTTCATTTTGGTGTCTCTACCTCAGATACGACTGGTAATTTCTACCAAAGACACTTGGCTATTGCTTAGGTTCCTATCTGTCACTGTCTGTAGATGACCCCTCATTCTCCAACTGCCACTTTGTATGTGTTTCCTTTTGAAGATGTGAAAGCATGTGCCGGTCACATGATGCAAACTCAGCAGTGCCTATAGAGGAACACCTCTCATCAAGGACCTGTAAAGAACTGGGCTGTGGATCAGAGACCAGTAGAAGTTAAAGTGCTAACACTGTTCTTATTTTTACCAGTTGCTGATTGTGAGGGAGAGGCCAAGGTTCCACAATTACCTAGTACATACATATAACTTTATCTAATACACTTTTATTTGTTAAATATTCCTTTTTTTCTCTTTTTTGGGGGGGTAGAAATCATCTATATGAACATAGTATGAGAAGGATTACAACTAAGACAAGAAGCTCAGTTACATGTGTGAATGAGTAAAGCAAAATTTCTAACCCTAGTAGACTTATTTTTATTACCAACAAAAGGAATTATTACCCTGAAAAGCAACAACACGAAATCTTCATTTTCAAATATTGAGTGCTGTGTCAAAAGATGCAGGCATTTCAATATGTTAATCAGGAGCTGAATTTTGATTTTGTAGAAGGATGGTAGTAGCTGTGGCAGGAATACGGTGGGTGTTCGCAGGAGCAGAGGATGAAGGCAGGCATGGATGTCTTCCCCTTGTGCTGCTCACATGGTGTACAGTCTTCCTCTTTCCATTAACCCTTCCTTGGAATATACTCTTAGACACATCCAGAGGTTTGAAATATTGCATGGATTAACCTATCTGCTTAATTTTCCCAGGACATTTGGACTTTTCTATAGCTTCCCAATCCAACTGAATAATTTCAAACATAAATAAGATGGTACTTCCTTCCCCATAGCACTTCAAAAGCTTGCTATTATCCTTTCACTAAAGTAATGATGTTCTCTAGACAATAACATGCTCCAGTCTTAAGCTCTCTTACCACTCTCTTTCTGTGTCTACCTGTCTCCCTTTCTAACTATTCTGGTCCTCATGAGTTTCCTAAGTTTAAAAGCTTCAGTAATTTTTTTCACTGCTTATTCTACTGTATCCTGTGCTACTGGGCTGACTGTGATTTTGTTCAGTTCCCAGAAAAGCTGTCTCCAGCTACTTTTATGACACTACCGCCATTTGCTGTCATTGTATTTACTCACTTGTTTCACATTCAATTGGCCAATTCAATGACCCATTGCCTCTCTATAGTCCTAGTAGGAGTTCAGCCTCATAAAGCATCAGCACCTCTGTTTCCCTCAACGTTAAGTTAAAAAATGTCAAAGTAGAGGTTCAGAAGGCATTTGAGTGTTTACTGCACATTGTATAATTGACAATTATACAACTGGGTCGGAGGGGTGTAGCTATGAGCCTCATGGATAATTGAATTCCTTTACTATCGATAAAAGGACATTGGGAATGGAAACTATGGAGAAGGATTTAAAGTAACCAGAAGATTAAGCTATGTGTTGCATGGAAAGACTAGATTGAGACTATTGTCTTTAAAGACCCATGAAAACCAAGATGGCTCCATTTGCAATAAAAACAGAGACTACTGGACTCTACAGGCTTGATGTATGAAATGGCAGTTGCTTCTCTCTTAAATGTAGAAAATGTTAAAATAGAAAATTTGGCAGAAAATCTGCTTAGAGATGAGCACAGGTTTTTGGAATTAGGAAGCAGATGCTCAGGAAAGTGGTTAAATTAGAAAATAATTTGATATTAAGTGTCAAACAGGTGAAATATCCATAAGACAATTATTGTAATATAATATGACTTGATTAGAGTTCAAGAAAGACTACCAATGGGCTGTATGTAATTGCAGACCTAATGTTTAAGTTTACTCTGGAATCAAAATTTATACATAACGATGTGTATATATTTTAAAACATCGCTCATTTTTATTATCATTATTATTATTGTTGCATTTGCTTAGCAGGGCATGTTGAAAAACTGAAATGTTTATTTTTTTCTTGAAAGTTCAGTCTTTATTTATAAGATTTCATCTAATGCCAGGTAGGGCCTTCAAATTCTTTTTTTTTTTTGCCAATTTACAGATCAAAGTAAAACTATTCAAATATGAAACTATCATTTGCCAAAGTAATATGTAACACAAGAAGACTAAAGATGTCAGCATGTACATTAGTCTCAAAGTGGAGAAATACATAAGCATCAAAGTGTGAAGAATCTGAGACAT
Organism: Neodon shergylaensis; assembly: GCA_025134845.1. Lineage (NCBI taxonomy): Eukaryota > Metazoa > Chordata > Mammalia > Rodentia > Cricetidae > Neodon > Neodon shergylaensis. Next base: position 15,834,590 of record JABTXL010000001.1, read on the forward strand.
TGCCTGTAACTGCCTGCTTGTGAAGTTACTCCAATTCAGGAATACATGTGTGTTTCTTGAATGTTCTTGTAAGTCAGCGGCAGTCCAGTTTCTTCCACAAAGCAGTTCAATATCTGATTAGAATGTACTTCCAAGGCAGAGGGTTACTGCAGGGGAGGATTAGAGGGACACTAGAGAAGGGATGGAAGGAATGAGGAATTATGTGACTCTCCTAGATATCTGGAGTTTATTGAGACTCAACTCCTACTTTGCTTTAGTCAAAACAAACACATTATATGCATTTGATTTGCACAGCGAGCTACAGGTGCTGTTTATGTGGCTTCTATAACACTAATTTTGGTGGCTCCAGGTGCTGTACAGCATCTGCTCAAATTTATTAATAGTAAGTGAGTCACTTCGGTGTAGGCAAAATAACGTTTTTAATTTCAGTTTTAGACTTACACAGTCAGTTCTAGAGATGGTCTTGAATGCATTCTGTACTAGCAGGTATACATGAGCAGATCGCAGGCAGCATTTATCCTCCTCCTGGCATTTTTTATTGTTTTTATTGCACTACACATTTTTCTCTGCTCCCCTCGTTTCCTCCCCTCTCCCATTCTACCCTCTTCTCTGACCCCTATACTCACAATTTACTCAGGAGATCTTGTCTTTTTCTTAGATCCATGTATAGATCCTTGTCGTCTAGGTTGTCAGAGACTGTGGACTGTAGACTGGTTTGCTTTGTTTTATGTCTAAAAGATACTTATGAGTGAGTATATATTATTTTTTTTCTGGGTCTGAGTTACATCACTCAGTATTTTTTTTTTAGATTCACCCATTTACCTGTATATTTAAAGATGACATTAATTTTTATCACTGAGTAGTATCCCATTGTGTAAATGTACCATATTCTCTTGATCCAATTTTCAGTTGAGGGGTATCTAGGTTGTTTCCAGGTTCTGGATATTATGAATAATGCTGCTGTGAACATGGCTAAGCACTTGTTTTTGTATGTTTGAGCATCCTTTGCTATATACCCAAAAGTGGTGTTGCTGGATCTTGAGGGAGATTGTTTCCTACTTTTCTGAGAAGTTGCCATACTTATTTCCAAGGTAGATGTATAAGTTTGCATTCCCACCAGCAAAATAATTTTCAAGACACAAAATATGTATTTTCTGTCCCTTACATAAGACTATTAAATATTTTCCTTAATGCATTATTACTAGCATAAGTAGTATATTTTCTCCTGCAATATTGCATACCTTCATTCATTTTCTTCTTAGAACTCACAACTAAAAAGATAAAAACTCAAGTGAACTGCACTGAAGTCCATGTTGCCTTTGGAATTGACATGCATTATGTGTGGGAATAATTTTTCAAGGCAATACTATTAAGTTAGACTCTGAGATAAATTATCATTTGTTTGCTCTATTCTTTGCTTCATTTACTTTATACTCCAATTTCTTTTAATTTTTATTTATTAAAAAATTGAGATGATTTTATTACTTTCTTTGAGTACTGAAACATTTGAAAAATCTACATTATTAAAATTGTTATGCTTTTAAATTGTTCAAACATCCAAAAAAGATAAATATCTTCCAGGACAACATATAGCAGGGAAAATAAAAAATAATCATGATTAGAGGATTGTGACTTATTTTGAAATAAATGACTAAACGTGCTAATTTAGTAAGAATTTGAACTAAATCTTCTAATCTTGTTTAACCCGCTGTAAGATGGAGTCTTCTCTAAGCAAGTTCTAAGACGCTTTTCTGGTACATGTCTCAAGCATTATGAAATCTGCGCTTGGGCTATCAGGACATCTAGGCTTTGGTGTTAGGCATCATTCTTTGCAGTTAACTTCCTAGACAAATAAATGAGTGTGTAAACAACCATGCTGTGGATCAGTACTAGCCATTTTTACTCTTGCTCATAATCTCATGAGAACCTGTCTTCCTTGACAGGGTTTCTAAGACTGCTATGAGCCATCACTTTAACTCATATAAGATCTATCATGCTGATGGTATCTGATGGTAGGAAGTCTTGAAATGGGCAAAGAAACAGACAACTGAAAAACCGGATAAGTACTGAGTACTTTTATAAGCCTTATGATTGTGGAATTTTCATATTTATTCTTATTCAACTAAGGGGACATTTACCATTATTTTTTTAAGTGAGATTCTAAATAGAAAATGTTTCCAGGATTTTGAGAAAATTTTGCATTAAATTTTAAGGCAGAATCAGTTAGATTGTGGATTTGGAAGATAGAATATACCTCATTTACATGTCCTGAAGACAGATTATCTGGAAGAAAATGTTTTAATTTTTTGAGCATCAGATGCCAGTTTTTATTGTCTCCTTCCAGAAATCTGTATCATTATCTCTCAGAAATAGAATGAGCTACCTTCCTTGGTAAAACAAAGAAGAAATTTTCCTCTGTTCATGGCCGTTTTCCATTATTATTAATATAAGATTTTTAAGCAAGAAGAGAATGGAGCATCCACTTAAGTGGCTAGACAACTTTTAAAATATTGCAAAGTGTGCCACTAGATGCACTTTTGACAATTCATGTTGGAGGGAAAATCCAATATCCTTAACACCCTCCAGCATGGTGGTCCATACCTTTTTTCCTGTTTTAGGGAACAAACCATTTGTCTTCTCTCCACATTATGCTGTCACTCTCAATTTCCTTTGAAGCATAATGTAAGCAGAGTCATGTTTCTACTGGCCTAACTACCTTTCTTTCTCCCTGACCGTGGTCCTGTAAAACAATATTCCTTCAAAAATAAAAAAAAAAGCAAACTGATTTCTATTCCCTGGGATTGTTAAGAGGATGTCTTTTGCCAGGAGGTGGTAGCACATGACTTTAATCCCAGCACTCTGGAGGGAGAGATAGGTGGATCCCTGACTTTGAGGTTAACTTGATCAACAGAGTAAGTTCCAGGACATCCAAGGATACTCAAAGAAAACATTCTTCAAAAATAATAATGGCTTTTCATAACCATTTATAATCTACATATTTGTTTTCTTTAATATAGAATTTGAAATCTGTATTTTCCTGAATTTTTAGGCTAGGTTTATGCTAAAATTGTTGACGAATTCTAGCTTTTAAAGGGTAGAATAAAATGGATACAAAATTTGACATATCAGCTAAGTGAGGGTTAATGAGAACTTCTGAGTCCTGGATAAAATGTGGAATATTGAGTTGTGTTCAGAGCAGTTAGAGAATGTGCTCTTGAAAACATTCTGGTTACTGACTACACTCATGTCTAAAACAAATGCAGATCCATTTAGTAGCACACTTTGACTTGTAATGGATTCAGTGCACAAACATCATTCCATCTGTATAAACTGAAAAGCTTGATGAAACGCTGCACACTCCCCACTAACTGCCCTTCAGAATTGTAATCTGGAGAAAGGTTGTGAAACCGACATGACTTAGATGTCTTAACAGCCAGAGAAGATGACTGTGACACCCTTTCTAACAAACTGTCATCTTCCAAGATACATGAGAATCGGTTGTATTTACAGTACCAGATCTTTTTTTAGAGCCAACTAAATGACAATGTCATGCTTGTACTGCGGCATGCATAATTCAAATCATTTTTTTCACCATGTTACTCCAGGTAGCCGAGGTGGGTGGTCCCACAGGGAACAGTGTTCTCTCTTTGACCTTGGTTGTGAATTACCTATCAAAGGTGAGACCTGATACTTCAGAGGAGATTATTCAAGGCTTTCCACAAACATGATCTGGGGAAATCAAAGCCATTCTTTGCCTTTCTAAAGCTTTCTGTAAACTGATTGTGGAATTAATCAACAGGCTCATCAGAGCTGCAAGAAATATACAAGGGAATGCTATGCTGTGGGCAAATTTTTTTAACGTCTTATTTATTTATTTATTTATTTTTATTAAAGATTTCTGTCTCTTCCCCACCGCCGCCTCCCCTTTCCCTCCCCCCCCAATCAAGTCCCCCTCCCTCGTCAGCCCAAAGAGCAGTCAGGGTTCCCTGCCCTGTGGGAAGTCCAAGGACCACCCACCTCCATCCAAGTCTAGTAAGGTGATCATCCAAACTGCCTAGGCTCCCACAAAGCCAATAGGTGCAGTAGGATCAAAAACCCATTGCCATTGTTCTTGAGGTCTCAGTAGTCCTCATTGTCCGCTATGTTCAGCGAGACCGGTTTTAACCCAGGCTTAAATCTCAAGGTCCAAATCAGAAGCAGAAGGAGAGAGAGCACGAGCAAGGAACTCAGGACCGCGAGGGGTGCACCCACACACTGAGACAATGGGGATGTTCTATCGGGAACTCACCAAGGCCAGCTGTGGGCAAATTTTAACACTATATATGAATTATACCAAGTATCAGTGGTTTGTACAAGAGCAATGGAATATCGTTTACCTTAAAATTATTCTGTTCATTTCCTTGCAGTTCTCATTCATAACACAAGAGAACATTAGATAAAACAAGCAGCAAATGAACAATCTGATACAACAGTGTTTTTCTTTTATAAAAATCTATTGCGTGAAAACAAAATAATTTTCAATAATCTTGGCTGTCTTTCTTTTCACATTTTGAATTTGTAGTTTCAGTGATTCATAGTATAAATGCCTCATTATTGCTGGGAGGTAGAATGATAACCATATGTGAATCCTTAGCCACAGATATGCTCCAGAGACCTTTGAACTAGCAGATTATATTTGTTTTATGTTGTAAAAAATGTATTCAAACATCTACTTTAAGTATTAAGAACAATATTTTAATTTTTGATTGAAAACATAATGCTGTCATATTAAATATTCAGTTAGTATATTTTATGTGCAATTTTCAAGTACTTAAAAACCTATGAGAAGTTACATTAAATAAAAAAATTAGAAAGCATTGCATTTATTCTCATATATGCAAACACTGTGTACACACATATGATGACCGATGAGTTTCTGCTATTTACATTACCACCTGTTTTATTGTAAATAATACTAGTTAAAATAAATCTTATATGGCATAACTAGTGCAAACTCATTCTGTTGTAGATAAATCAAATTTTAGAGCTGGGGTTTAATTAGTCCAGGTTTGTGAGTCTTATATAATATAAAAGAAATCAAAAGTATCAATTTTGGGCAGCTTTTTAAAAGCATATCTTTCATAGCATATCTGGAACTATATTTAAAAAGGTAACAATACATTCGCTATTCAGAAAACAGAAATTTTGTACAGGTAATACAGGAAATAGTTTATGCGCACTCAGTTGTCATAAGTAAATTTATAAAAGTATATTTAATGACTTAATGCTTATAATAATAAATCACCAGAAATAGTCTTCATTATCATCAATCTATGAGCAAAGGGCAGTTTTCATTACGAAGTGGAATATTGTATACCAATTTTTTAAAGAAAAATCTAGTACACAAATAGATCTGAGAAACATTGAAGAAGTGTGTTGAGTGTTTCAATTTCATCCCATTTATGAATGCTTAATAATTTTAAGTATAATACAGCAGTTTATGGCTCTGTTTTTAGTGGTTTAGAAGACATCATTTGTCTGGAAGGGTGCATCAGCAATAACTTCAATCAATAACTTCAATAAATGTCTTCCTTGATCTTTTACTATGTTTGTAATGTATATTTTTATAAATGTGTTGATGTATAATATTTTACCTATTTATTGAAAAACTACATTTATCCATATATCTTTATTTGTAAGTCCTCAATGGAAAGAGTCATTGGTCTGGTTCAAGGCCTCTGGTTTCTACTACACTATCAGTGCTAGGCCTTAGGCATCCTAATCTTTCCCTGTGTATGGAGATTCTACAGATTTGGGTCTGCAGGCTGTCCCCTTCATGTGCTCCAGCAGATCATAGATGGAGAATGTTGGGGTGGGCCCAAGACTCTAGAGGAGAAAATACTTTTATTCCTTTGATGAATATCAATGATTTACAACTGCTCTTTAAATACTTACCTTTAAATTCATATGCCCTAGTTTCCTTTTTGTCGTTCTAAAGAATATTCTGACAAAAGTAACGCAGGGAATAAAGAGTTAATCTTCAATCATAAATCCAGGTTGCAGTCCAGTATTTCAAAGAAGCAGGCAGGGTCCTGAGGACTTCTATCCATAGTCAAGATCTCGGAATAAATATGTTCCCATAATGGACTCAGCTAGCATTTCCTACACCAAAGATCCAAACAAGGGAATAGTGGTACCCACTTTCAGTTTGTTTTCCCACATCAATTTGAGTAATAAAAATATTCCCCCAGAGACCTGCCTAGTGTAGAAAGTCATTCACTAAGACTCTCTTCCCATATGATATTAGGTTGTGTTAAGTTGACCTAAATTAATGTTTCTCTCAGACTTCATCAAAGAAACTCGGTTTTTAAATGGATGTTGCTTGATACAAAGACTCAGAACCCGTCAAAGATCACAGAATAATTGACTATGAATGCTCAGTCCTAAGTAGTACATCAGTGTCACTCCTACCCCAACTCTCATTTTAGATGAAGGGTTAGAAAGAATGTAAGAGTCAAGGGTTGCATATGAATGTTACAAAGTAGGATCTTCTGGGCATGACAGGGCTATTATACTCATGAACTCACAGAAGATGTGGTTAGCTCCAGATGACCTGTACAAGGTTTGGACTGTCAGCATCTCATCATAGAAGGAAGAAGGTCTCATGAGGCAAACCTAATTAACTCAGTAATTCACACATTCAAAGAAGACAAGAAAAATAGGGGGGGAAATGTCTGGAAAAAAGTAGGGTTTCAGTGAAAGAACAAGGGAGATTGGATTAGATAAAGTTGGAGAAATAAACTAAACTTCATTATATACTCAAATGAAACCATCTAAGAATAAATATATATGTATATTTACAAGTATATGTATGTATATGTACTGTTGTGTCATGTTTTATTTGCAAACTTTATATATATATACATATATATTTGAAAATTGTGAGACTGTGTGTTTCCTGTTGTGAGTCTATTTCCATACAAAAACTGAGATATATAGTTTCATGAACTAAAGCAATTTTTTAAGTCTTTGACAATATTGTAGAGTACTTCATTTATAAGTCATTATTATCTAAAGTGTTCAGTTGGTAGAGAGATCACACAAATTTATTTGGAAGATTACTGTATTTTGTTGAAATAGTTTCTTATATTCACCCTAATTTTATCTTAATTTATTTCCCAGAATATTATTCTAGCTTTACTATCATAAATCATCCTATTCCCTGCTGAGTATTTATGCATCTCCAATATAGGAGAAAATTGCATATCTTCTTACTTTTAGGAAACCTAGTGTGTAGTTACTTTTCACTATACTGGCAAGTTTAGTGCCTTGTCTACACAATGCTAAAATCCAGGCTGTATATCTAATAGTATATATATATATATGTATATACATATATATATATATACATATATATATATATACTGATTAGAAAAGCAGTTGGCACACATATATAATCTCTGGCTATTTGTTCTGAATTATTTAACATAATTATATAGCTCTGTGATTTTAATGTCAATAAGTATATTTTAAAGTTTTATGATAAAACAACTGCATTCGTTTTTAATATTTCTGAACTACATCACCACAAATTTAGATGTCTGCAACATACAAGTTTATTATTTGTCAGCTCCCATTCTAACATGGGTCTTATCAACTAATATGAGAATGTCATCCGTGGTAAATTATTTCCCGAAGGACCAAGAAGTAAATATTCACTTTACCTTCTCCAAAGACGTTTTCTGGCTTCTCTTCAATATCACATAGTTTTAAGTTGCCTTTTGTAGATTCTTTATATCATCAAAACAAGTAACAAGTGGTAATATGTAATAAATTACATTGTTCAATAAGCAGCTTGAAAGGCAGCATTTAATACCCTGTCCCAGAGCTTGTGTGCTGACTTTGAGGGAGTATTTCCCAGGAGATTTCATTTCAGTGACTCTGGACTCTTATTAATCACAAATAATTCTTCAGCCCCCAAAAAAGTGGCTTCAACTGCTTTATAAAACAAAGTAGATTCACTTTAAAAGATTCTTAATCCAAAATATAACATGCACAGTCATTAAAGAATCTTTGATTTTCTCTAAGTTTTACAAGTCAGGCCTCCACTTTCTTACTTCTGCCATCATCATTACCTCCCAATCTCCAACCAAAACGCACATTAAACTTGGATCACTCAATTGCTTTTTCAGTCTAAAGTTCCAAGGTAGCCACAATGTTCACACAGCAACATGATAAGGTCTGTCACAGCAATATCCCAATTGCTGGTACCAATTTCTGTTATTAGTTTGTTGCCCCGTTGATTTGATAAAAACATTATGACAAAAAAAAAAAACTTCGGAAAGAAAGGGTATATTTACCATCTTCTTGAATCGTCAAGAGAAGCCAAGACAGGAGCTCAAGAAGGAGCTTGAAAGAAAAGCCACTGAGGCAGTCACCATAAAACAATGCTGCTTACACAGATAAATAACAGTCCATTAATATGAGATCATTTTAATTTCCTAATTTTATCTAATAAAAGGGACATCTGGACAAAAAATAAACACAAAAATATCCTAATTTATTGACATGACACACCAAAAATTTAGCAGCTACATACATAATATTTTACCTAAACACTGAAGAATAAACATTGTACTCAGCAGGATAAAGATATTTCCTTGAAATGGAGCACATCCTGGGCCACGAAACAATCTTTATAAATTAGGAAGGATAAAATAACTTTTTTGTATTCTATCTGACCAAGGCATAAAAACTTAATATTGAAAGCAAACTAACTTCTTTTAAGGAAACAAATTCATGGAAATTGAATCCCTCATTACAGAACATTGGGTGAGTCAGAGAAGAAAACAGAAATAAATTTTAAAAGATCCGAAGCTAAATGTAAAAGCACAAGTGATACTAATTCTGAGAAACATTGAAAGCTGCCCTACAAGGTAAATAAAAAGCACAAAGTGCCGACATTTAAAAATTTAAAAAGAGCACAAATAATGACTTAATGGTATAGTTTAATAATTGGAAAATAAAAGAAGAAAACAGTTTTAAGTGCAGTTAGTAGTAAGACATAAAAATAAGAGGAGGAAATAATTAAATTGAAACAAAGTAATAAAAAGAATCGATGAACTTGAGTTGGTTCTTTGGAAAAATGAACAAGACTGTCAGACCATTGTCTCCTCTGGCCCCTAAAAAGAGCCCAATTTACAGCAGTGTGGGATAGTTCTACCAGACTGAGATATATACAGTTAATCCTTTAAAGCATTTTAAACAGTAGAAACAAAAGGGGCATGTCAAATTCCTTCTATCTCTATTTACAGATGACGTGAGACGATATATTATAAAACCAAAACATTCTAACCAACCAGAAAACTTCCAGAAATGATAAACCATTCAGCAATGTGTCAAGGTTTGGAATCAACGTACAGAGATCAGCAGGTACAGTGAATAATGTGAAATGAAAAATTTAACAAACGGTATCTGCAAAGTCAGCCCCATGTGTTTTCCTTGCTCAAATCTTTGCTTCCTTCTTTAGAAAAACATTCTATATGTCACAATATGTATATGTATATATATACACATATACATATATATGTATATGGAGAGAGGGGGAGGGAGAACAATAAACAATTACAGGTGCAAATCTAATTTTGTTGCAAATAGAGATCTCCATAAGTTTTCAGAAACTTGCCTGCAGGGAAGGATTTATGTGGTTCAAGATAAAACCTGTAGAACTACAGTCATGGCAGATATTACTCTACATCCTCAATTAAGTGGAGCAGAGTGAAAGGATAGTTTGCTGTTATAGACACTGCTGAGCGTTTGGCAGATAGATTAGAATGGTAGCATGTTCCATAATCAGAAAAGTATGTTGCCCATAAAATCAGAAGAGAGTTCTTGTCATTCTTTTAACTTTCAAACAACTTATGATGCTGCAACTTTTATGCCATTGTATTACAGCAGGATAAAGAAAAAAATGCATTTTCCACCTTTCCATGATCTTTAGCATCTAAATATTTTATAGTGCTTACACTGTTTTATTCAATATTTGCCACTGATGTATAGCCCATGGCATATAGTAAGTGATTTAACATAAAAGTATTTAAACTTTTTGTATATTTGCATGAACACTTGTAACTTTCTTGTTATTTTCTTGTTTTTAAAATTGTTATCGAACCTCCGGGGAGTAGCTCAGATTTGTAAAGGCTTACTTTCCCTATGACTGTATTTGTTGTAGCAGGCACACAAGCCATTTCCGCAATGCCAGGGATAGGTACTCCCATGAGGTTTATGCCAGTCAACACATAAGGAGTTGTTCATGCAATTTTCCACAGAAGCAATCATGTATATGAGAGTATTGCTCATATCATTCCTTGTGTTAAAACCCTAGAGGAACCAGGGAGCGAAGTGGGAGGAGGACGTGAGGTACTTGTGACCCAGCACAGTCTGTCAGAGCAGAGCTAAGCAGCCTTCGGGGACTCCTTCTCTCCCATATTCCTGTCTCTAGGCTCAGATAGATGGAGAAGCAGTCTTTCCTTACATGAGCTATTTTTTCATCTTTGGGAATATCTATACTCGTTCTCAAGTGATAGAATAAAAAATTAAAAATTAACATGTAGTACTTACTACATCTGACCTCATGCTTAACTTTAGATCTTATTTCATAGTATCTAAGGCTACCTGCTACGAACTACCTTAGTTCTTCTTTTATCTTTTATATTCATATTTTCCAACCTTGACTCTGAGGAATAAGATTATCCCACTCCCCTGACCCCATCTCTTGATTCAGTGAGAAGAGTTCAGGGAGTTTCAACCAATCTCCACATCACTGCCATGACTGCTAATTTGCATTCCTAAAGTTGGTAGTACTGTGCATTGACAATGCATATTCAGCTTTACTGCCTACAGCTATGGGTCAGATAGGGTTATTACATTAATATTAATACATATTATAGAAATAAGGAGAAATCTTGCACCAGAATGTCCAAGAAAATCTATATGAACATAATTCTAATCATCACTTTTTACTTCTCACAAGAACATGGTTACTTTAGAATTATAGGCTCAGCCAGTGATAGAACTCCAAATGTTAGGAATACATACCTATAATTCCACCTTTTTATAAGCACTTTAATGGACAGAGAATGAGTACACAGAGAGTTTGATTGATAAAGCTATTGTTAGATTCAAGGAAAGTCGTGGCTTTTATATACAAACATTTTATTTTCCCTTTATTCCTTCAAATTCTACCTGGGTTACATTTTTCCCTCTACATTATTCCATTTATAATGCTAATTTTATAAGACTGGTGATGAAAGAAAAGAGACAAAAAAACATTTTATTTGCTTGCTTTCTTAGTTAAATAATAAGAAACTTTGTTCCAGTTCAATAGTGTTCAATCCCCTAACAACCAGTTGGCTGAGTCAGTGTGCTTAGTTGTCACTTAACAAACACAGATGTTTTACTTGCACAGACATATGTTGGATAGTGAGACCGCCTTTGTACCTTCTTATCTGGGTGAGGATACTTTTGGATTAATACATGATGATGGAAACTTAAAAGAAATCCCACAAGCTCAGACCTGAGTATAATAGAGGGTTATTTATTTAGAGGTAGAGCCACTGATCACTGTCCTCTGCATGAATGGGAAATAACAACCAAATCTCGCAGCCAAAAGAGAGACCAGACACGAACATTACATTGGCACTTATAGAATAAAAGGCTACTCCCAAGTGGGCGGGTAACTTAAAGGCTACTGGCTATGGAGATTCCTACAGCACCTCACTCTTTTGTTTAAATAAGAAAGTTCTAAGCCACAAAATTATATACAATAAGAACAAATATCAGTTATAAAATTTAGAATTACAACCAGGATAAACAATATCAAGTAAGAAACATGTGATAAATGTTTTAATATTTATCCTATCCTAAGGAGTTTAAGTCTTGCATTATAAATAACTTGGTCAAGTCCTGAGAGTAAAGTAAATACAACTATCTAAGTCTTCAACCGCATTGAAGACCCGAGAAGGGAAATAATCTTACTTGAGTAAGCCGGAAGAGCAATCAAGCAACTTCCAAAATATGCAACAAATAACAAAGACAACTGGCTATGGGGCAATCACCCAAAGTCTCATTTGTAGTGTTGGAGAAATCAACTTTGGGTAAGACCTAGAGTAACTGACAGACCATTTTCAGAGGCAAGAAGTTATTCAAAACCATCTTACCCTGTCTTGGAAAGATTTGACAATCTTTTTCATTGTATCCTGCTTGTCCTGTCTAGATTTCGTGCATTTTGTCGGGGGTCAACGCATGGGCAGTTTCTTGTCCAAAGGCCAGTTTTGCCAAGAAGAAAACAAGCTCCAAGTGGAGTGTCTTCAGTGCTCAACATTCTCTCATTAATAGATTGGTACTGCCAAGAACAACCATATCTCACATCAAACAGAACCCTAGGTTAGTTAATTGCCATATTCTACAGCTCTTTGAAGTGATTAGTAAGTTCTATCTAAACAGAATGACAGTATTAGTTAAATAATACAAAAAATTCTGAGCATTCCTTTTACATGTTTTTGGGTTGATTATTTTAAAGGGGTTAGTTTCACGAGTAAGCCATTAGTATGTTCTTAGGACAGCACGTACTAAACAGACTCATTGACGATTTCTGATAAGAAAATTTAACACAATACCTAGCAATTTAAATATTTTAAAATCTCAACAGGAAGTGCACCTTGAAATAAGTTGCAAAAGGAATATTGAGTAAAGACAGTATCACTAAAGGGATAGCAATTGACAATTGCAGGGAGATATATTTAAAATGTGGAAGGTACTTAAGCATGCAAAATAATTCAAGGTTTGTTCAAATATTTAATTTCTAGGTAACTTGTTATTTTTTCTTATTAAAATTGTAAATGAGTATGTTTAATGTGTTTTTTTCTGAGAAAACATCTTCGGAAGCAACATTATCTTTACATCATGCATACTGAGATTTATACATATAAACACATCTCTTCATCACTGTTTTTTAGCAAACCATATTTTAATAGCAAAGTACCAAATGTCAATGACATCATTTGATATGTTTAATAGCTTTTAAATTGACAGTAAATTCTACTTATTGGTCCAAAGGAAAGGTATTATTTCCTTTGACATATATTTATGATATTCAGCATTTCAGATGTCACATAAAATGCTAAGATGTTGATTTATTTCATGTAAAACCCAAAATTTAAAAGAGTTCATTACATACATACAGATAATTGTAAAACTTGATAAGATACAGAAAATTATTATAATAAAATAAGTCCTAACAACTAAAAGAAAAGAATCTACTAAGACTTCAGACAAGATATGCATTATGGTGAAACAAAGAATTCATATTAAGATTATTGCATAAAAGTATAATGATGTGGGATTCCCCTCTATATGCTGTGATTACCATTAATGAATAAAGCAAACTAGCTTGGCCTGATAGGGTAGAACAGACCAAAGCAGGGAAAACTAAACGGAATGCTGGGAGAAAGAAGGTAGAGTCAGAGAGGAGCCATGGAGCTGCCTAGACAGACAGATGCTGGGAAATATACCTGGTAAACAACTGTCATGTGGTAATGCACAGTTTAATGGAGATGGGTTAAATTAAGATGTGAGAGTTAGCAAATAAGAAGCTCTAGCTAATAGGCCAAGCAGTTATTTAATTAATGCAGCTTCTGTGTGATAATTTTGGTTCTGGGTGGCTGGGACAAACAAGCAGTCTCATTATTATGTTTGGGCCCTACATGGGGCATTTCCTCCAACAGAATAATTTTGATTAATAAATCAAAATAATGAAGAAAGCATTTTTAGAAATTACAAGCCAGTGGGTATGAGAGATAGTTCAGAAGTTACAAGCACCTGCTGATATTGCAGATAGTTCAAAATTTACGAGCACCTGATGATATTGCAGAGGGCCAAATTTGTTCCTAGCACCCATGTGATAACTCACAGTAATTCCAGTTCTAGAAAGTTTGAAACCCTCTTCTGTCCTATGTGGGCACCAGGCATATATGTGATACACAGACATAAATGCATGTGGGAAAAAGACTCATGCACAGAAATCAAAAGTAGGTAAGTTCTTAAAGACAATTTCTGTAATTTAAAAATTGACAATCCATTTTTTCTTTTTGAATAACCTGGTAGAGAAATGGTTAAACTATAGATCCACTATGTCTGTTCTTGACTGCTGTGGTAATTTAAATGCAATTAACGCCAAAAGCTCATAGAGAGTGGCACTTTTAGGAGGCCTGGCCTTGTTGAAGTAGGTGTGGTTTTGTTGGATGTAGTATATCACTATGAGGGTGGGCTTTGAGGTTTCTTACCCCGGAGTTCTGCCCAGTGGCACAGTTAATTTCCTATTGCCTACAAGATGTAGCATTCTCAGAGTTTCTCCAGTACCATGTCTCCCTCACGCTGTCATGCTCCCTGCCATGATAATTAGCTAAACCACTGAACTGTAAACTGCCACTGCAATTGAACGTTTTCTTTTATAAGAATTGCCGTGGTGTGGGTGTCTTTTTAGAGCAATAGAAACACTAATACAAATACTCAATGCAAGTTTTTTTTCATCAAAGTCACAGTGAATAAGTAAAGCTTCTTGAAAAGATACTTATTATTTTATTTTATGCATATGGATGTTTTCCTGCATGTATGTATGTATGGACAATACATGCATGCCTGATGTCCCAAGAGATCAGGAAAAGATATCAGATATCCTGGAACTGGAGTTAAGTATGACTGTGAGCCACCATGTGCATGTTTGGAACCAAATCTGTGTCATCTGGAAGAGCAACCAGTGTTCTTAACCAATGAATCATCTCTTTTTTTCTGAAGAAAAAAATCCAGTGAGAGAAAGGCCAACAGATGATTCTCGAATCAGTTAGTTAGCTGCAGAATTAGAGTAGAAAACATTTTATCTTTCCCCAGCTAAAACTCTAATGTTATGTTTCTTATAAATGAAAAGAATTCCCATGGCATCCTAGCATCATAGACCTTACAGCAGGGTAATATCTCATGAACTTTATAGGTTGTATGTACCACCTTAGCAGTTAGAGGTTAAATTATTTATCATTTTATGATGATATTCAGTGAACAAACACATATACTCAACATGAACTCTTGCTTTGCTGTGTTGACATATATTACAATGGTCCTCCCATTTTAAAGTTTAAAAAATTGATATAGACACCAAGATCTTACATAGAGAAGGGGCAAAAGGAGTCTACACAGGGGAGAAGGAACATGGTGGGGACTGAAGAACTGGAGAATCAATAGAAACACTGTTACGAGGTGGTTATGAAATGCCAAACATCATACAGATATCACAGAGCAGATAATTAGAATATTAGTTTCCTAAATATACACATGTTAAAGTGACTATGGAGGAAGTAGTTCTGTTGATGTTGCAATGTGAGAAGAATGTTGTTGGTTTTGAGTACAGAAAAGATATTATTGAATGGGAAGAAGCAGAACATTCACTTATCAAAATTAAACTTAAATGAAATATATCATATATTACTTTACTATAAAAATGTTGGTGTTTTACTTAATTATTTCATATAATAACATTATTTTATGGTTTCCTTGATACCATAATTTTGTAAAAATATTCTCAATTCATTCATAGCTTTAAAATGTTAAATGTTTGTGCTTCTTTTGTAGGAAACAAAGTTTTCATGTTAGCTTTAATATAATACTTGATAAAAGAAAGAAACTTATTGAGAAAGTTTGGATTCTTGCATGGAAATAGTCAACCTCTACATATTAAAATCAACTATCTGAAAGCATAAAAACAAGACCACTACAATATTTTATAGATTTGGGAAGAAAAATATTTTGTATGCATATATATAACTTTTATCTCATTATTATTTACAGAAAAGTTGCAAATGAAAATTTAATTTTTCCAAATTCAAGTCCAAACGTGATATAATGATGTAGTTCTTATGAAACCAAGTCATTTTTGAATGTAGCAATTAGCCCACACCTTTTTTTTTTCTTGACTAAGTGTTATCTATCAGTTGACTCTTCCTGTTTATGCATATCAGGGTATCTCAGAGTATGATTCAGTCCTTTAAAAGAGCACAATGGCAGAGCCCTAGGCAGCAGGCGGGGCCCAGATGTCTATGCCTTTGAAACATCAAATGAAGCAGTGCTGAGCTGAGCAGATAATAATTTTACTTTACTAGTTTTCTTTGAGTTTAATAATTCAACCTGGGCTCCAGAGTTTAACTTATTGTACTTCAGAATTTGGAAAAATTAATTATTCTTAACTTTTGAAACAGGTTTATGTTTCAAAAGCAATAAATGTGTTCCAGAAAATTTTAATTGTAAATTGTTAGCCAATTTCTATTAACTATCAATAATTATGAAAATTATGAAACATATTTAAAATATAGTGTTTTGATATAACATTTAAAGTAACATTTAGTTTACGATAGATTTTTAAACAGCTGTAGAGCTTAAGCAAATTCAAGCCTATAATACACTATCACAATTATGACAAAATTAAAACTATTTGATATAAATTGATTTATACTGAAATGTAGACTAAGAGTATCATTGTAGACATGGAATTCAGATGCAAATTTCTAAAGATGTTTTCATGAAAAATTAATATGAACATATGTTTTTATTTAAAAATACCGACAAATAAAGAGACACTAAAGAAAACATACTATTTAATACATTTCTGCTGTATACACAACACATATATAAGTAAGCGCTTTCATAGATGATCTTCTAGTCTCCTCAATCTAGAGACTTGGTATGTAATTTTATGTATTTTCATGTGTATTTAAATGATGGAGAGGATAAAAATGAAAATGTCTCTTCTATCATTTTAACATAAACAATTTGGGAGTCTGTACTAGAGAATCAATATTTCTATTACAAAGCTATAAGCTCCAAATGCCTTTTAAATATCCAAGATAAAATTGCCATAAAGTATCAAGACAAGATATACACTACTGACTTACAGAACAACTGATGGCCTATAACATAAACATTTACATCAAGAGCATTTGGATGTATTTATAAATACATAGCTACAGATAAGATTATTTAGGTAGCAAATGTAGGTAGCAACAAGAATGGGCTGCATGGCAAGATTCCAATGAGTTTTAGTACTAACAGACTAAGACTTGAGAGAGAATGAAGCCCAGGAGGCTAAGAGAGATGAACCACTGAAGGAATCAGACAGCAGCAGTTGGTGGAATACTGCAAACTATAAGGGGAAAAATGTTTCAGACAGGAAGCATGAATCTGACTAAAAACTCCTGAAATGCTGAGAGTAGTAAAAGTTACAAACTTGAGACTGATTGGAAAGATCACTATCACTTGAAAATTTGGACATAAAGTATTGCCTCTTTGAGCCTTGGGATGGTACAGAGGAAACAACAATCTATGTTAACAATAGGTTGTGACATTTCAGTTACTAATATGGAGTAATTTTAAAAGCTCTAGGACAGACCTTAGCATATAAGTAGTTCACTAAATGTTACTGGAATGTGTGAAAATACAGAGATGGTGACAATAAAGATTACTCACATGAACTCAATCAATAACAGTGAGAAATAAGTATTCCAGAACATCACCAGGCTTTTGTTTTCTTATCAACATGGAGTCACCATAAAGTTTCAGTATAGTCATTAATGCATATTCCAGGAAAAAGAAAAATCACTAGAACCTATTGAGAGTTCTTCTCTCCTTCAAGAAGTACATCCCTGATACTAACATGTTTTTTTCAATAATATTTGAAAAATATTTTTTTCTAGATTGGAGGCATAGATATATGTGATGTAAATCATATGTGTTCTTACCCTAATCAATCTTGTTTTCCTTCCATGTTATAGTTTCCATAAACTTTATCCAGCCATGCTTTTCCATGGAGTCATTCAAAGGTGACAGAAAAATAAAATTGGCAGCATTGATTTTGCAATTTCTTTTTATTTCTTTCTTTTATTATATCATGTTCAACATAGGATATAGAACCCAGAACCTTGTGTTCGCAAACCAAGCACTCTATTGCTGAGTCATATGTGCAGTCACAAAAACGAAACAAAACAAAACAAAAACCAGGCCAAAAAAACAAAGCAAAACTTTCAGTAACAAAATTTCAGCAATGTAGATTACATCAAGTTCAAACATGATGTCATCAAAATAATTCAGAAGACAAAATTCAAGAACTATGTAACATGGGAGATAAAAATCAAAAAGTATTGAAGTCGAAGATATGAAAGCCTGCAATCCCACAAACTTTCCCTTATACATTAAAATTCTTGCAATCAAAGTTTAACATTGTTACCTTCATCTTTAAATCAATATAGTATTTAAAGAGCAGTCTGAGCCCTCCTGTTCAGAAATTCACACAATTCCTGTGAGCTGTGGACAATGAAGTCATCAGTGAGGGGATCGTAAGGCAAGTAGCTCAGTTTGCTGCTGGGAAACTAGAAAGGTGATGGGAAATAATGTTTTGGCAGAGGAAAAGACATCAATTTGAGCAGGTATTGACTTTTCTGTACATAAGTTGAGAAGGAAAGACATGAGAAGTCCATGAATCTGCAAAAAGATGGGCTTAGGATTTGCTAGGTGAGTGTAAGGCATGAAAAAAGAAAGTCAAATAGAGAAGAGATTGAGGAATGACTGCAAATTTTTAAGACCACAATAAAGGTAGTAATTTGGGAGAATAGAAAATAGGCAATACTGGGTCACAACAAAGGGTATCCTGGAAAGATTGTCTAGAGGAGTTTTTAGGGGCTACTGACAATAGGTATTTGAAAAGAAAGAGTGATAGCAATTGGGATTTACTATGCCACAGTTTAAAGAATGATCATTTGTTAGTAAGCCTGGCATGTGGATGCTTGATAGACTGAACATATGTTTAATTTTCCTAAGATGATCACATTAATGTTTATCATCCCATTTTCACATATTATGCATAAGTTTTTTTAATTTTTTTATTACTCTTTAGGAATGTGGTAGGCAGGCATGGTGCCTGACTCTGTAACTTTAGTTCTTAGAAGCTGAGGCAGGGGAATTGCTGTGCTTTCAGGGTTATTCCATACGACAGTGTTTCCCCAAGAGGCTAAGCTACAGAGCGGGATCCTGTCTTTATCCCTCCTTCGCTAAATCAAACCAAACCACAACATGACAAATGCAACAAGCTTTATAGAGTAATGCAAACTGGCTGCCTTATGCTTTTAGTTTTCTCCCTGTTTGCTCTATTAGGATATGGACACTTATATAAAACAAGAGTGCTTACCTTGACAAATAGTTCTATGTGAAAAACAGCTGGCATTAACCCCATTCCCACCTCCCAGTACATTCCAGATATAATTTCTCTCACTGTCCACTCAAAGAAGCCACTGTATATTATACTGATGCATCAAACTTCCCTTGACCACAAGCAACAAAATGGTGTCAACTCAGATCTAAGGTGAGGAGATGTCAAAGCCAGGGTCTCTACTATCTGTTTAAAGTCATACTTTCATACCCCAAGCCATATACAGAGCTGTAAGGATACTGCAAGGAAGACTGTTGGGAAAGCCACTGACTAGAGAAGTGTCTGAAAGCAAGGGGTTACGGGGCTCTATAGGAGCACTGTGATACTGAGAAGCTCACGAAACTCAAAAACGAAAGAGTTTAGTAAAGCAGTGCTTACATTACTGGAAAATTAATAGTTATGATCACGTCTCAATATAGCAGTAGGCTATATCCAGCTACAGAAATATGACATGCTTTATTGTGTAAAGTATGACTTTTCACGTAGATCAAATTATTTCTTAATTAAATTACCTGTTTTCAATTACAAATACACTTATGCATACATGGAAACTGAAGGAATGACTGTATCTTGCCTTCTTTATAAGATATTATACTTTAAAATTTTACCAAGAAAAAGTACATTTTAATTTATAATATTTAGCATTGTGGATTTACATAAATTCAACAAACTGTTTTTAAATCCTTTATGTTGAAAGTGAATGTTGAATATTTTGAAGTATTCCTTGCTGTAATGTCACCCTTTCGTTTTTTTTTATTTTGGTAAGAAATGATATAATGTAAATATAGATCACAAATTAGGAATTTCAAATGATCTGCAAACATATTCATGTAACAGAGCTTCAGTGATATATATATATATATGCATATGGATGTATACATATACATCATGTGTATATTTATCATATACAACACATCACATATATTATAGACCACACATTTATCATGTATAATTAATGCCATATACAGCATATTATATGTGATATATGTAAAATCACATGCTACATGAATAACATATAAAATGTTATATTGTGTGCATATATACTATATGACACATATAATTTGTAGTCAAGTATACCTCATCATTACCTTAAGAATGCCTTTCTTGCTGGGCGGTGGTGGCGCACGCCTTTAATACCAGCAATCGGGAGGCAGAGGCAGGCAGATCTCGAGTTTGAGGCCAGCCTGGTCTACAAGAGCTAGTTGTAGGACAGGCTCCAATAGCCACAGAGTAACCCTGTCTCGAAAAACCAAACAACAATAAAAAAGAATAACTTTCTTTTTCTTTCTCTTGAAGAAGGTAATTAGTTATCATTGGCCATATATTCCCCAGATGCATAAGACATGAGGTTTTGGAGTAACAGAAAGGATTGTAGTGTTCATTATTAATGTTTATTACCTTTATTATAATATCTTCCTTTATTTTTCTTATAAGATATATTTTTGGATACCTCTAGAAAGTGCATAACTATTTTAATTCCATATATTAAAGAGTAGATTCTAAGTAATACATAACTGTATAAATGCTGCATACAACTTTGTGTTTTAAGAAATACGTCCTTTGTACCTAGCAAGAATATCGTTACTAATTTAGAATTGATTGAGATAAGTTAGGAGCTCCTCTTTATCTCTCTATAAAACAATTTGGTTGAGTTTCAACTGTGTACTTGTCAAAGCCATAGGATCCTGAACAACCCTGTCAACACTGATTTCCTGTACACTGACATACATAAATTAACTATCCCTGCTCTTTTCCCAACCTCTTGTGTGTTTCCATCAAAGCTCAGTTTCCTAGACAATTATGTTTTGTTGCTAACTTAAAAGAGCCCTGGACAACATGCATAGAATAACTTACACTAGTGTCAATGGAAAGAAATGTACAAGCAGTGGGATGGAAAGAATGTGAGTAGGCAACTAAATGGGCTTTAATATCATCAGAGGAAGCCCTTTGAGTGCCCTAAATCTAAAGAACATATCGAATATTTTGTACAAGAAGATCAATATATTCAATACATCACCTTAATTATTTTCATGCTCAGGTATTTAGAGTTCAGGGAACTGTTCCAAAACAAAGTATGGCAGCAGATTTCACACAATTATGTTCCACTTATTGAGTGATCAGCTAGCATGAGGCATAAAAGGCTAAAACCAAATTAGACACAGCTTGGAAAACACGAGACAATACTCGTGGGAAAACTGATCTTAAGGAAAGGGATAAACTGGGGGTTTGGAACTGAGTGATAGATAGCCATATAGGTAAGGCAAGGAAATTGAGGACTGAAAATCTGACATAAATGATCCAAGTAGACAAAAAGGCAGTGCAATGGTACAATAGGCAGGAACTTCCTATAATCATTTTCTTCATAAAACAGAATGGAATTTTCGCCAGCACCTGGAGAGAAATGTCTAAGTGTGGTGTCTGCAGAGATAGAGAGATGGGCTACGTAAGCTTTATGGTAGCAGTGGCAAATGTGGCTGTGCTTATAGGCTTTAATTAAATGTCAGACGCTGGTTGCTTGCTGATTTGAACACTATGAAATTTTGGTCTCCCAAGAGTTGTGGCCAGATTCATTTCCGACTTCAGTGTTCCTATCTATGTTATCAAAACTTTTGGATTTCAGAACATAAATATTTGAATTCATATGATTAATAAGCTTATTTTTTGAATATTTATTTGTTTACTTCAACACTGTAGCTTTGTAAACTATAAGGAAGTAAGTTATCAGTTTTATATGATCCTATTAATTAATATATAGAAATACCTGGTACAGTATTGTATAAAATTTTAAAATGAACTTAATATAAAATCACTATTTCTTTTTTAATTAAGAATTTTAATACAATCTTTTCTCATTTTACATAGCTATCCTCATTCCCACGGCCTCCACTCCTCCTGTCCAACGTTCCCCAAACCCCACCCCCATCTACCCCTCAGAAGGAGTTTAAAAAAATCTGATACTTCACTAAGTCCCTCCCCACATATGTAGGCTAACTAAGGTATCCCTCTGGAAAGAATGTGTTCCAAGACACCTGTTCAAGAACTAGGAATAAATCCTGATCCCTCTTCACAAGCCCCAGTGGTCCTAGTTTGGTCCTATGCAGGATCCCTTGCTATCAGTCCAGTGTCAGGAAGCTCTCACTAGCTCAGGTCAGCTGTTTCAAACACTATTTCTAAGTGTGTTATGGTATAGTTATATGAAAACGTTGAATTATGAAAGTGAATGTTTATTTAAAAATAAAAGATAAAAATTAAGCAGTAATACTAAGAACAACGTTTATGTGCTTAAGTAGCATGTTGATATATGTTTCATTTTCAGTTTAAATCAATACTTTAATATTACTAATTTAAAAGTATCAATATTACCACTTAATAATATTGTTAATGCATTAAAATTTAATATTATATTCAAAGTTGTTAATATTTGTTTTTAATATTATCTTTTATATTTAAAATATTTTTATTTACAAGAGTGTGCTTGTTTGTATATGTGTCATATGCATATCTATCTATCTATGCATATGTAATAAAATATGAGAATCAAGGCATTGAAGAAAAATACTTAACTACACTGTAACATATAGGGTTAAAAGGGAATAATTTTAAAAAATGATTAAATTGGCAAGAAATAGAAAACAAAATACACAGAGATAAATACACTGAAAATATTTTTGGAAAGTCATATAGAAACCTACTACTATAGAAGCTACTGAAAATATTCACTTACATGTATGAAAAAAGTTTAAAAGGAGATAACATATAAAAGGGCAAAAATCCTCTGTCTAGGAAATAAAAACTCAGTGCCAAAATGGGTTACCTCTCTTAGTGTCATTGGTAAATTATGTTCTGTAAACCTCAAGACAGTATGGCTTTTTCCCATCCATCTTGCTTACTCTTTAGCACTTGATGGTAAAACTCTATTGATGAAGATCTCACAGCATATTTGAGTCAATGAGCAAAGAATAATCAAGCTAGTATCCATATGGAAGTCAAATGCCTGATGGTAAGTGGTATGCATCCTAACAAGAAGGAAATATGATCAGAACACATTTATGGAAATACAAAATTTAGTTTAAGATGAACAAAAGGCCTCCATTTAAAACCATAAATGCTCTTGAGTTCTCAGTAGTCCTCATTGTCCACTGTTTTTGATTCTACTGCAAGTACTGGCTTTGTGGGAGCCTAGGTAGTTTGGATGCTCACCTTACTAGACCTGGATGGAGGTGGGTGGTCCTTGGACTTCCCACAGGTCAGGGAACCCTGATTGCTCTTTGGGCTGATGAGGGAGGGAGACTTGATCGGGGGAGGGAAATGGGAGGCGGTGGCAGGGAGGAGGCAGAAATCTTTAATAAATAAATAAATTAAAAAAAATAAGTAAATAAACCACAGAACCACCAGAAAAAAAAACCATAAATGCTGAAACTTCTAGTAGAAAATCTCAGGTAATACCCTTCCAAATGTCTGGGTAGGTAAGAAATTCCAGAACAGAGAGCACTAATACCATAGGAATAGATCCAGAGTATCAGTAGACAAGAGCACATGTAAATAAAAAGTATCTAAATACCAAAAGTAACTGTCTGCAGGGGAATCAGCCAGCAAGCAGGAGAAAAGATTTATCTCTGAAGCTATACTTCAGAGATGAGGCCAAAATCTAGCATTTACAAAACTGCACACTGTATATATAAATTATATATACAATGTGTGTATATATTAATAGTTGTATAAATGGTCTACAAAACTTAATTAATAGTTTTTTTTAGAAAAAGAACCTGACAATAACTATTCTGTAAAAAAAGTTAAATGTCCTTAACAAACTCAAAAGGCCCTACTCCTAGGTGAAGAGTTAAAGAAAATTAATGAACACTGAGAAAGGGAGAATTATTCTCTCAGAGATGGTACTTCTCATTCGTTATCTAAGAGCAAGGACTCCGTCTTAAAATATTTATATATGATTTAAATATATGTATATGCATCACTAAATATACTAAGTATTGTATTTGTATATTTTATGTATTGTACATAAAACAATAATAGTTAACCAACTATGTTGAAATGTCAACTGATGTTATTTCTGTTTAGGTTTATTTAGACTACCATAGTGTTGAGATTATATAGGTTATGCTTCCTTATTCTCTACAGAAGAAAAAAATCTTGCAGCATATGTCTTGGTCCTCTGGCTCGTGCACACTTTCAACCTCCTATTCTGAGATATTCTCTGAGCCTTAAGTGTAGGTGTTGTATTTTAGATATACCAATTTGGGCTGAGCACCCTTAAGTCACTTGTCATCTGCATTTGACCAACTGTGGCTTTCTATAATGGCTTCCACATGCTGCATAATGTAGTTTCTTTGATGAGGGTGAGAACTACAGTTCTCAATGAGTATATAAGTAAGCACTAAAAGTAGAATTTGAAATTTTTCTGGTTTAGCAAGGTGGCAGCAGTATATCCTCCTCTAGGTCTAATCAATGACCTTACCAGCCATGGATAGCTTTCTAGGTTTACAGTACCATGTCTTAATTCTCCCTGAATGAACAGACCATAAAACTAATTAGACAACTTGTTCTTACCTCCAAGATAGAAGAAGTACTTTTGTGGATCTCCTACTATGCTAGTCACTATTGTGGTTTATAGGTATCATATCTGGGCAGGAGAATTGCTTTCTTTTCTACCTTGACTGCTAAATCAGAATGGCTAATGCCAAGCTAGCAACTTCCAACAAATGCTGGCAAAAGACGAGAGAGGAGGAGTCCTAATTCAGTACTGATGAGATTGCAAACCACTGCAGCCTCTCAGGAAACCAGTGTGAAATCTCAAAAATGAAAAAACAAATGTACCATATGACAAAGATGTAGTGCTTCTTGACAGATGCCTAGAGGACTGTAAATTCTACTCCAGAGACATTTGCTCAGACATTTTCAATGATATTGTCTTCATAATAGCTAGTAAAGGAAAAGAAACTAAACGCCTCCAATGGATGGGTGGATAAGGATTATGTGATACAGACACACAATGAAATTGTATTCAACTCTAAAGAATAATGGAATTAGTAGGTATATAAATGAACTAGAAAACATGATTGTGAGTGAAGTCAAGAAGTTTCAGAAAGATTAATGTCCTCTATTCTCTCTTTTGTGTTAGTGCATAACGTGGAGTAACCACAGAAATGGGGACAGTAAAAAGGGACCATAGTAAGAGTGAAAAAACTCTGGAGAGGGGAAAAGCAGTTTATAGGGATGTGAAAGGAGAAGTGAGAAAACGGGTGAGGGACTTAACTTTGAAGAGCCAATAAGAGAGAATACAGCTGGGGGAGAATGAATGGATAATACTAAGGATGTTTGAACAAAACAATTAGTAATAATACGCTGCTCTTGGAGGGGGCATTACCGTGCCACTTAAGGTACACATAAAAGCAGAAGCATTCACTCTTGTCTTCTGTGAACACAAATGCTCTACTTTTCCTTTTTAAAATAATGTTGGTGACTGCATCTGTCTAGCTTTGAGTTTCTTCAGAACTGATATCATAAATGCATGTTTAATTTTATATGATCTCAATTTCATACATCAATTGAAGTCATTATATAATATCTGTCTATGAGTCTAATAATTCAGTATATTATTTTTTTACTTTGCATATGTATTTTTTGAGAAATTTTATAGCTAGGTTTACTGTGGACATTTTTCTTTATTTCTTTTTTTTGTTGTTATATTTTTTATCTGGTTTCATTTTGAGAGTAACATTGATTTCATAGAAGAGGTTTAGAAGTATTGGTATTAGATTATCCTTAATATTAGAAAATATTTAGCAATTACTCCATCTAGTTCTGAGATATTTTTAATTTTATCTTTTGTTTAAAAGAGGCAAAAATAAATATGGTGTCTATCTCATTGGTTGTCAGTTTAAATTATATGTTCTATATTTAATTTCATTGGGACATATGTCTTTAAATATTAATTCTCTAACTGAAGGTTTTCTACAGCTGTTAAATGTAAACTTTGAAAGTATGAATATATGATAAACTGATATTTAGTGATTCATTTGAATCTGTAATAAAAAAACTCCCAGTTCATCTCCAATTTAATAATTTGTGTTTCTTTCTCTTTTAGTTTGACTGGAAATTTATTGATCTTCTTAATATTTTCAAAGAATGATCATTTTGAGTAATTATATGTATATCCTTAGTTTATTTCATTAAATTTATTACTTTTAGATATCTCTACTTATAATCCTAATTTGCATTTGGCTTCAATTTAGTTTTATAAGGTCTACAGGTATATAACTACAATATTTATCTGAATTCTTTCTAATTTTGTTTTAAATAAATTTATCCTTTGACAGATCCATACATGTATTTAATGCACTTTGATTGTTTTTATCCCCTACACACTCCCCTCTCTAATTACTCTTATCAACCTCCTTTTTACAAAAAAAAAACCCTCTTTTTGTGAATGACATTTTTGTTGTTGTTGTTGTTATTGTTGTTCTATGAACTATGATGTTTAACCAGGGCATCTTTGTGGCCATGGCTTCGTACCTTTCCATGGGAGACTGAGTGACTCCCTAGTTGGAATACAACTGAAAAAGTGACCTCCACTCTACCAGAATTTTTCAGTAGTCCATAGTTGAGCAATAAGAAGTGTGAGTCCATCAACCCCTCCCCCATCTATGACTGGTTATCAACAGTCCCACTCTTGTACAGACACACTACACATAGCCCCAGAGACCGTGAGTTCAAGATTGAAATGACTGTGCAATGCCTGAAAGTTATAATTTTACAACCGTTCCTATTTTCTAGCTCTTAAACATTCTTTCATTCTCCATTAAACAATGCTCTCCAAACTTTAGGATGGAGGGGTCATGTAAATGCCTAGTTTGATGTTAAGCATTCAGCTGTCACTATTTCACAGCACCTGGAACAGCCATATGCTTTTTGATTCACTTCAAAGACAGGCTCCTACGAAAGGCTAAGAGTAATTTTATCTGTAAATATAAACTGATATTTAGAAGGCAGTTTGATGAAATTTGATTTAGCTGAATAACAGTTAAAAATCCCCACAACACCAAGAGGCAATGATTGCCACATACTTTAAAATAATAGATTCCCTTATGTAAAATGGGTCTTAAAACTGAACTGCTTACTACACAATAGTTGTGCCACTATTTAAAAAGTGAGCACTTCTTTCCAGGAAGGTTAGTATGATAGATCACTGGATTCAAAACTGGGTGAGACAATTGATGCCAAGCCTTTCCCAATGAACTGCATAACATCTTAGGCACTGTGAAAACCTGCCAGCAGAAAGGAATTTTCCAGCCCAGTTCAAGCCTGATTCCCCATGCTTTCCAATCAAGTTATGTAATGGCATCAGCAATAGGGTTGTGTTATCTTGTTCTCATGGACAATCGAAAGGAGTACCAATGTCCTGTATTATTTTGAATGCTTATTTTGGTTCCCTGACCAACAACTCCTGTAGAAATATACCACATCTAACCAAGAGGTTTTATTTCCTAACTCATTATTGTTTGGAATAGTATTATTATTCATGAAAAATATCTACCTTTTAATTCTTTTATTAAAATTACATTTTAACTTGCTTAAGATATAGTACATTCTCTTTTCCAATATATGATCTCACACCTATGCCCATACAAACAGCTCTGAAATAATTCAGTAGGCATCTAGTTTTTTTTTAAGAGAGAGCACATGAATTTAGGAAGGAAAGTGCATGGGAATTATAGGAAAATAATGAGAGGACAAAGTAAAGGAAATGGAATATATATAAGCACATTAAAGATATTTATAAAAATTAAAATAATTAATTTAAAAGAGTACATGTTCATATTTTTCATATGTAGATGATGTTAGTTAACCCTCTACCACATGTCACTCATCTCGCTTATTTCCCTACTCATTTCTGCACCAAAATTATTGCTACACTCTACTTTCATTTTACATGTGCTTTTCTTTTCTGATGATCTTAAGAAATTCTATGTTCCCTGTGACTACTAATTCCCCGACTTTTACTGGTATTCTATGTCAAGCACATCAAAGGATTAGAAGCAGGATTTGCATATTACAGAAAGCATGCAGTACTTGTGTTTCTGTGTCCAAATTACTTCATTGAGTATTCTACTTTCCATTCTAGCAAGTTAGTTTCAAATTGCCTAGTACAATTTTTCTTTATAGGTGAATAAAATTTCATGGCATATATGCACAACATTTTCCTTACCTTTTACCAGTGCATAGACACCTAGGATGATTTGATTTCCTAGCAATTCTGAATATAAAAGCAAACGAACATGAATAAGCAAGTATCCCTGTAATAGGATATAGCATCATTAGGGTATATACGTACACTCAGGAGTGGTATAACTAGGTCATATGAAGTTACTTTTCAAGCTTTCTAAGAAAACACCAGACTTATTTCCAAAGTGGCCACACTAGTGCAGACTCACTTCAAATATCTAAAAGTGTTTCTTTGCCTCAAATCACAGTGATGGGGGTCATTCTTACAGGGCAGAAATGAAATCTTGAAATAATTTAAATTTGTGTTTTCATGATGGCTAAGGATATTACAATTTTCTTTTCCTGCATGTTTTTTTTCCACTACCCCCTCCCCCAGCCAGCTGTTTGCCTTAGTTCTGTCCATCAGGATTTTTACATCAAGTTATGTTCCAGACTTGCTGTGATCCATGTAACTCCTCTACCCTATGGCTAGGATGGTTGATGTTGGGAATTTCTCAGCTTCCCAGTCCCTTACCCCATTTCTGCTAGCTATTTCCACCATTTCTACAACTTTATGTCTGCTGATCCTACCCACATGCTACCCACCTTCTTCCCTTGTATTCTTCCAGGACTTAATTGTCTTTTTATGGGACAAGAATGGATGTTGGCAGATGATTAAAAGTATTGCCGATTTCTCAACTCTAGAATCCATTCTATCCTTTTTGTCTTGTATCTATGAGATGCTAAGTTTCATTCTTCTGCCAGTTTGTTAAGGCATAAGGAATTCAGCCTCACAAAGATTTTCCTGAGCTCCAATCTCTTGCACTAAGAAATATAAGTGTGAGTGAAGTGAAAGTATTTTCGATAACATAAATTTAATGCTATATATTTAAAAACATTACCATATATATGGTTTATATACTTATATATGTATATAAACATATATATTTGTATATATACATATATAGCATATATACAGAAATATATATGTCCAGAGCTAATACACACACAAACATACATACACATATTAGCTTTGGAATAATTTGTGTGCAGCTTTTCACAAAAGGGATAATTTTAGAGCACCACACAATGCTCTGATATTTCAAACTACACTACTGAAATACTATTTTTTATAATTATTTTTATTTTATGTGTGTTGATTTTTGCCTGCATGTTTGCCTGATCTTGGAATTACAAACAGTTGTTAGCTACTATGTGGCTGCTGGAATTGAACCTGGGTCCTCTGGAATAACAGTCAATGCTCTTCATTGCTGAGCCATCTCTCCAGCGCCTGAAAAAATCTTAACATGTTTACAGGTGTTTTTATAGTTGATATCTAAGAATCAGCTGATAGTATGAGAGGCATTTGTAGACATGAGGTCAATACCAGCAGAGTTTTAGAAGATTGATTTCCCTGAGGCAAACCTTGTGATTTTCATGTCCTACTAAAATCCAACTCTAGATCAAAATTGCTGATTCTGTAAAAGTACGTTTAAGAAGCATTGCTAAGATTAGCTCAAAAAAGCTGCTAAGAAAATAAGAGTGTGAAATTCTACAATAAATGCTGATAAGAATATATAGTTGCCTAAGTAGAAAGAAATCAGCTCATTCCCCCAGGCTGCTAACACTAATTGCCCTGGGTAGAATGAAGAACAAGAAAGACATGCGATTTAGAATAAAGCACTCGCTGCCACAGCCCTCTCTTTAATTTAGTTAAGCAATAGATAGTAATGGAATTTTCCTCCCTCCAAACCATGTCTCAAATCAATTAATTTATTTAGGCAATGCCATTGTTTTTTGCTTCATTTCCCTCCCGATGAAAGTTTTCCTGCAACACTCCAGGCAATTCAGCCTCAAATTCCTTCTGAGAGTACTGTTCATGTTGAGAAGTGCTGCATTGCCGGCATGTTCTGCAATATAGAAAAATAGAGGCAAATGCCACACAGAACCACTGGATCAATACATAATATAAACTAAAACCACAGAAGATTCCAAACTTTAATATTAAGCTTAATAGGAAGCTAACATTCATGAGTACAGAATAGAATAAAATAAACAAGGATGTTTGAGAGTACTTTTTTTTCCCCTCTCACGTTGCAATTGTAATGAGCTCATTAGAAGCATTATCAAATAAACTTTGTGTTCACGGTAGAACAGAAGAACTAACAAAAAAGGAAAAATGAAAGAAGATGAGTACAGGAGGAAGACACAGGATAAAATGACTTGCATGTCCTTAAGAGATTGTTGTTGTTTTTTTACCTTATAAGTAAAGTCAGTAGAAAACCTCTCTCCAAGAAAACACTTGAGTTTAAATTTTACACTTCAAGAAATTGTTTAGTCAAAAAAATCAAAAATTATGAATGCTAATCTCTATTAGGTTATGACATATTTTCATTATTATGTCAAATATTTTGCATAATACAATCTGCTAAAATTAAAGTGAAGCAAAATATTGTGTTTAAATTTTAAGATTTAGATTTATGTTAAAAATCCCCTATCATGATTTCATTTTAATTCCAGGGTTATAAATGCCTTTAGTATGTTTTGATTTTCAATTTGAGGGTGTTTTCAGAATCAAGTACTTTTGTAAGGCATTCTATGCTTTCAGGAAACAGTTTTTTAATCATTATTGTATTAACTTCCACTGGGTTTAATATGATATTGTTTAATATGATATCATTTTATATTATATTGTCCAAAGTGTGTTTATTTTAAAACACTGAACATCACTCATCATTTTAGTATTAAAAGGTTTAAAAGAACGAAACATAAATTAGGGAAACTTTGTTCCTTCACAATTGCGCAGTTGAATTATTAGAGCCACACTTATGATTTAATCTCTAAAGCATATGGGAAACCATAGCATTCAAAAATGTAAAAGATTATTTGCTATTAATGTAATGACCTCTGTATTATTATTTGTACTTTCCCTGTAAAATGATAAACTGTTCATGAATCTGTTATACTTGTTGTCATCAAATATTTGAGCATTTGATATTGTGGAATCTGCTACCATATTTTCAATATGAAAGATAATTCTTTTCTAAACCATTATACACGGTATCTGTGATGTTCTTTAGCATGATAAAAACAGAATATTTACTTTATTAAGTATTCATAAGCAATGACTGTTCCCTAATTCCGTAGAATCATCTATCCAGGGTAATCATGCTGTAGCAACTACTTTCTGTGGTAAAACTGCTTGATATTCCTAGTAACATGCATTCCTACATTCAACAGTGTTAGTACTCATCCATCAACCACAGTGAAGTGATGAGACTTCACCTCATAGCAGCCCTGACATCGCCCTGATCGCTACTCGTTCTGCTTGTCAGCACTTTGTGTCATTAATGGACAGGCAGTTGAAACCAAAATCTCAATTGTTTTCTTAATGCAAATTTTTTTCTGCTCAATCATCTGTTCATGTGGTTTATATGATCCCTGAGGGTACAGAGCCAAATATAGGTAATAAGGCTTGTTGAGGTTGACTGACTGTGTCCCTAGAAATGTCTTATTCAGCTAATTTGACACTGCAGTTAAAAACAACATATAAACTAAGAATAAGTACTTCTGTTAAATTTTTCTATTAATTTACACCCAGTCCCTATAAAACAAAGATCAATTATTTATTTTCAGTCAATAATTTGCATAAAATTGAAGAATAAAATATTTTACTGCAAGTAGATATTTAAAAGAAAGTAGAAAAAAATCCAAGAGTTAGGCTATAAAATCAAATTACATAACCCTATAGACTTCCTAAATAAAAGGTTGGATTATTTCATATATGTAATGTTTGTGTCTTAATGCAATGAACTAGGTGTATGGAGTAAATGAAACAATTACACAGTGTTCCATCTGAGTATCTAAATATAATTTGAATAAAACATTCCATTTGAGTGTCATAAGTAGATTTGGTTTAAAAACAATACATTATCAGAGAAAAATGTATTTTTGTATACTGATTAAGAAAAATGGTCAGAACCAGAGGCCAGAGCATTCCTAGGTACCTTGGTGAGGACATTGCCCACCACCTGCTAAACCCCCTTAAGCCAGTTAAATAGCCCAGGCTGCACTCCCACTCCTGGGTCCCATATTGTAGTCTACTTCTTTGGAAGAAGTCTTTGACTTTACCAGAGGCAAAATAGGATTAAGGAATCCGAGGTAAAATACTGCCCATAGCCAGATAACAATTCTTAAAACCCACCAAATAACTCAGACTGTACTCTATCCCCTGGGCTCCTTATGGGGGCCCACAGTCCTGGAAGCCTTACAGGAGGGCAGACTGGTCCTAGGAACTTGGGTAGGACACTGTCCACCACCTGCAAAATGCCTTGAAGTTCTGCTCTAATACCCCAGTTGATACCCCCCCCCAGTTACCCAATACCTATATACCATACCATAGTCTACAACTTTGGAAGAAGTCTTATGCTTTATCAGAAGCCGTAGGTGGAGGTATTAAGCAGCAAAACTCTCAATCATTACTGAAAGGAATTACATGTTGAAGAGCCACCATGGGGGAAGAGTTTGGAAGTTCCTTTCAAACTACACATATGCCAGCCTATTGAAAAACTCTTGTTGACACAACAGCATAACTATTTATGGATCCTTTATTCATAATTGCAGCACTGGGGAACAAACTCAATAGGTGAAGTAAAATATGAGATTTAATTAATGCAATGGATATATTATTATTCCACATTAAAGAACAACGGGAAGACACTTATAGAAAATATACTGAACTAGGCTGGCCTCAGACTCAGAGATTCACCAGCCTCTGCTTATCCAGCACAAGGCCTCAGCTCCAAGGTGGAGGTGGTGAGATACTGAGTGCAATTACTAACTTCGAGACAATATAAAAAAATTACACTGTAGTTTTTATTCTATGACATAATGGCAAGA
This sequence comes from Neodon shergylaensis, assembly GCA_025134845.1. Taxonomy (NCBI): domain Eukaryota; kingdom Metazoa; phylum Chordata; class Mammalia; order Rodentia; family Cricetidae; genus Neodon; species Neodon shergylaensis. The sequence continues at coordinate 15,867,990 of JABTXL010000001.1, forward strand.
GTAAAATTATGGGGATATAAAAGCATCAGTGATTTCGGGGTTATCAGATAGAAAAGTATGAGTAGGAAGAACACAGGAATTTATGGCTGTGGAAATACTCTTTGTGATTCTCTATTGATAGTACAGGTCAGTGTATATTTGGGCAGTTTCAAAGAATACACAAGACTGATCCCCAGTGCCCCATAGATTTTGGATAGTGTTGTGTCAATGTCAGTGTATATAGGACATAGATATGAATTGAGAGCTGATGCTGAGAGACTAATGTGGGTGTCAAAAGAAAAGGTCTTATTGCACTTCGTAGCTTACTGAGAATCAAAATTGTTCTGATAATTAAGTTATATAAAGAAATCTTGCATCAGTGTTCAGCTGAGTACGTAGTTTTCCTAATGGATCTATTTTGGATTTTTTCCCATAGATTACATGTTTACTCCGCCATTTTCTTATATTTTTGTCTAATTATCTTGACACTTTAAATGATGCTAACATCTGAGTGGGTCTTATTTTCCCTGTAATAAAAATGCATTCTTAAATATTTCATTCATTGCCGTAATTGAATTTTACTTATGAATTCATTACTGTCCAATTAGTACTCAATTAACTAACATTTCTTATCATAGTTCACTAAAAGCATTGCTTTAATTGTCTTTCATTTGTTTCCCTGAACTTGTTAGCAGGGGTTAGCTTATGTTCAGCTTACGATGCATCATGGTATTCTCATGTCAGAGACCCCTAAGGCTGGTTGCTCCCTCCTCACATCTCCAACATGAATAAATATAACCTACCCTACACAGATTACAATATGAAGAAGGGAATCCAGTAGAAAATAAATGATGTAAAAAGTACTTACATTGCCTTTCTGTGCATGATGTAATTGTGAGCTACAGTTAAATTTCTATTTATAATAATACCAATCTCATTTTCTTGGCAATGTAATGAAGAATGTCAAATATGACCATTGTAAGTGCCATGAAGGTTCATGAGAGAGTATTTATGTAGAACTACATAATATCCTGGAATGATCATGCTTTTCTAAAAGCATTTATTATCCAAAAAGGACATATGAACAAGACTGGGCTTATAAATTATAGAAGCATAGGAAGAAAATTGTTCTGAGGACGAGGCAATGCTAATTCAACTAGTCCCTGCTCTCTGATATAACCAGAAAACTTCCAAAAGAGCTAGTACCAAAAGAAAACTGATTTCTTTTATTCTTTTTTTCTTTTCAATCATGGAAAGATATTTATTCCAATGAACCCTAACAATATCTCATGTCTCAGTAAGATTAAATAAGAGCATCAATTTTTTTCTTAATCAGGTCAAAATTAGTGGTTCTGTACATGAATGGAAGAAAAGGAAGCCAGGAGCCACACTGAGGAGCGCAAGGCATGCTGGATGCCATCTTACCTTTTTTTCCCTTCAATAAATTACAGAAATTATTGCATGACTTCTGACTGTTGTGTGTGTATGCTGTGGTTACATAGTCGGAAAACTTTACAATATTTTTAGTTGAAATAGTATTGCTCCCTTTTGGAATGAATAGATTGTAGATTGTTAAAACTACATATAATTCAATACATAAACAGAGCTGTTTGGAGCTAAAACTCTAAAACCTAACACATATTTAATCTAGACATAGGAAGTTTTCAACCATTTACCTTGCAGGTATTTAAAAATGATGGTAACAGATTCTTACTATGTAGTATAGAAATTATTTTTCTGTTAGGCTGGACTTGAAATTGTGATGATATCCCTGTCTCTGAGAACTAGATATGATAATATTGCACATATGTAACCACACTAAGTTGAAAGTAAGTATCTTTTAGGAAGGTTATTGGTCAATGTAAAAATTATAGTTGATAGCTCCTTTGGAGTTAGGATAATATCTCTGAGTATTATTGAGTCCATTTTAATTAATGGGATTTGTAGTTCTTTTGCATTTCCTACTGTGTGTTAATATTTTCTAATATTTAAAAGTTTTTACTAATTGTTCTGTCTGTGATGACTTGATATTATTGGTGTATGTAAAAATAAAATAGATCCCTTGTAATTAATGAGTTACTGATTTCCCAATCTTGATGGACAACATATATTTCTCATTTTTTTCCTTATCCAATTACAACTTAAGTCCTCTGGAAATAATAGTCAATAGCTTTAATAATTAATTTTTACTTCCAGAGATATATAAATAATTAGGAGAATGATTTTCTACATGGGTTTGATCTTTTTCAGACATGTAGATGCAATTCCATATGTGAATTTGATGTGTAAATTAATATAAAAGGGTTTGTAATTATTTGTGCTAACTTTTCTCTAAGGGAAAATAAAGTATTTCAAACCAATTCATTTAAAATGTTTAAAAAGCCTCATTTAAAGTTTTTACACATAATTTTACTCAAGATATAGTTTTATTATTAGGGAAAATAAACTATATTTTATGCATTACTCATTAAATCAATGAAATATTTCATTGCTCACCTCTGTAAATTGAAAAGCTATCAAGGATGAATAATTATTCTGTTTTTTTTCCACAACCAATTGTTTGACTCTCATTTTTGTTTTTCTTTTAATGGTTACCCTAGAGATTACAGGTTGCATCCTTGACTTATTACAGTTTATACTAAATTAGTTCTTTAAATACTTTCTTACAGTAAGTACTTCACATGCATTTAATTTATACTAACTTCATAATTTCCTCATACATTTCATGTACAGTAAACTCACAATCATATCATTGTTATTTTTATTTAGTTGTTTATTTTTGTAGGGCTGTATTTCAAACTCAAGGCCTTGGTAGGTAGCAAATGATTCTCACACTGAATCCTGCACACAATTCCTATTATTTTTATTTTAAAATCAAGCTTATGTAGTTGAAGATATCCTTATCCATTTATTGTTCAGCTCCTGACTTCCATTTATTGTCATTTTTTAACTTGAAGACTATCTGTGACATTTATTGGAGTATATGCCTACTGGCTATTACCTAATAGAGACTGTATTGGCCTGAAAATATCCTTATAATTCCTCCACTTTGAAGAGATTTGAAATAGGTATAAGAGCTTGGAGGAGAAGGTATTTGGTTATCATTTTATCCAATACTCTAAAGAATCCATATCATAATTTGGATTTCATAATGTACTATTCAAAAGTTAGTCATCAATTTGGTGTTATTTTTAAAGGTAATTTTATATCTTGATTTATCTTTCATACTTTAGTTTGAACTTTGCTAGGATATGCCAAAAATATATAAATCTTAGGACATTTTTTCCTTCTTAGAGCTAAGAGAGTGCATTTAGTCTTGATTAATGTATATAAATAATATAAGGAAATTATCAGCTATATGAATCTTTTGCTATTCCCCTCTTTTCATGGAATTCATATTTTAGGCCTGCTATTATTATCTTAGGCTTAGGAATTGTGATCCATATTCATTTCATTATTTCAATACTTATCTGTAGTTTTGATATTAAATAAACATTTTCTTAAATCACTTTTCTTTTTTATTTTGGTCATTTTGTTATTGTTAGACTCATCCAATAAATTAATTTCAGATACGTCAAATTCTGTTTGTGCATGACTTTGATAGTCAATTTCACAATTCATTAGTCCATCTTCTTATTCATTTTATTATTTTATTTATCTTTTTCTACATTTCATAAAGTATTCAATCTAGTTAAGTTCATGGTTAACAATGCTAATATTCATTTCCAGTATCTATTTTATCTCATTTGGTTTATGTTCATGATTTTCTGACACTTAGCATATTTCTAAAAATGTTAGTGGATAATACATATTATTTATAAAAATCTAAATATTTATTGATGTTGAATTTCCCTCCAAGCAAAGTGACTTTGTATTTATGCTTAGTGGTTAAAATATCAGTGAGTCAATATAATACAGTAAAAAACTAATTTTAATCTTATCTATATATGATCTGTATTTGTTTTTCACAATCATCTGTGACATCTTTCTTCTTTGTCCACGCAATATTTTTTTAATTGATTATTTGTGGATTTTACATCATGCAACACCCACCTTCTGCTCATCTCAGGTCTGACCCCATACAATAATAGCCAATTTTCAAAAAAAAAAAGAATAAGAGAAAAAATAAAAACAGGTCTAATTTGTGTTTCCCATAGACTCTTTAGATTGTACAGGGAATGAGATATTGGGATAGGTAGTAGGAATATCTAGTTCTAATCTGCTTCTGTAGAGTAGTATCACTGTATCTACACTGTTCATACCAGAGGTCTAGAAGAAGAGACTCTAGAAGATTTCACTACAAACAAGTGATAAATTAAATTTTGATGAGAAAGATGTGTTTACCCTGGCCAAAAACATTGAATAATGCTTGCATATATAAAGAGATGGGCAGTCATTGTCTTTACTTGTGTAACTATTAGATTGGTGAGAAAAGAAGGCTCCTAAATAATACTTTTAACCCCATGATTTTACTGATACACTCGTTTAAAACTCTGTATGTCATACAGACAGACAAATACACACATACACACACACACACACATTCACACATACAGGAATACCTATATACACATGCGCACATATGTGGTGGTATTTTGTTTGTACTGTAACTAATAAAGTTTGCCTGAAGAGCAGGGTCTGGAGCTACCACATTACTTAGCTATAGAGGCCAGGCAGTAGCAGCGCATACCTTTCATTCCAGCACTTGGGAGACAAAGACAGATGAATCTAACCGTGGGCTACAGGAGATAGGATCAGTCTAAAAGACAAACAAAGCTCACACCTTTGATGCCAACCCTTGGAATCAAAGGCTTGTGTTTTTAATCCTAGGTCTAGGGAAGTGGAAACAGGAAAGATATGGCTGGGCATAGAGAGGGATATAATGCAGGAGGAGACTGGAGCTCAGAACATTCAGTCTGAGGATTTGTGGAGACAGGATCACCCCTTGGATCTGAGGTAGAGGTAAGAACTAGTGGCTGGCTGCTCTGCTTCTCTGATCTTTCAGGTTTTAACCCCAATGGCTGACTCTGGGCTTTTATTGTTAAGACCAATTAGAACTCATGCTACACATACACACACTCATAAATACATGAATGTAGAAAAGGAAATTGATAGGAGTTGGTAGGGATGGGAGAAAGGATACATATAGAGGGCGAGAGAAATCTGAATCCATTACATATATGTATATAATTGTCAAAGATCACTTTAATTTAAAATTGTCAAAAAAATAAATTTAACTTAAATAAAAAGTATCAGGTATGAGCTCATGATGCTCACATATTTGTGTTTTAATGTATAGTTTTTCCTTGTTCACTTATGCAGATATTGTATTAATGTACAGCAGAGTTAATGAGCTCTCTTACCTATAACTTCAGAATTTTTAGCAGTTTACACTTAATTTATAGATATCATTTATTTTATATCATTCAGAAGTATACAGATAAAGTTTAGAAAATCATGATCAAACTATGCAGTAGTTATAAATAAAGCTCATCTTTGGATTTGAAGAAGAAATAGACAGAAGGCAGTCTTACAGTCCTACAGGAATAAAACAAACCAGCAATTCTCCCTTAATAAGTCTCTATTCTTAGGCTAGAAAATACACATGCTGAGGAGTAAATTAACTGTTATTATTATTACTCTGACCCAATTATTTAAAATTAGGCCATATCATTATCAAAGTTACCTAAATTGAATCATTTTAAATGAATCACATGGTTTTCCTACGTTTTATTTTTCATAATGATTACAGTAGAGTCCAGTTTTACAATGTATAATATTTCTTCTTTTTTTATTCTTACTATCATTTGTGATTTTTTATTTTTGTTAATAGCTAAGTATGAAAAAATGCTAAAACACCATGTTGTTTTAATTTGCGTCTTATCCAATGATTAGTAACATTTTAGTAGTTTTTTAATGTCTTAATCTTTTCTGTGCTTTCTTTAGAGAAGTACAAATTTGAAATTTTAGGATATTTGAAAGAAACCATGTTTTTAAAATATCCATACTATCAAAGCAATGAACAGACTTAGCCCATCCATCAAAATATAATATTTGAGTCTTTCAGAGGACCCGGTTCTATTCCCAGCATCCACTTGATAGCTCTTCTTAAATTAACCCTATAGCAATCAAGACATTATGATATTGGCGTTAAAAGAGAACACAAAACCATGGAAATTGCCTACCTGGCACACACACAACACACAACAACACCTGACATTCACAGCTGAAGGCAAAGGCGTAAGTCAAAAACAATCCCACACCAGTTTGAAACATTATATTATCTTTTAAATATTTCATCTAGTGTTAATAATTCATGCCATGTCTTTGGATCTAAACTACCTGATTCCGTCTAGTTCCTCCAGCACTTTTCCTTTAATCTTTATGCTCCCTCTTCTTCCAAGAATGGAGTCAGGTGAAAGGAATTGTGGAATGTAATTTTGTGCTCCTCCCATGTGTAGTAGGTAGGAGTGGGTTTTTTTTTTTTTAATTATTTATTACATCTGGCTACTGATATTTGTTTGTATGCCTCTATGGAAATGCATGGTTTTTGCCACATGCATTATATGCTTTAATCGTGTGGCTCCTCTTAGCTCTCAGAATAGAGATTGTCTCGAGTCTCTGAATAAAACTGACTATTGCGTGAGATTTTTGTTAGGCTCCGCTCTCCTAGGTTTCACCACCTTTACAGCAGCGAGCAATGGATCTGAAGTTCACAATGAGACAAGGGAGGAAGGACCCTCACAGAAGGAGGTGAGTTTAAATAATGGAACTAAAACGAGGGAAACTGGGGGTGGAGGAGAGTTTTTGCCTTATGTCAACCTTGTGCATCAATTTTTAAATAAGACATGAGAACATGTATTAATATTATAACTATTAATCTGTTTGCATGCTATTTATAATTGTAATCCCTGGTTTTCAGAAGAAGGTACTTTAGATAAAGAAGTATAGGACAATGTCCAAAAGTATACGGAAAAGACATGTAAACAAGGGGGAAACATCCCTGTTCAATTTTGGATCACATGGGCCTAATTATCAAAATGCTTAAGGAAGACAAAAAGGATATTAAGTATAAGGGAAAGATGACTAATTTTTTTGATTAATATAAAATGGATGATCAAACCATAAAATTTTAAAAGATTTTCATGATTCAGAAAAATAAAAAGTAAAATTAACATTAGAGAGTACCATGTGCTGACTACTTTCCCAGCTTCCTTCCTGGAATCTCCTTTGTATGCATACCGTATAGGGCCTGAAGATGACCCTGAAATATGTGGGAAGTAAAGGAACACTGGCCAGCATGGGCCTGGCAAACATGGCTCTCCAAGGCCTTGCCCTTCTTCTCATTCCCTCTGCCTTGCACAAAATAAATAAATAAATAAATAAACCTTAGGTTGCGTTCCTAAAGCTAGGCCCCAATGTCAGTTTTTTTTTTTTAATTTGGCTGCTTCTTCCCACTTGAGGCTTACTACTAAGGTAATTTACAAAAATACTAAAGTTCAGCAGTCAAAATTCCCCGTTGACTCACCTAATTAACATGCCCACTTAAAATGAAACCCCTCATCCTAACTCAGGTTTCCCCTTTTCCTTCATAAACTGCCATTTTCAAATGCCATACCTGTCTTGTCTCTATCCAGAGGCAGTCCTTTGTCCCACTCAGGGACAAATACCCCTCTTTCTCTCCCTTGTTTCTTTCTCCTTCTCCCTTGTCTTCCATTTCCTCTCTTTGTGCCTCCCATCATTGTAGTTATACTTTCTATACAATTTCGATTAGTTTATATATGCTTTTGCAATTATGCTGTTTTAAAAACTCTGTTTCTATAATGTTTTTGGAAGTCAAGTATAATGATACATTGAGGATTACTTGTTTGGCTCAGAATGACTTTGACTTTGACCATCTTTTGTTTTCCTTTTTGCAGTGTGGGAGCATTGTGATTCCTTGTGCACCCTACATTGTTTTGGTATTCCTGTGATCATAATTTTTAATTGCTATAGGAATTGTATGTATTCCTCATATAGCTTTTACTGATTTCGTCCTTTAAGCAAACCTTTTAATTCTACTAATCCACAAACACAGTGGGTCTTTCTATTTTTTATTGTCTTCCAAAGTTTTATTCCTTGGTGTCTTCTTTTTTTTTCTTCATTATAGAGACATTTAAAACACGTGGTTAAAGTTGTATCTGATATTTTAAGGTTTCTTAAAATGAAGAATATCAGAGCACATCCAACAATGGCATTATGCAAGCAGAAATTTGAGTGCTTTTGAGTAACCTCCAAGAAAACAAGTCTTATGACCTCAGTTTCTTCAAAAACGTGGAACCGTTCTTAGAATGTGCTTTGGTGTCCCTCCCAGATGTAACCAATAGGTGTGAATTTACTTTAGATTATTCATCAGAGCTGGTTATTTTTATTTTTATTCTTATTATTATTATTTTGTTTATTTTGAGACAGGGTTTCTCTGTGTCTCTTTGGCTTTCCTGGGACTTCCTCTATAGACCAGGGTAGCCTTTAATTCACAGAAATTCACCTGGTCTACAGAGTGAGTTCCAGAGTGCTAGGATTAAAGACCTGAGCCAACACCACCTGGCTATTTATTATAACTGACTATTGCTATTTGTTTACATACCTCTATGGAAATACGTGGTTTTGCCAAGTGCAATTGATCCTTGTGATCCTTGTGTATGTAAGTACAGCTTGAATTTATGAGAAGTTTTCTCAGGTGACTTTCTTCACCCTCAGAGTATAAATTGTTTGATGCTCTGAATAAAGTTGACTATTGTATAAAATTTGGTCCACATTTTTTAAGGGTCCATTCTCACCACCAATTAGAGGAGTACACAAGAGGCTTTCTGGATTTCCTCAGAAACCTTATTTTCACTATACAGAAATTCTAATAGATTCCACGTGGCAACTGACTTCAACTCTGAAACTGTAAGCCTGGGGAGTCTGTGGACCTACTGAAAGAGGGACCAGGATTTATACCTAGTGCATGAACTGAGTTTTTGGAACCCTTTCCCCTAGGGAGGAATACCTTGCTCAACCTCAATACAGGGGCAAGAGGCATGCATGGTCTTGCCTCAACTTGATGTTAGACTTTGTTTTTGTTTTGTTTTGTTTTTTTATTTTTTATTTATTTTTTTTTAGTTGTTGCAAAAAAAAATTCCGCCTCCTCCCCATTTCCCATTTTCCTCCCCCTCCTCGCACACATCGCCCCCTCCCCTCACTCCCTTATCCCTCTCCCCCCCCCACTCCATTCCCCCTCCCTCTGGAGAATGAAGAGCAGTCCAGATTCCCTGCCCTGCAGGAGGTCTAAGGTCCTTCCACTTCTATCCAGGACCAGGAAGGTGAGCATCCAAACAGGCTAGGCTCCCACACAGCCAGTTCATGTATTAGGATTGAAACCTAGTGCCATTGTCCTTGGCTTCTCATCAGCCTTCATTGTCCACCACGTTCAGAAAGTCCAGTTTCATCCCATGCTTATTCAGTCCCAGTCCTGCTGGCCTTGGTGAGCTCCCAATAAATCAGTTCCACTGTCACAGCGGGTGGGTGCACCCCTCGTGGTCCTGATTTCCTTGCTCGTGTTCTCCCTCCTTCTGCTCCTCATTTGGATCTTAAGAGCTCAGTCCGGTGCTCCAATTTGGGTCTCTGTCTCGATCCATCGCCAGATGAAGGTTCTAAGGTGATATGCAAAATATTCATCAGTATGGCTATAGGATAGGGTCATTTCAGGTTCCCTCTCCTCAGTTGCTCAAGGTACTAGCTGGGGACATCTCCCTGGACACCTGCGAGCCCCTCTAGAGTCAAGTCTCTTGCCAACCCTAAGATGGCTCCCTTAATTAGGCTATATATTTCTCTGCTCCCGTGTCCACCCTTCCTTTATCCCAACCATCCCATTCCCCCAAGTTTCCCCATTCTCCCCTTCTCATGTTTCTCACCCCATTTCCCCTTAGCCCCATGCCACCTCATCCCCAAGTTCCCAGTTTTTGCCCGGCAATCTTGTCTACTTCACATATCCAGACGGGTGACTCTATGTTTTCCTTTGGGTTCACCTTCTTATTTAGCTTCTCTAGGATCACAAATTATATGCTCAATGTCCTTTATTTATGGCTAGAAACCAATTATGAGTGAGTACATCCCATGTTCATCTTTTTGGGTCTGGGATACCTCACTCAGGATAGTGTTTTCTATTTCCATCCCTTTGCATGCAAAATTCGCGAAGTCATTATTTTTTACCGCTGAGTAGTACTCTAATATGTATATATTCCACACTTTCTTCATCCATTCTTCCATTGAAGCGCATCTAGGTTGTTTCCAGGTTCTGGCTATTACAAATAATGCTGCTATGAACAAAGTTGAACAAATGCTTTTGTCATCCCCTAAGGGAGGCCTTCCCCTTTCTGAGGAGTAGGTGAGGGGTTGGGTGGGGAAAAGGTGGGAGGGTAACAGGATGAGAGGAGTGAGGGGGAGCTGTGTTTGGTATGTAAATTTAAAAAATGAAAAATTAAAAAAAATAAACCCCTCAAAAAATCACTATGAACTACAACATCATTATCTAACAAACAGGACAAATAGTTTAAAAATTCTGAATATGCTATAATGAGATTTATTCCCTAAGATAACATATGTTTTGGAGAAATTACATAGACTGTAGAGAAGATTGAGTGTTTAATAGCCTTTATTGAATATTTGTTAATTAAGAACTATATTTTCTATACGGTTAATTTAGGATGAACTATATTCACTATACTAATAATTAAGTATGAACTATATTTACTAGGAAGTTTCTCTGTTGATATTTTTAACTAAAATCTCTAGGTTAATTATGTTAAGATACTAAAATATTTTATTATTGCCATAGCTGGACACTTGTAGCCCTTTATATCCAGTAGTCATTGATTTATAAATTTGGTTATATCAGCACTGGGTTGAACTAAAATATATGCATAACAAATTTATTTTCTTTTAATTTATTATTTGATAATTTTAACATATTTTTCCTTCTCTCAACCCTGGCCACATTTTCTCTACTCACTAGTCACCCTACTAGTCATGCTTTTTCTTTTTATTACAAATGAAAACTAAACAAAACAGAAAATTAAATGCCACTGACTATGTTGGCCAGTCATTTTTTATCCTTGCTCAGGAGTGTGCACAACGTCACTCCATTGTAGAGAATTTACTTTCCGTCTTCCAGCTGGAATCAATTGCAGATGTCTTTTTGACTAGGAGTGAAAATTTATGCCCACCTCCCCCTCACTATTCTATGAGTTGTACGTGGCTTGATCTTCTGAAGAACTTATGCATGCTGTCAAAAATCTCTGTGAACTCATATGTGTGTTTTATCTGTGTTACCTCACTCAGGATAACTGGCTTGCATTTCATCCATTTATTTGCCGATTTTGTAGACATTTTTCTGAATATTCCACTGGAATGATACATTATTTAAGTTTTTAGTACTGTAAACACAGTTTTAAAACAATGTGTATGGCTTCTGAATTCTGAGGATGTAGGTGGTAATTACTATGACTGTTTAGATAAGATGACATTGCTCCAAATTGCTTTTCAAGTATTTAAGCTTGTCCTGGCAGACAATCACTACACTTAGCTTTAATCAGTGAGACATCACTCTGCAGTAAACTGTAGAAAACGCCAAGAAGTATGGCTAGTCAATGTGCTTTTGAAAAGTGATCGTTGTGTTATCAGCCCTCTTAATACATCTGTTCCACCTGTTTTGAGGCTTTGGAAACACTGCAGAGATGGGAAAAGAAAGAGTTTAAGAACTGGAAATGAAGGGAAAGCATTATGTAATGTCATCTTCTTGGCAAGACATGGCCATTCTGACTGTGATCTGATAGCCCCTATAGCTGCCTGCACAAAAGATTAATTCAGGCCTGCCATGATTAGACCCATGCTCAAAGACAATATCCATGCTACTGATGTATCTATGGCAGAAGCTATCGTTGGCTGCATTTCAGAAGGTGAAGATGGATTCTAAACAGAAATCCCACACTAACTCAGAACTGAGTATAATGAAGGATTTTTATTTAGGCATAGACTCACAGATCACAGTCCTCTGCTTGAACAGAGAACAGCAACTGAATCCCGAAGCTGAAAGAGAGGGCAACCATGAACTTACATAGGCATTTATAGTATAAGAGGCCATGCCCAAGTAGCAGGTAAATATAGGATACTGACTGGAGAAATTCCTACAGCACCTCCCCTTATTATTTAAATAAGAGAGTTCTAAGCCTAATACAAATTTATATAATTATAATTATAAATTATAATAAGAACAAATATCAGGTATGAAAATTAGAATTACAACCAGAAAAAATAATATCAAGCAAGAAACATGTGATAAATGTTTCAATAATTATTCTATCATAAGGAGTTTAACTCTTGTATTATAACTAACTTGACCAACACATGACTGGAAAGTAACTACAACTATCTAGTCTTCAACACCATCGAAGACCCAAGAAGGAAAATAATATTACTTGTGTAAGCAGGAAGTGCAATCAAGTAACTTCCAAAATGTGCAACAAATGACAGAGACAACTGGCTATGTGGGAAATCACCCAAAATCTCGTTTGCAATTTTTGAGCAACCAACTTTGGCTAAGACCTAGAGTTAATGACAGACATATTCAGAGACAGGAAAAAATTTTAAAACCATCTTACCCTGTCTTGACAAGACTTGACAGTCTTTGTTCTTGTATCCTGCTTGTCCTGTCCAGACATTGTGCATTTTGTCAGTGGTTAATGCATGGATAGTTTCTTGGCCAAAGGCCAGTTTTGCCAAGAAGAAAACAAGTTCCAAGTGGTTTGTGTTCAGTGGTCAACATTCAATTCCCTCAGACCCATCTCTATGTTTCTGACAAAGCACAAACTTTGTGTTTTTTTTTAAGCATGAGTCTAATTTATGTTCCCCATATACTCTTTGGTGTGGGATTATCACTGGAGTGGTATCAACAATTAGAAGCCACATCTTAAAGAGAACTGACACTCATGGATTCAAAGATCAAATTCAGGTTATAGACTTGTGTGGGAAGGACTTTTACCTCTTGAGCTGTCTTGGCCACTCTAATCTTGTCTCCTTATAAATATAAGAAAAAGATCTCTTGGGGCTGGAGAGATGGCTCAGTGGTTAAGAGCATTGCCTGCTCTTCCAAAGGACCTGAGTTCGATTCCCAGCAACCACATGGTGGCTCACAACCATCTGTAAAGAGGTCTGGCGCCCTCTTCTGGCCTTCAGGCATACACACAGAAAATTGTATACACAATAAATAAATAAATATTTAAAAAAAAAAAGAAAAAGATCTCTTAACTTGGAATTCAGTTTGAAGCTATAATCTATATAGAAAATTGCATTATTTGATCATCCATACTTAAGTGAAAAGAGAATATCAGTAGGAAATCACTAGCATGATTTCAGTATTTAAGGTTTAACAAGAGGAACCATGAATTTTGTCTACAGTTTGTAAATGAAAAACATTTGAGTTTTCATAAAGTTGTACTGGCATGAATGGTATTAATTATTCAGAATGTGCCAGTTGAGTTCAGTGCCAATGCTTGGTGACTATGAAATAATTTTTCCACATTTGATTAATCCAGTTGCAATATACAATGAAAGTTTCCATATCTAAATGTTAGCTCCAAATTGTTATTTATTAATATTTAATGCTTTTTCTTGAAATCATTTGTGCAGCCTTGTCTTCACAGGATATTTGTTTTTATTTCACTTATGAAATCACATTATGGGTTTGGTACATCAAAAATTTAAAAATGAATGCAACTTTTCTATGATGGTAATGAAGTCCAGACAGACATATTACCAATAATAGTTGAATATCAAATAATACCTGGAATGAAATGGAGAAATTATGATACTTAATTTGTTGTAAATGTAATTGATTTTGTTTAGTGAAATGAGTAACAATACTAGAGAATTTGATACATTTCCAACAATGCTCTTTCCAAGGTTAGGATTATATTTAAAAGAAATTAATTCATTATAGAGGCAGCTCAATTTTTAATGTGTTTAAGCCAGTGACCAATATGGTACTGTCCAGAAAGAAATGTGTTGGTTTTATTTTGTGTGTGTGTGAAGGTAGTGTTTCTAATTTGAATGATAAAGATTTATTTATAACATACCAAGGCATGCAATGTTTAGAGGCCAGGACTCTCACTTCTCAGTGTCATAAGCAGTAGATGAAAAGGGATTGAACAGCTGTTGAACATTTGTTTAATTTTCATGACCCAGAGCTTCTATTGTGATTGATTTCACTACTGGCCTTTAATGATTCAGCAAGAAGTTTGTATAACATTTTCATTAAACAGTAAACTGAGTATGATTTTACAGCTTTTTCCCCCAAAGCATAGTAGAGTTGCTTCTATATCAAGTTAAACCTTCTAGAAGTAATGAGGTGTGATAAAATTTGAAATTACACGAAAGACAAAGATCTGGTTAATGAAATCTCAGTGATCACATAGGCATGGCATCTATGAGAGCAAAGGTACATGAAGAGAAGTTTAAAGATAAGAATACGTAACAACTCCAGTCAGACTGGGAAGGAACAAGCATAGGAATAAACTAGTTCCTCTGAATGTGGTTGAAAGTTGCACGGCTGCAGCAATCTGAGGGGCCACTGACAGTGGTACTGGATTTATCCCAACTGCATGTACTGGCTTTTTGGGATTCTATTTTCTTTGTACGTATACCTTACTCAGCCTAGACATAGTAGGGAGGGCCTTGAACCTTCCACAAAGCAAAGTGTCTTACCCTCTCATAGGATTAGAGGGGGTGGGGTGGGAGGGTGTGTGGAGGGAATGAGAGGAGGGGAGGAGGTGGGAACTTGGATTGGTATTTTTTTTAAAAATCTAATAAATTAAAAAAGAATACATTTTTTCATCTTTAACTTTTATATCAATTATGTGAATATTTTGAAAGTTTTTATATTTAAGTCTGATACAACTTCTGGTGTCCTGACAAACAATTCAAGCTAAACAAGTGTCATGCACATGCAGAGGGCCTATTCCATGCCAATTCCCTAGCTGTCACTCCAGAGAGCTGGAGCTCCCTGGAACCTCTACCATTTGGCAATTTCTCTAAGGTTTCTGGATATATTAAGCTTGGTTGTCTGAGAGCCTTATGCAGTTCCTCTCTATTCTTATAATGCAGTGCTAAAATTTACTCTCCTTTAAATTCCTCAGTCTAGATTCGAATATCTCTGTGATCTGTTTTATTAGGTTTTCTAAAGCCTATATTTTAGCACTAAGATTAATCAACGTTTTTAGTGATAGAACAAAAATTATCAATGTGATAATGTTTACAATTGACATTAGATAAATCCCATCAAAGAAAGGTATCCTCTCATTTATTCATTCTATTTTCAAACTCTCTAGAATAATATCATCAAGAGACCCAAGTTCCTCCGTTGTAATGGCTTCTCCTGTTTCTAATGTGGAAAAAAAAAAACTGTCTCTTTAACTAATTCCTCCCTTTAATAATTCCCAATTGACTTACCAAATCTTCTTACAAAGTTGATGAAGTCGTGATGCTTTTTGCTGCTACATAGTCTAGTAAAAGCCTGACTGAATTTCAAAGCAGCTACCTAGCTTGGCAGCAGCCCAAGAAGGGAATTCTGAGAGAGACCACAACCTATGTTACATACATGTAAGTGTATGTGTGTGTATGTGTGTGTGTGTGTGTGTGTGTGTGTACAACCTGCTGAGCTCATTTATATTGCTTATATGCATATGACTTCAGAGTTTATCTTTTAAATGTTATTTGATAACTAGGAGGTACATTACTGGAGAAGACTAGTTTTTTTTTTTTTTTTTTTTTTTTGGTCTGGGGTGGAGCTCCTTGAGATTTCCCCTTCTTGCTTTGTCTTTTAGTGTTGTCCATGTTTTAGTCTTGTTAAAGCAGTTATCTTGTTGAATCATCATGTGTGCAGTTTACCTATTATTTCTAGTAGACACAGTCTTACAGATTTCCTGGTAATCTTGCTTTTTACAATCATTCTCATCTTTCTTTTGCAATGTTACTTGTACTTTAGTTACAGGATATGTACTGAAGATGTGTATTCTGGGTGAATATTGGCAATTGGGACCTCACAATGGGTTATTAAGTATGGGGTGGTTCACTATAGAATATTAACTTTATGAGTTACAGTTATATTTTCTGCTTTTTTGTTTTCTGGTTCTAGTCATATGTTTCTAAACTTTTGGAAATTTGGATTAACAAAATAAAATAATATGCATAAGACATAAATTGTTTCCTGCGTGGTGACCATTTAATTTCTCACAGGGTCTATATCATCATTCTGGAATAGATCAAAATTTAATAGTCTTCATTTTAATACTGACTGTCTTTTGCAACTCTTAACATTTTTTTTCTCTATGTTTAGTCTTTTTATTATTATATTAGAAGAGGAATTTTTTGGTACAGTGTATTTTGTGTTCTGAAAGCTTTTCTACCTTAATAAGCATGGTTAGAAATGTTTTCTTCTATGATTTTGTTGAATATATTTTCTGCGCCTTTGAGTTAGAATTCTCTTTCTTCTATCCCTAATGTTCTTAGGTTTGGTCTTTCCATGATATCCCAGATTTCCTGGTTGTTTTGTGTCAGCAATTTGTTGGATTTAACATTTTATTTGACAGATGAATCTATTTCCTCTAACATATCTTCAAAACCTGAGATTCTTTCTTCCATCTCTTTTATTCTGTTGGTTATGCTTGCATCTATAGTTCCTGTTCATTTATCCAGATCTTCCATTTCCATAATTCCTTTGGTTTGTGTTTTCTTTATTGCCTCTTTTTCTGTTTTCTAGTCTTGAACTGTTTCCTCCACTTGTTTTTCTCTTGGCCTTTTTTAAGAGATTTATTGCTTTTTCTCAATGTTTTATTTGTCCTTTTCTCAGTTTCTTTACAGGAATTTATTATTTCTTTTTTAAGTAAATCATTTACTTATTTAAGTAAAAATATTTTCATTTTATTATCATCTTCATAACCTTATTCTTAAGGTCATTTTTTGCTTTATCTGCATTTGGATGTCCATGTTTGCTGTTGTTGGACCACTGGGTTCCGGAGGTGTTGATTCTTGTGAAGTTTTTGTTGGGTGGGTCTTTTTTTTTCCTTTATCATCTGCTTCATTTATTGCCTTTTGCCCTGAATGACCAAGGGTTCTGATAATTGGCTTGTCATCAAGTCCAGTAGGGTTATCTCTGCTCAGGTTTCTGGGGGTTTGGGTACCTAATTCCAGTCTGTCTTCTGGTTCTTCTGACTGATGTGGGTTTACTTTTGACTACAGAGTATTTTCTTCTTAATGGTGTGGGTTGTTTCTATTCTATGAAGTCTGTTCTTTCAACTGATGGGGATGATACCTGTGCCTATTCTTCACCTATTCTTCCTGCTGACATAGGTGGTGCTTGTACCTGTAGCAGCTACTGATCTTGCTGGGAAAGCCTATCCATGTGGAGGATGCTGGAGTAGGTGGGCTTGATTGACAAAGTGGGACTTGGGATAGTAGGGTCCAGTGGGTGGTGGTGTGGTCTTCTCTAAGATCTCTTATCTGCTGGACACCAGCTGGGGATTGTATCAGTTTATTCTAAATTAGGGGCAGAGCACAGCTGCCTTGCTGGGGATGAAATGGTAGTAGGAGACGCATGGGCTCTATTCTGGGGCTTAGGGCCTGGAGTTTGGGACCATTTAGCTGGAAGTTCAGTCATTCTACTGTTCTTCCAACTAGTGTGGGTGGTGCTTGTGCCCATATGGTCTGCTGATATTGTGGGGAAAGGCTGTCCATAAGGAGGATGCTGGGGTACAAAGAGTTGGGCAGTGCAGTAAGTCATGGGGAAGAGAGTACAGTGAGTAGCAGGAGGTAGGGTGCAGCCTGCCTGCAAGTCTCTCACCGGCTACTAGCAATACACTTTTAAAATAGCAATTCCATAAAAGCATGAGTATCAATAAAGATAAATAAAATAATACTTTTCATGTCCTAAACACAGCCATAGGATTTCTTTATTGATTTTACTTGTATTGTTTTGTCATTTTAGTTGTATAGTTTGTATTTTCAAAAATTATTACTGAACAAAGAATTTTATATTGCTATTATTAGGACTGTGTATCCAGATTATTCTGCAGTTGACATGCCTTTTCTATTAATTGTTCCCTGCTCTAGAAATACTTTAGGCAATTAATCTCAAACTTTATGACAAAGGTCACCTTTCCAACGTTATCCGTGCTTTCATTTATTTAGTTATAATCAAAATCTATTCCGACACATGAAAGATGCTCTCATTATGGAAAAAATTCTGCATCAGCATATTAATGTTAAAATATTACTGTCAGAGTCTCCTTTCATGAGTAGAACAGGTAGGCCTTCTATTCCTCCCTTGAGGGTGGCACTCAACAGAAAGGACCTGACACCACGTCAAGCTCTCTCTTTACTTCTGGGCTGCTTTCAGGGTCAGGAGCTCTCCAGATGTAACACCCACATTGTAGCTTTTGTAAACAGTTCCCTCTTTCAGAAAATAAGCAGCAACTTTGTGAAAATAAGATCCTGTCCAGGTACATTCAAATTGTTCTCAATACTTTATAAATGAGAACCTACCTTTTATTCTAAAATAAATGGGAAATGAGGATGTTAAAAAGAAAGGCATGAATAAAATATGTAATAAATCAGTGAAAAGGATGTGTTTGGAAAAATATACTTTTCATTTAAAAACACCTTAAATGAGGCTTACGCACATTTTTGCTTAGCAGTCTCCAGTGTCTCATTCTGATTTACTAACCCCTTATTTTTCCTCTAATCTTGAAGTAGTATTTGTCACATTATATATTTATAGTATCAGAAACATCAGCACATCCTTATAAATGTGCCAAAATAGCTTTAAAAATGATGACTCAAAATAGTTTATCTCCTTTTGAATTTCCACACATTATAATATCATCCTACGATTTCATAAATTGTAGGGTTTGTAGCCACTCTGAACGATGTGATTGCTCTGCTATACAATAATGAAAGGAAAAGGAAGGAGAAAAAACTTTCATAAGTAAAGGCTTTCCGAAGATAATCTTTAAAAAACATGTAAAAGCAAATAAATTCATTCTGATTGCCCCTGAAGGACATAAACCAAATATAATCAAAATTAGTCAGTGCCAAGCATGGCACAACAGTAAACACATGTTTATACATTT
The DNA here is from genome assembly GCA_025134845.1 of Neodon shergylaensis. NCBI lineage: Eukaryota > Metazoa > Chordata > Mammalia > Rodentia > Cricetidae > Neodon > Neodon shergylaensis. The sequence continues at coordinate 15,887,171 of JABTXL010000001.1, forward strand.
GAAAATCTCCAGACAGGCTCTGTTTCTGGCTTGTGTTTTCTTTTAGTGGAATAAGAGTTATGTGTCTGCTTTGAGAGACATGTAAAACAATTAACATTATTTTCAATGGAAATCCCCAGGGTAATATCTTGAAGCTAGATAATGAGCATAATCATTGCTTTCTAATTCCAGCTATAGCAGAAAACATAAAACCATATGCACCAGATCATTGGATAGAAGGGGAAGATCAAAGATAGAATTTAACACACAGAGCCACCAAGGTAGAGCTTTCAACTCTGCTAAATTTTTCTGTTTTCTGTTACAATTACTTTCTGTAAGTATAAGTTCGCTCTGAGAAATTGATCTCCGCTGTGCACACTTCCAAGAATTTATTTAATGCAAGCATATATACCATAGTATATATATGTATGATACATATATGTATGATATAAACACATCATAGCATCATTTCATTTCCACTGTAGTGCAGGCGAAATATTGCCATTATGATTATTTTTAACAAAACTTAGACCAGAAAAGATAAACGGTGCCTTAGATATAATAGGCTTTTAGTGAAAATACAGGCACAAAAAAAGCTGTTCAAAGCTTTGTTTTCTCAAAATTAGTTGACTATATTTGCTATCTCAAAGTTTTCTGAGTTGAACCTGAAAGGGGAAAAACAACAACAAAATAGATATCGATAAAGACTTGCACATCATGTCTTTCTTTGCAGCAAGCAGTGAGTTCTGCAGAATACTTGTGATGATTGAAAAAAGGGATGGGAAATGCAGGGGGCAACTTTCATTCATAGGGATGAGGAATGTCTCATAGTAGTTTTAATATAAGTGACTCAATGGAGAATGGACTGAAATGTTGGATGTTCATCAAAGAAGGTAGCAAGTTCAAATATGAGTTTGCCCATCCACATAGAAGTCCTGACCAGAGAAGCAGGACATTGCCTATTAACAGATATTCAAAGAGTTTGTGGCTATATCACTTTCTGATATACAGTTTACACCAGCTGAACCCATAGAGTGACTGACCACTTACAGTCATCTTACTTTCAATCTTCCATGTGTAAATGCTTTTTATTCTTTTCGAGTGCAATTGTATCATATTTCCCTTTGACTATAGCACTTATTTGATATAAAGCTCCAGTTAAGCCCTTGTCTCTGAATGTACATAAAATGGACATTTGACTTTTATTTGATATGTTTTTGCAATGATGAGTTGCTATGTGTATATATTTTCAAATTAAAGAATGTTCATATACTACTGAGTAGTACTCTAATGTGTATATTCCACACTTTCTTCATCCATTCTTCCACTGAAGGGCATCTAGGATGTTTCCAGGTTCTGGCTATTACAAACAATGCTGCTATGAACATAGTTGAGCATATACTTCTGTTGTATGATAGGGCATCTCTTGGGTATATTCCCAAGAGTGGTATTGCTGGTTCCAGGGGTAGGTTGATCCCGAATTTCCTGAGAAATCACCACACTGATTTCCAAAGTGGTTGCACAAGTTTGCATTCCCACCAGCAATGGATGAGTGTACCCCTTACTCCACAACCTCTCCAGCAAAGGCTATCATTGGTGTTTCTGATTTTAGCCATTCTGACAGGTGTAAGATGGTATCTTAAAGTTGTCTTGATTTGCATTTCCCTGATCGCTAAGGAAGTTGAACATGACCTTAAGTGTCTTTTGGCCATTTGAACTTCTTCTGTTGAGAATTCTCTGTTCAGTTCAGTGCCCCATTTTATAATTGGGTTTATTAGCATTTTAAAGTCTAGTTTCTTGAGTTCTTTATATATTTTGGAGATCAGACCTTTGTCAGTTGCGGGGTTGGTGAAGATCTTCTCCCAGTCAGTGGGTTGCCTTTTTGTCTTAGTGACAGTGTTCTTTACTTTACAGAAGCTTCTCCGTTTCAGTATGGAATATATACATATTAGAGTACTACTCAGCAGAAAAAAACAATGACTTCTTGAATTTTGCACGCAACTGGACGGAAATAGAAAACACTATCCTGAGTGAGGTAAGCCAGACCCAAAAAGAGGAACATGGGATGTACTCACTCGTAATTGGTTTCTAGCCAAAAATAAAGGACATTGAGCCTATAATTCGTGATCCTAGAGAAGCTAAATAAGAAGGTGAACCCAAAGAAAAACATATAGGCATCCTCCTGGATATTAACCTTCATCAGGCGATGAAAGGAGACAGAGACAGAGTCCACATTGGAGCACCGGACTGAAATCCCAAGGTCCAAATCAGGAGCAGAAGGAGACAGGACCGCGAGGGGTGCACCCACACACTGAGACAATGGGGATGTTCTATTGGGAACTCACCAAGGCCAGCTGGCCTGGGTCTGAAAAAGCATGGAATAAAACCAGACTCGCTGAACATAGCAGACAATGAGGACTACTGAGAACTCAAGAACAATGGCACTGGGTTTTGATCCTACTGCACGTACTGGCTTTGTGGGAGCCTAGGCAGTTTGGATGCTCACCTTACTAGACTTGGATGAAGGTGGGTGGTCCTTGGACTTCCCACAGGGCAGGGAACCCTGATTGCTCTAAGGGCTGATGAGGGAGGGAGGCTTGAATGGGGGAGGGGGAGGGAAATGGGAGGCGGTGGCTGGGAGGAGGCAGAAATCTTAAATAAATAAATAAATAAATAAATAAATAAATAAATAAATAAATAAATAAAAGAATATTCATATATTTTTAATTTAATAATATTAATCTGTATTATTTACATTAATGAATCTGGCAAAATATTTTAATGTTTGGAAGAATTTATTTACATAAATCACAACTTGTATTTTTCAGGACATTGTTCCTTGATTTTCTCTTTCTTTCTTCCTCCCTTTCTCCCTTTCTCCCTCCCTCCCTCCTTCTCTCTCTCTCTCCCTCTCTTTCTCTCTCTTTTTTTCTTCCCTTCTGTAACATGTGTTTGTTTAGACTCACTCATGCCATTTTATATGGGAAGCAAATAAAGCCCTGGGAGATGAAGGATGTGGCCCATGAGCCCTTTATTTCCCTCTGCCTTCTTTGTAATCTAGATTTTTAGTAGTTTTCATGATTTTTTTTTTTTTTGCAATGATGGAAGGTAAAGACCATTGCGTTCTCATGGAACTGGCTGGGGTTAACCGCAGGGTTCTTCAGAGAGGACTACACATCACAATAGAAACTAGTACTGGGTAACATACAAAACTACAGTTCTGGCCACATTTATTTTTTTCTTTTCTGTCACTAAGATTTAAATATTCCACTTTACCTAAACTATGAAAGACAGTTTGACTAGAGAAGTTAGAATTTATGATCATTCTAAGTCTGCTGACAAGGAGCCAACAATGGGATAGCATTGATCCTTAAAACTGGCCAAAAGACATTAAACTCCAGGGGATGTGCCATGTTCAGAAAGTTCGGTTTCATCCCATGCTTATTCAGTCCCAGTCCCGCTGGCCTTGATGAGCTCCCAATAGATCAGATCCACTGTCACAGCGGGTGGGTGCACCCATCGTGGACCTGACTTCCTTGCTCATGTTCTCCCTCCTTCTGCTCCTCATTTGGGTCTTAAGAGCTTAGTCTGGTGCTCCAATTTGGGTCTCTGTCTCTATCTCGATCCATCGCCAGATGAAGGTTCTAAGGTAATAAGTAAGATATTCATCAGTACGGCTATAGGATAGGGTCATTTCAGATTCCCTCTCCTCAGTTGCTCAAGGTACTAGCTGGGGACATCTCCCTGGACACCCGCGAGCCCCTCTAGAGTCAAGTCTCTTGCCAACCCTAAGATGGCTCCCTTAATTAGGCTATATATTTCTCTTCTCCCGTGTTCACCCTTCCTTTATCCCAACCATCCCATTCCCCCAAGCTCCCCCCAATCTCCCTTTCTCACGTTTCTCACCCCATTTCCCCTTAGCCCCATGCCACCTCACCCCAAGCTCCCAGTTTTTGCCCGGCAATCTTGTCTACTTCCCATATCCATGCGGGTGACTATATGTTTTCCTTTGGGTTCACCTTCTTATTTAGCTTCTCTAGGATCACAAATTATATGCTCAATGTCCTTTATTTATGGCTAGAAACCAATTATGAGTGAGTACATCCCATGTTCATCCTTTTGGGTCTGCTGATTTGGAGATCTTAAAAATTATTTTTTGTGTTATAATGGTCAAATCTTGAAAATTCAGATTATTCTACTCTCAAATTTAGGGCAAATATAATGAAAATATGGAATTGCTCTTGAAAAGCTGGATGCTACAATAAAGAGGCAGCATACATATTTATCATGCTATCTTCATGAATATCTTCCTATTTTTTTTTCAGGATTTTAAATTTTACATTTAGTATTAAAATCAATGCCTTTTTTTTTATTAAGTTTGTTAGACTTAGAGAAAGAAGCAAAGTTACCTTTACTGTTAGTCTCAAAATCTAGTCTTATAAAAGAATGTACTAAGACAGTCAATAAAAGATTTATCAAGACGCCTAACTCATCAAATTTCCATTCCCATTTTCAATTTATATTCTTGTTATTGACAAAGAATTTAAGAACTGTATAATCATCAATTTTAATACTCAATGTCAGGTTAATAATTTGGGATTCATTACACTGTATCACCTAGCACAAACCTGTCTTTCACACAATTTTTTCAATGCCATTTTTTTCATCACAGAGTCAGCTGTACACACATTAATTATAGACCTCTACAAAACAGCAATGTAAGAAAAGAACCTAAGCATTTGTCAACTGGTATATTTATAAAGAAAATAAGGTACATACTTATAGTGAAAATTCAGCAATAAACCATAAATGATCTCAGTGATTTGCAACCATCGGAAAGGAACTGGAGTTTGTGATGTGGAACGAAATAATACAGGAACAAAACAAGCTCAGTTATGTAACATCTACAGTGTTAGTATCACAAAATTAAATGTAAGATGCTTATTTTCACTAGGCCGTGGTGGCACACACCTTTAATCCCAGCACTAGGGAGGTAGAGGCAGGCAGATCTCTGTGAGTTCAAGTCCAGCCTGGTCTACAAGAGCTAGTTCCAGGACAGGCTCCAAAGCTACAGAGAAACCCTGTCTCAAAAAAAAAAGTAAAAAAAAGATGCTTATTATCAATGGAAGGAGATCATGTTTGTGAGGGAAAGGGTGTTATTGTCACAGACCTTAAGTACGTCTGGTGCAATATTAGATTGTATACTTCTGAGCAAGATGAATGTAAAATGATTGGATATCCTGTATCTGAAAAAAATTATTTTGACATTATTTTTATGATAAGTAAATATTTGAGAAGATAAATGTCTTGGCCTTATTTAAACATTAGATAGTACATAAAATATTCAAATATTACACATAACTCTATTTCTATGCATATTTGATGCTATTTTTATTTACTGTACATCCACTGTGAAATAAAATAAGATGAAAAAAATGTATATTCTAGTTGTTACATTTTTCATCTTCTGTATGTTTGGAAAAATCCTTCCATGTGTGGAAGCACAAAAATCCAGAATGAGTAGAATTCTGAATATTTTTGACATGGGCATGACTGTATCAAAGACCTAATAGCTTCATTCTCACAGGAAAATGGCAAAGCCTTCCCACTGTGGTGAGCGCTAGAAGTAAAAACTTCTTATGGTATATGTGTGGATATTGATAATGTGTCCGAAAATTATCACCCCAGGTATGATAAGAAGATTACCCTACATATACCCTACAGAGATTTCATCTACTGAGATTAACTAACCCTGTCTCTAGTGTCCTTGTTCTATTTGTGTATTATAATTTAACCTCCTTGTTTACTAGTATATGATAAGTGTTTAGCTGTATATAATTCTATTTACCTGTTTACTTCTACTGACTAAATAAGATTAGATTCCAGGGTGCTGTGCTTTCTCCACCTGAAACTGCAATTCACTGACACATAGCTTTTGTATGAGTCTGTGTATTTGTCTTTTATTCACTCCCCTGTTACTCCAGTAAGGTTCATCTTTGGAGCTGTGGTGGACAGAGAACTTCTGGTAGACACTTACCTATATTTTTGATATCTAACATAGTGCCTTTGACCAGCTACTCAAGTTTTCTTTGCTTCGGCTTCTTCATTTTGCAGTCTAAAAGTTTGGTAAAAAGTAGTGAAAACACAAAAAGAAAAAGAAAGTATTCAATACCACACAACTTTTGTGTCCAGTTAAGTACTGGTGCTTATTTCTCCTTTACAAATAACAAAAGGACATAGAACCATATGTTTAACTCAATGAAGCCTTCATATGAAAGTTCATTTACTCATGTAGTCAATTAACTAACAAGAAGATAAAAACACAAAAAGTAGAGACTGTTAGAGATGCAAAGAAGCTAGCATGGTTTTACCCAAATAGACCCTGCTCTATAGGGAAATGAGGCAGGGCACTTACTTTTGATGTTAGGAGTGAGCAAAGAAGATATTCATGTTCTGGAGGCAGCATAGAAGAAACTCATGTTCTGTTTCGTAACAGAAATAGAAAGATCATTTCCCCTCTGACTCACAGGAATGACATCTAGGGTTCGGTTTCTCTCTCTCTCTCTCTCTCTCTCTCTCTCTCTCTCTCTCTCTCTCTCTCTCTCTCTCTCTCTCTCTCTCTCCTGTGTGTGTTTGTTCAACTTTTCTGTGCATCAGAGCATCAGATTGGCAAATTCTTGTATTTTTGTAGCATGGCCTTTGACCTATATTTATGGACTTGTACAAGCCAGAATCCTAAGAATATTCATTCGGGAGAAGCATGACCTCACAATTCGTCAACACAATCTATAGAAAGCAAAAAGGCTCTCTGGTGGGGAAAGTTTCTGTAATATTATAAAGGACCAAAAGAGACAGTTGTTCTTAGCAGAAGGAAGAATGGAAGTCACTTGTACCTTTCAAGATAAACAAAGTCAGAAAGGAAAAGGGAGCATGCAGTACTGATGTTAGACCCTTACCAGCTCTCCCAACAGAACTCATGCAGACTTAATTTCAGTTTGGAAAATAAATAGAGCAAAAAACATTTATTTGTCTAGGAACACACTGCATGGCCACACAGCTAGGACCCCATTAAGCTGAATCAGCTCTAATAACTAATTTAGAAACCAGAGCTGCCTGTTCCAAGTTCCACGCACATCCTTGGAATTACCAGGTTTGTTTTATTTATTTATTTATTTTAGGAAAGTTTGTTAAGAATTCCAAACAACTTAGGAAATGTTTCCAGACACCAGAATTCCAAAATGTATGTAGCTAACTTGTATTCAACAATTCTGAATATCTTGAATACTTGGTCCCCGGTTAATGAAACTCTTTAAGAAGTATTAAGAAGTAGGACCTATATGGAAGACATGTGTCACTGGGGCCTGTTTTGAGGTTTCAAAACCCATGCCATTCGTAGATGGCACTCTCTGCCTTGTAGTTGTGCCTCAATATATGAGCTCTCAGGTACTTCTCCAGTGCAATACGCGCCTGCCTACCGCCATGCTCCCTACAGTAGTAGTCATGATCTCTAGTCCTCTGAAACTCTAAGTCCCAAATAAACACTTTCTTTATAAGTTGACTTCATTATAGCATCTTATCAGGGCAATAAAAAAGTAAAGGACACCTCTGCAAGTTGTATTTGGTCATGGTGTTTCATCACAGCAATAAAAATTCTAGCTCATATTCCTCCATTTATTCCAGAGTGCTGTTTCCCCACATGCCAACATTTGCCCATTAAATGTTGTCATGAGTCTTGCACTGCACATGGTTTTAAGTGCAGCAGTTAGATACAGATCTATTAAAATATGAATTAGGATTCCACCATTTTTTAAAACATTCGATAACTAGATACGTCACAACAAACGGATTGGGGAAAAGCATAATTTTAAAATATCATTGTAAATAAGGGGTGTTGTTCCATACATTTTGATGTAATTATCATTTTATGTATTCCTTCTTATGCTGGAACAAACATATTATTGTAAGCAGTTTTGTATACTATGCATCCCATTCAGCATCACTAAAGCATTTTAATTTATGAGAAATTTTCCCATGATGTCACAGGAGAAATGGCTATATATACAATATACATAACTGACATTTTATAAAAAATTATGTGCCTTTAAAACTAATGATAAAGTGAGCATGTTTTCATTACTAACAAATACAGAAAATAAAGCACATTTGTAAATAAAATACAATTGTTATTTTAAGATGTTTTTCTAACTAGAAGTTATTCATATCTTTATTAGAATGAAATAATTTACAAAATATGTTAATTTCCCCTGTATGTCACATTCATCTACATAAAACACTGGCCTAAAATCTGACTTTTAACTGTGAGTTATTAATTTATTTATTACACTCACAGGGCTGCTATGCACACCTGGTAAATTATGAATTCAATTGTTCATTTGCCCCTTATTGCATGGTGTGTGACATCTTGAGCAGGCAATTCAATTATGGTTTGGGGGCTGCAGGTGAGAATAAAGGTCGACCTGAGAGGGTTCTCAAACTTTGGCCCAGTGACAGAAATAATCAACATCTGGTATTCCACCTTTTTCTATCCAAACTATATTTTTATATTAAAATTGCACGTAGAAAACATAAAGTTATTCTGCCTTTTAAGCCTCAGGAAAAGTATCACATTGCTTCCTATACAAACATAACACTGCTGGCTGGGTGGTGTCATTTTAGGATTCTGTATGTGAAGTGACAAGCAGAGAAACATGACTCCATTAAATGTCATTATGTTCTATAAAATGTGACACACTGATTGAAAGAAAAACAGTCATTTTCAAACTTCATTCATATAGCCACTGAAAGAAGTTATTCCTCGCTTTGTGTTTTTCACAATAAGCTCGACAATTTGGGGTAATATATACGTGATTACAGCATATTTTAACTTTATGTGAGCTATAAATCAAATACACAGAAATATATGAATGTTGCTAAAAGAAAATGAAGCTGAACATTCCTAGGCAAACCATATCTCATGATGCAGAAGCTAAAGAATTTCATTTTCTTGAGAAAGTACATAAAACTCCCCTAATGTTTTGCTACCTTTGAGAGCAGTTAGTCCTTGTGAACAATAGAAAATGAAGATCTAATGCTAATACTCATAGTTAAATACCTAATAAGAGAGCACAGCTCATCCCCAGAGAAAAGTCCACATACATTTTTGCTAAAGATTGACCCAAAGAAACCAAGGAATTTTTATACTTTTTATTTAGAAGTGAGAGAAAAGTATAATCCAGGTATTTCAAATTATTTTATTTTAAGGAAATTAAAAGTTGCTCAGTGTTACTACTGTGCGGTGTAGCAGTATGTAATCCAGACTATGCCTGATGCCTTCCTAATGCCACATCCAGGCTACCACATGTATACTCTAAAGATGACTGAAAGTCTCAACAAATATTCCTCAGATCTAGTTCTTGGAGTCACATGTTTATATGTGACTAATATGATGCCTCTAATGTCACAAACTTAGAAAAAAATCCAAAGGGAATTTTTATTTCTTCATCTGATTATTTATTTTCATCCTGTATTATGATTCAGTATTTTAATCATGAGACATTTCATTTTTCCTAAATATCATTCTTTTACTCTCACTCAATATTTCTTACATACCCCACAATCTACTAATAATTTTTCTTGGTGAAGGAGATTCCATTTTATATATTTTTCTTTATTTACAAAGTACAAGTTTCCAAAAAAAAGTAGAACCAAACAATAATTTTCTGTTAAAAATCAGTGAAAATTCACATGTTTTTGATACCTAACTTTGTAATCAAACTTAATTTTATTTGGTCTACTATACTGTCTTCGACTTGAAACAAAATTTTAGAGGCCACATCATAGAGTAGACTATCATGAGTAATTTTATGTTGACTGTCTTAGGGTTACTACTGCTATGATGAAACACTGTAACAAAAAAAAAAAAAACCAAGATGGTAGGAAAACGGTTTACTTGTCTTATACTTACACATCAGTCTATCATTGATGGAAGTTAGGCAGGAACTCATACAGAGTAAGGACCTGGTTGCAAGTGCTGATACAGAAGCTATGGGGGGATGCTGCTTACTGCTTTGCTCTTCGTGGCAGATTCAGTTTGCTTTCTCAGAGAACACAAGCCCATCATCTCAGGGATGGCGCTCTCCACAATGGGCTGGTCCTACTTCACCACTACTTAAGAAAATGCCCTACAGCTGGATCATATGGAAGCATTTTCTCAATTGAGGTTCTCTCCTATCAGATGTCTCTAGCTTTTGTCAAGTTCACATAAAACCAACTAGTTGCACAGTGGTGAAATTTCACAAAGCCTTGTCTGAATCTGATAATCTCCTTAGAAAGCTTCCATAAATGGAAGTGGTTGATTTATCATGGTGAAATGTGACTAAAGGATTGTCATTCTAAATTTCATATAGGAAAAAGAACCATCAATTCCTATACCTGTTTTTCAATAAAATATTTATTACAATATTTAAATTAGCAAATGTCAGATTTTGCCTTTCAGAACTTTTAACACAAAAGTAACAGTTAATCTGCACAGAACATGAGCACAGTGAATTAAGATTTCAGTTCTGTTTGGGTTTGAATATTTTCTTAACAGATTAGATTACACTCTAACTGTCCTCCGTCAGTAATACTTCCATGATCCAAGCTGAGTATAGAACTAAACATCAGAGAGTTGTAATAGAAACAGTGAGGGTCAAGATGGTCTATAATAGTGACAGAGAAGTATGTTGAGAGTAGGAAAAGGCCCCAACCCTTGTGAGGCTGTGGGGCATGATGCAATTTGGCCAATAAAATGCTCAGAAAAGATTGTGTCTCAGATGAGACTGGGTGGCACCTAACAGGACGCAGACTTAGATAAAGATATTAAATAGCAGCAGTTTCTTTTATAATGCCCCCATAGGCTGGCTATGCCGCTCTATAGAAACAGGCATATCTAATGAGTACTTTTTCCATTATTCCTCTAATCTGGTGATTTCCTGTGGATCCAAACAGATTTTCCACAAGTTATATTCTTGAATTTGTTATGCATGTATAAACATTTGGAATGTTTTGTCTGAATTAAGTTTATGACCATGATTGCAGAGAGCATGCAATTTCTCAAATACAACATTCATGCAGTCGGTTAAACTATTCATTCACATAAGCAATCAGTGAAAGCTTTGATATAATAAGAAGAACTTTTCAATAAAAAAAACAGTTGTGTTATGTCTTAGTCTTTGTTCCATTGCTGTGAATGATGCCACAAGTAAGCCACTCTTCTAAAAGAAAGAATTGGGGGCCTGTTTAGAGCTTCAAAGGTGAATTTCACGATCATTAAGGAGAGAATCATGGCAACACACAGACAAACATGGTGCTGGAGAAGTGACTGAGAGATCTACAACTATATCCACAGGCTTGGGGGAGAGAGACTGGGCTTGGCATAGGCTTTTAAACTGACACAGCTCATCTCCAAGTGACACACTCCCTCCAACAAGTCCACACCTCCTTATCCTTCTAATCCTCCCAATGAGTCCCTTCCACTCTCTGGTGACTATTCGTTCAAATGTAGGGGTCTATGGGGGCCATTATTTAAAACACTGCATTCCATTTCCTGGTCCCCATAGGCTTGTACCCATGTAAAAAATTCATTAATAGACAAAACTGTATTCAGAGCAACTTCAGAAGTCCCTATAGTCTATCACAGTATCAAATGTAGTCAGAGTTTTTCTGTCCTGACCACTTGTTCTTAAGTAACTGATACAAAGGGTAAATATTAATTACAAATGCTTGGCTAATGGCTCAAGCTTGTTACTACCTAACTCTTACATTTAAATAACCAATATTTAATTATCTGAGCTTTGCCATATGTCTCACGGTTGGTTACCTCAATTCTACAACTTATGCTTCCTTGGCGGCTGGCAGGCTTCTCTTCTCTCATCCCCTCTTCATCCCTGTATTGTTGGTTTGAGAGTCTTGCCTAACTTTATCCTGTCTTGCTATAGGCAATCAGCTTTTGTATTTACTAATGAAAGTAATTAATATTAACAGTGTACAGAAGGATTATTCCATAGCATTCAGTACTGTCCAAATCTCAAAGTCTATTCTGAGACTCATGGAAATTTCTTAAGTGTAATCCCCCATTAGGTCAAAATAAAAACAGATCACATTACTTCAAGCATACAATCTCTCTCTCTCTCTCTCTCTCTCTCTCTCTCTATATATATATATATATATATATATATATATATATATATATATATATATATATAATCATTCTAAGAGGGAGGGAAAGCCAGCATAGTGAGGAAATGCTGCATCAACTTCCTTTTGTTGGTTTCTTTCACAGCTTAATTTTTTTAAACATCCTTTACACAGAAAGCCTAGCTGGGTAGGGTATTGCCCTCACATTGCCACCCCTTTTATTCCATTGAACAACAGGCTTTTCCTTAAAATTGTTATCTCCTTGAGCACTTAACACCATTACACTTCCTGGTGCTCTTTTCTCTCCTCGACTGTATATGTGTAGTTATTAAAAACTACATGACACGATCAATACTAGGCTGTCTTGAAATCTCCTCTTCCAAAATTATTCATATGAAACTCTTAAATTTCTCTTCAGGCAGATTTTTTTGACAGTGCTTAAAAGCAGCTATATTATTTGCAAAGAATATCAGAAGAGTGGCCTCTTGAATACTTACTAATATTTATCCCCTGTGAAACTTCTTGAGCTGATCCCTCAAAATTAAAGTTGCCTTAGTCATTGTCTTCTTCCATGCTTCTACTAGTATGGCCCACTAAGTCCCACTTAAAACATTCATCCGCTTTTCTAATCTGAAGTCTCAAAGTTCAAATTCTCCAACAAATAGGATGATCAGGACTGTCACAGCAATATATGCTCTTTGGTACCAACTTCTGTCTTAGACATTATTTTATTGTTGTGAAGAGATGCCATGACTATGACAACTCTTATAAAAGAAATAATTTAATTGAGGACTTGCTTAAATTTTCAGAGGCATATCCATTATTATTGCGAGACACAACAAGGAAGCACAAAGACAGACATGGGTGCTAGAGAAGTACCTTAGAATTCCACATCCTGATCCTTAGACAGTAGGGAGAGAGACAGCGCCTGGCATGGGTTTCTGTCACACTTTCTTCAACCCTACCACACTTACTAATCCTTCTAAACTTATCAAAGTGTTTCTTCTACTCCCTACTGAGTAAGCATTCAAATATTTCAGTCTATGAGGACAATTCTAATTCAATCCATCACACATCATATCACATATCTGGTTTAAAATAAATTTGATGAACTTGTATTAATAACCACACAATCATTCATGCTGATGTGGCCGATCCTAGCAAAGAGATATTTTCATTTCCAAATTGGGTTCTTTAAAGGTCAGTGGACTTGTCCATGTAGAAAACAATAGATGTATTTATTTATTCTCCAAAATACAACACTTCAGACTATTTCAACAGAGTTATAAAAGCTGGCATTAAAATGTCAAGCATAAAGCTGAATGCCATTTAAATAGATGCTACAGAGATAAACTTCTTTGTTTTTTTCATTGAACAAAACTGATTCTTGCCACACCCCTTTTATTGTTACAGAGCAGTAACAGGTTCAAAACATTTTATCATCATGTTTTTCTCTCTACAAAACTAAAACACTATCATAATATAAACATATATGCATAGGAGAGTAATCTAAAGAAGATGTTCAAGGAAAATGTAGAAATAAAATAAAATATGACTGTTATTGTCCAAACTGTTGTTTTAACTGTTAATAAAAATGTCAAGCCAGAGTATGTGAAATTCATAAATTGTTGTGAGTCATCAAATCCAGTCCAGCAAACTCACAAAAAGACAGAGTCTCTTCCTAGTACTCCAAAACCATTGTTTCCTGGAAAAACAAGGCATCATCAATTAGTGTACAGAAAACAAGATAAGAAGTAAAATATATAAATCAGCTGCTTTTGTTTCACAATGTTCATGAAATGAAAATAATCAAGCATTCTTGTCATTGGAGAGTAGTTCTGTTTTATGACCACTTTTCTTTTTCTCTAGGTATATACATTTCAGAATATATCAACTTCTTTTCAATAAAAGTTAACTTGGAGCAAATAATAAATCCAAACCTTGAATATGAAGCCATAAATTTATATGATCAGAGGGAAGTGACAGACTTCATCTAAACACAGCTGAGGCAAAGGAGCAAGTTCAGTTAGGCTGTATTCTCAGTTGTACCACCAAATGTAAACACTCAAATTATTCTGAGTTTGGAAAGCTATTAAGATCTCAGTGTGTTTTTTAAAAATTCCAGGTTTTTTAAAAAAAATTATTGGTAAGTATTCTTAATTAATATAAATTTAAAGTATCATTGCCTAATAAAATGCTGAATGTAGATGATCAATTTTATATAGGAAAAATACTTAGAACACATTTTTTAACTCTTAAATTTGAAAGATTCCCACAAATGATTTATTTTATTGTAACCATAAAAATGTGATTAAGAAATGAATTCATTGCTAAGAATTGTATGCAATATTTAGTGTTTTATTTTTTATTTGAAAATTGGGAGTATAAAGACAACCATTACTTTTTCTTGGGACAAAATACATCTGCATGTTAATATCTGAGTTCTAATCCAGGATTCTCTCTTTTTATAGAAAATGTGTTTTTTTTATTCTAATACAATGTGGGTATATTTATGTAATTATATACTTGGATAAATATATATTAGTATGCATAAATATATGTATATTAATATACAGATACTCATATCACAGATATACTTTTAAATGTAGAGAAATTTGTTTCAGTGTTTCCAGAATTCAGGTATTAATAAATAAGAATAAAATACACTTCAGGATTATAACTACAGCATTAGGAACATAAGATTTAGCATTTAACTCTATGGGTTTTTTTTTCTCCATCAATATTAGATAATCAATCTGAGTCAATTTTTGCCTTTTCTAATATATTTTAATGGTGATTTGTATGTTCATTCCCAGCAATTCAACCAAGGCAACCTCTACTTGTGAGCATTAAACATTTGATCAATATAAGAGTTTCACTGTAGAAATGGTGTTAAAAGTTTATTCATTCAGTGCACTCTTTAGAGATGATTAACTGTCTTTATTATATTAAAGCAAACCCAAAGCCATCTGCCAAAGGCGATTGTGTCCAAGCACTGAAACCATTTCATGTGAAAACTCATTTTCAGGCTCCTAATTATTTTTCATTACAGTGGCAGTGTGGAATAGATTGGAATTGGACAGTAATTGCCAGGTCTGAGCGGTGTGGACCATTGCAATGTATCAGTTTAGATGAAGTGTGACAAGGATACATCTAGCTACTATATAACTTCCATTAGCCAACTTCCCTGTCCCTGATCATGTAACACTTCATAGAATGTGGTCAGCACAAGGTCATAATAATGGCTTTCTGAGTGACTTCAAGTATTTTGTACAAGTGCAAGCTGTTAACCCCCTATGTTAGCATTGTTCTAGTAATATCTGGTATTGTAACTGTCAAAATATCTATCTATTCTTCAGGAGGAAGAAGTAAACTTAAAAGTGTGGCTTCAAATTTAAATTTGGTTTCTTACACAGATGTCTGGAAGGAAAATTATGTCAGAAATTGAATAATGATTTCTTATGGTATTATCTTAAGTGATAATTATTTAGAACTATTCAAAAAGCCTTGTACAATAGTTATTTAAGTTGTATACATGAAGGAAAAAAATCTCAAATTATGTCTATCTGTACAAGCAAGTGATCATTTTGTGGCTACAGTACTGATAGAACTAAACAGCTGAATCAAAAAAAAAAACTCTTGCGTGAACTTTTTAAAGCAGTGATAATTAATGAGAAATGTGATTAATAATCCGTTAGGTAAGCTTCATCAATCCACAGCATTTTGCAAAATCCGGATATACTTATGTATATCACAATAGATCGGATGTTATTGATATTTACTGGGTAAACAGCAATGATGCAGTAAAACATTGCTTATTTCTCAGAATAGCTTTCAATGATAAATGGGCTATTTTGTTGATCCCAAATATCAAGATGTCAAATGTATTGGATATAATTCTGTGTGGGTGCTGACTTTGTGATGTGAAGAGGTGCAATAATTTGCTTTCAAGACAGTACTAGGTTTGCTCATGCAAAAATTATGTAATTATTTCTCAAATCTTTACGACTTTCATATATATATATATATATATATATATATATATATATATGTTGAGTCCTACCATAATTATGAATATAGGATGTACCACACATACTTGCTTACATGTTTGAGCTTTGAAATATTATTTTCTGTTTAAAATAATTGCCAGTTGGCCTATGTTTGTAATTGTTTCTGATTTTGTTAATTTGGCCTCTCCTAACATGCTTTAAATTTTTCCAAATCATATGATATCTAGACAAAAATTATTTTAGCTAACTTGAGAAACTACCAGGTCACATGATATTTTATTATTTAATAACTGCTAAATTTTGAGAAATGTGTAAGTAAATGTATAAGTAAAACATTTCTTGAGAAAACTGAAGGTATGTCTTAATTTATATAATTGCAATTGGATTTAGGTGACTCAGAAAAAAATAACTATTTGAGTCCCTAATTTGAAAGAACCACATTTGATGAACAGGATAATTCAAGCCACAGAGCCATAAATCACCACTTTAATTTAGTAGTTCTAACTCTCAGCTCGACCTTGTCCTCTTTCTAGGTAGCCTATTATGAGTTTAATCATAGGTTATAAATATATGTCACAACTAGGGTGAACAACACATGGATCTATCTATGCATAGCAGAAAGTACATGACACCATGACCCAAGTAAACTGCTAATGTTCAGAAACTGCATACTGTGGATAGTGAACACCATTTGTCCATGTTCAATCTAGCTTCTGTTCATAAAAGAGCTAGACTACTCTTTATACATAACCATTCATTTAACGATTGATATATAGTTTGAGATTTCATCATCTTTGCATACATATCAATAACATTAGTTTCCAATCTTAATCAAAATAGCAGTAATACTGATAAAAATGAAATAATGAATAAATAATGAGCAAAGAACAGGAAAGATTTAAGGAGGACAGAGTTGGTTTCAACATATTAAGCAGCAAATGCTTTTGTACACATAGACACACACACTAACTAGATAAATAGGATACATGAGATCTTGGTTCCTAAAGAAATGGGTGCATAGGTAAAAAAGCACCAAAATAATTTCTTCGTATGAAAAAGATAATCAAACGTCTTAGGTAAAAATGACTACTTCATATACTAGTCTTCTTTAATATATAACTTAAAAGGTAATAAAAGTATTGGGGTATAAATTTATTAATAAAACAGAGTCAAGTGTGGTATATATATATGTATATATAGTATGCTTGTATGTGCTTAATCAGGATGATACATTGCAAAATACAAATATATTTTTTAAAAAAAGGCCCAGTTCTTTAATCAATATAGCATTGTCTTAATAATAAAAAAACAAAAAAGAATTAAAAAACAAAATTATTTTAGAGTATTTAATATATATTAAATATTATATATATGTATATATATGTATATATATATATATAAAATCACTCTGCTGGATATTGCATGTATGAGGGCCCACGGTGTTGTGAACCTGTTCTAGCTTGCCTGGACGTCAGAGTGTTTGAGCTTATTTTTACTCTCTCAAAGTTGTTGACAACAGGTATGACTACAAATGAGAGATTCTGACCTAGGGTGTAGTTAATTTGTATTTTGGGTAAAGAGGTAGAACCGCTCCACCTGGAGCAAATGTTGGAGAATTAAAGTCTATTCTTTAGATCATGTTAATGAAGTCTGCTGCCTCTGCCCTGGCATTTTGGAGTGAAATATATAAGCATGTGGAAAATAAACAAGACAGATTCAGTATTGACTGAATGTTCCTGCTGATGCTGTTCTGTTTCTCTTATTTCTCTTATATCTCTGTTCCTTTGGTTTAATAATTCTAATCCCCAAGCTCCTACCATGCAAGGTATGAGTTTTGATGAAGCTGGTCATATACATGTATGGATAATTATTATTTGCCAGAAGCATATAAATATGTATAAAGAACAATAATAAAAATAACAACCACAACAAACCCCTAAATCTTCAGCACTCTTAGCCATTAGGGAAAGGAAATTAAAAGTACTTAGAAATTTCATCTAACCCACTCCCTTTGGATAAGATCAACAAAACAAATGGGAGCTGAATCTGGTGAGGAAGTAGGGTAAGGGACTTTGTTCAATGTTGGTAGGAGTGACAACTGGCCACAGCTGTTAAGGAAATCAGTGTGGGGGGTTCCTCAGCATGGTTTACGACCATTTTCAAATAAGTTCACATGATCTGAAACAAAAGTGTTCAAATTTTTCATGGTGAACAAAAAGATATGGGGTCAGAGGAGACTGATAAAGCATAATGTTTTGCATCTGGTAGCAATCAATTTTCATTTTAACTTTTTATATTGAAGTTATTTCTACTGTATTAAATAAAATAAAATCACAGATGAATATAAAAGGATGAAGTGAATCCTGCATCTGCAAACGTGACATTCACGTGTCTGACCCATACAAGGATACGGGATTTCTCTCTGAGGTTTAGCTCCTCCCTTTACAGAGAAGGATCTAATCTTTGTCAAAGAGAAAATCCCCATCGCTCACATGATGGTTTTTGAAAGCAGAAATCCATGACTGCAGGCTCAGCCAGGGCATCCATTCTGATTGTTTGTAGCTTCAACAGATAGGCATCATTCTTTACGGGTAGAAACAAATGATACTATTAAAAGACCTGGTTATATGACTCTGATACAACTCAGATCCTTGTTTTCTTATTTAACTTATTAACCAAGCTCCAATTCATCTTGGCTTGATAAGAATGATTCTTTGTAACTAATCCTAACTCTTAATTTAAGATTAGTCGCTTTCTGGATCTGCAGACTTACATACTAAGATAAAGCTGCCATTAGCCATGGTATTAAATCAAAGCACAATGCCCCCTTAACCACATAACTCTGACAGCAGGGTTATGCAGAACTTTAATGATTTTAAAGATAAGGGTTTTGTTGTCGTTGTTTTCGTTTGGTGCTTTTCTTTTGTCATTTAAGCTAAATCCACTGAAAATAAGGCCTAAAATTTTGGAGAAGCAGCAATAGCAAAAGTCTCAAAGTAACATTACAGATGGAACATCTTCAAATTTTCCTAGTTTAGAAAAATATGTGACTGCTTCACATAGAACTGAGCCATCGAGAGCATGATAAGAATCCTATACATTGACGAGGCCTTTACACCATTAGGCTTAAAGAGTTCTGAGTCTGCCAACGTTGGCTCATAGCCTCTTTCATCTTGAGCTTTTTTGGTGACCTTGGATAGCACAGACTAAGAGTAATTTCACACTGTCAAACTTGGCTAATGTCACATAGATTATTAAGTACAGAAGATTTAGGAAACATTTTAATGAATATTATCATTAGTGACATAATTAGGTACAAATATTTAAATAGCAACATAAGTACTCTTTCAAGTATAAATTTACCCGAAAGCATTGCAGAGTCTGGGCAACTGCACACTGCTACCAGGGGTCCAGCCTAGAATTAAACCATGGAAAGGAATTGCAAGTATGTTTAAAAAGTTACCTCCAGAATTCATTTTGCTTTAATTTCTAGTCTTTTGATGAAATAAAATGATATTGTAATGTTTTTATCTTTATGCCCATTACTTAATATTCCTAAATTTCCTGCAAAGCGTTTCAATTATTGTGTTGAAAAACATCTTACATGTGACCAGTACTCAGTTTGAAAGCAAAAAGAATAGATCCTTTACCATGATAGTGGCAGCCAGCCACACTCTTTGCTCAATTGTATTTGACACAAAGACAGTCACAAATAGATGGAACACATGGAATGACATCTTTCTTTCTGCAAGCACACTTCATTATATGTGAGCTAATAATTGGTATGAAGGTGTTTAAAGAAATGAACAATCCATCGTAAATTCATTGTCTTGGGTAGTGATCTTGGGTAGTGAACCTTAAGAGTTTCAGTAGGTGTCACTCTGACAATATGTTTCTCCCTTACGTTTCTGGAACCCTTATTCTTCAGCCCCCGACTGGTTCCACTGGCAAAAGCTGTGGTTTTAGCGCTAGGGTCAACTCTCCCTCTTGAGTAAGACTTGGAGAAGTAGTGCTCAGTTAGTGGAGAATTTTTCTCAAGATCTGAAAGAGCTTTGTGACAAGAAGAAAGAAAGCAGAGAGAAGAGAAAAAGAGGCAGATGTGAGAAGTAACGGAAAGAATTCAGACATAAGCGCACATTGAGCAAAAAATACTGGTTTTGTTCCTCCAAACTGGGAAAAGAATAATCAATTAATAAAACAAGTAATCTTAAGAAACTAATTCTAGGTCCGTTTATAGATATAAAAAATGATTTCTAGATGCCACAAGGATGTATGCTATACTTTATGATTGTTTTCTTTGTGTGTTTTGCTTTGTTTTTCTCATGATTTTCCTTTGGTTACAGACTTGTAGTGAGGCAAAAGGCGTAATGACAAGCTCTTCAGAGCGAGACCTCCTTTTCTTCTGCAGCAATAAAAGAACTTGATGATTCTGAATAATTATTTTCTTTTAGACTTTCTTCAATCTGTGTTCCTTTTGCAATTCTGTGAACTATTTAATTAGAGGGATAATGTTAGATGGGCATTTATTGAATAAACAAACTTACGTTCAAAGAAATTGAAGAAGCATTTAATACTATCACTATTTTAGCCTAAAGTGCCAGAGGAACGTCTGAGTATGTGTCCCCATGGGAGTCACTGGGCAAGGCTAGAGTTAAGCACAAGTGTTTATTGACACCAGACCAATTCAGAATTTCAGATCAGTGTCCACAAAAATCATAAAGATATGAATAATTTGCAAAATAGTAAAGGGCGTATGAATATTTAAACATGTATAGTGTCTGTGTTTCTAGAGTGTGTGTATGGTGTGTATAGAATGTGGTATGTATGTATGTATGAACTTTTTATATATGTTCATTTATGGTTTATGTGAATGATGACTGTGTTTGAGTGTGGCCTGTGTAATATGTAGTGCATATAATCTTCTGTGTTCTTTATGTATGGATTATGTTTTCATGTGTGTGTGTGTGTGTGGTAGGTGTATGTTGTTTGTGTGTGTAATTATTGCCTGTATATTTGTATATGATCTGGGTGGCTTTTGTGTGTATGTATATATACATGTGCATGCATGCATGCATGCCTTGTGTACATGTGTGCATGTGTACATGCTTGTGTGTGTGTGTGTGTGTGTGTGCGTGTGCATTTTCTTTTGATATGCAGCATGGTACTGAACAACCTGGCAAAAAAGTACCAGTAATCCATAGTGAATCACTTTTTTTTCAATTTTTCTTGTACTACAATGACGGGTTTGCCTCTTGAGACTCTTGAGACTTCCTTTGGAACGAACAAGAACACCAAAATGTACAGGAATACTGTCTTCATTTGAAGAAACAATTTTAGAAAGCATTTACCTTCAATTTTTTTTGCAATTCAATTACCAGTAGTCACATTTTTATACTGGAGAAAGAATCACAAAGACTTAACTTTGAAATATTCACAAATGTTGTGGTTAGATTTTGAATTCAGTGAAATATTTTAAGTCTAGGAAACTGCCTATTTTCTTTGCAGTAAACTAATACAATACTTTCAAATATTCTTTTGATAATAATTTTATCACTAAGTATTTTGCAAAAAAGCTGGTTAGGTAAATTATTACATTTGCACTTTTGTATACTATTGTCAGTTTTAAATGAAGCATCTTTCTATCTTATCAACAGAATATTAGAGAAATGTCACTCACTATTTATATAAGATGTTGTGGGCATCTTATATAAATGGCTGTGTGTTAGTTAGAAATAGCAAGTTTAGGTTCTTCACACAAAATATAATTTGCACAGCATTATTCTTAAAAAGTATTTTTATAGTTCTTTAAACATTGAAAATTGTCAAATAAATGATGTACTCAAAATGTATCTGCTGTTCTTAATATGCAGAAATTAATAAGTATAACAATAAATGTTTCCAAGGTTCCTACATGGTTACAGACACAAGTACTAATTCTCTGCGCAAAATTCCACAGCCATTATATAATTCCAGAGTTTCAATAAGTTCAAATGTAAACATGGAGAAAGAAAAATATGTTCTGTAGTGACCTTTATGCTCCAGGGTTTATTATGCCCCTGTCACCTCTCTAGCCTTAGAACACTGTTGTTCTTTAATCCAGTCACACCTACCAGATGAATGTCATGACATAAAATGCAACCCTGCAATAATCACAGCTCCAAAGTGCTGAATAACACTAACTGTTGTCATCACCAATCCTTGGCCCTTGAAAGGTGAACACTGAGGGCATTGCACTTCTCCTTTTAACCTTGGAAGTAAAAACATTCTCTTGGGTCAACATTCACCCTCTTTCCCTGATGCGTGGCCTCTCTTGGAACTTACTTTGCATGCCTTCACACAAACTGTTGGTATAACAAAGGTCAATGAGAGTTTGTACGCATAAACAGATTTTTATCTGTGGAATCTACCTGATACTTTTTTCACTGTCACTCTTTCATTTTCAAGTGATGTAATTGTTCTGTAACCTTGAGAATTCCCATATGCTTCTGGTTATATTAAACTGATTATATATGCCCATCAGCAAAAGATCATGCTTTACATGCAAAATGAGATCCAGTTCATACTTCTAAAATTGGCTTTAAGAAATATATATATATATTCATTCAATAAATCTGGTTTCCATGGAGATTTAGTGAGCTACAATCTCTGCAGCTGTATATAGAATGTAGATGTTGAAATTTCTATTATTTTTTATCCTCAGCATGTATTGAGGGTTAACTTTTTTTTTTCCTGAAGTAGTTCTTCAAAGTTCTGCAATTTTCTAAGTGGCAAATGAAAACCACATATTCAGATGATTAAATTATACAAATATATTACATAGCAAAACAAAACATAATATTTTTCAGATAAGAATGAGAAGATAAAATTGCTATTGAAAACAACTCATTTTGAGAATTATTTCTTTATTTTAAAATGGTGTGGTTTGAAATTTAATCCAATATTAGCATAATTGCCTAGTAAATACAAAGCCTCAGATTTTTTCTTCATCAGCAGAAAAATTTCAAAACATAGAAATATTTAATGTATATATTTCTGAATTTACAAGATGTGACTGCATAGGATAAGAGATACAAGAGATGATTGTAAAGTTGTTTAAGTTACAAAATCAGTAAAATTGATTATATTTAAATTATCACAACTTAAAATGCATCATTATATATTATGAATAATTATTTTTAGGAAATTACATCTCAAAAATATCAGTTTGTTTTAAAATTGAGTCTTGAGTGTCATTGCTACATCATATTTATTTTTCTTCCTGTAGTGTCCAATTTTGTGGCCAAAATGACCAGAATTCACATGTTTATCTTACAATTGACATTTTGTTTAGTTCTGAGCTTTGCATTCCCAAGTTTTTTATGTCACTAAACTTCTCCAATTGCTTGACCATCTTGAAGAATCTTTAGTCATTATGAACTTGTATTGCTAATAGTAACCTTTATTGTATGACTTGATGCTTATTGAGACATATATGAATTCATCCACCCCTCCATTTTACCCCTTCAGCTCTGTCTATATCACCTACAACACGTCCCTATGCCAACTTCATATTATGATCTTTTTTTGTGATAGCCCACTAAGTCCAGAGAGTGTTATCCACATGTCATGGATATGCCACCATCCTTTGGAACATAGGTTATATTTTATTGTATACATGTATGCAATTCTCAAATCATCAAAAAATACAAAAAAGAAGACTGATGAGTGCAAACAATTTTTGACATCCTGCCATTCCCATGATACTCACTCTAGTAGTGTAGGATTCCTCTCTTTGATATCTGTGGAACATTATTAACTGATGTCTCTATATCATGAAATACCAGATCCATTCATTAATCTACCAAATTCCTTATCTATCAATGAAATATTTGTATTAAAGCATGCATTGTGCACTTTGGAAAATTTCTCCAGGAATTATGATCACTTGTTGCTTTTGTAGAGGACACGGATTAAACACTAGCACTTAATGGTAGCTCAGAAATTTTCCAACTCCTGTTTCAGTGGTTCGACATCCTATCTGGGCTACCCGGGGACCAGGATAGTAGGCAGTACACAAAATAGACACAGGATTTTACGATTTCAAGGAGATGTCCCCTTGATACTTCAATAGACATGCCGCACCCAATGAGGTGTCTATATGATCTGTTTTGGATTAACATGTTTGTTCTCAACTGCTCCGCCACCTAACGCCTGCTACCTCTGTTGCCTTGGCATGGACTATTATCTTTCTTAAAACATAAGCTCCCAAAACACACTTTCTCCTATAAGTTGACAGACTAATGCTGTTTTATCACAACAATAGAAAAGGAATTATTAAACAGAAAAAACACTCACACATACGAAATAAATGAATATTTTAATGTCCATTATAATTTTTCGGCATGAATTTAAACTCAAATCTCATTCATAGGACCATTTGTAAACTTCCTTCTTTTCCACTTACTGTATTTATAGAGCACTTAAACACCTGGGTGAGCCTTTCTTATCTCAAAGGAAGGACCATCCTAATGTAGCTTCGCTTTCCATTTCCTCATTTCTTCTCCCCTACCTAGTTTCCATAACAACATGATATCTATGTTTCTAATAATTTAGATACGCTTGATTAATATTTATTAGATGTTTGATTGTCTTGCTTTCCATTCTGTTTTATGCCACTACGCAAGTAAGTGTTGATGGAAGAAACTAAAACTTGCTCATTTTCATTTCTTGTGATTTGCAGAATGGCAGACATTTAGAATTACACAATGATTATTTGTAGAAGAAATCAGAGTATTTCAATACATTTGAGACTTGCTAGCTGTGGGGCAATGTATTATAAAGTCTTCATTTATTATTTAACTTAGGGGCAGTCTTATAGCTGCAGATATCTAGAACCAGTGAATTTATATAATTTCCGGAAACATATGTGAAGCTTTCCAA
Source organism: Neodon shergylaensis (assembly GCA_025134845.1). Lineage (NCBI taxonomy): Eukaryota > Metazoa > Chordata > Mammalia > Rodentia > Cricetidae > Neodon > Neodon shergylaensis. The sequence goes on from JABTXL010000001.1 coordinate 15,912,256, forward strand.
ATCATATAATCTTCCACAAGTTATGTGGTTCATTGTTTTCACTAATTAGATAATTATTTTAAGAAGTTTTTTATTCATATATTTAAATTATCTTTGGATATTGGTCTTTATGATATTTGAAAAATTATAGAAACTATTGCAAGTATTAAACACAGCCACAAATTTCAAATTTCACAAATGCTCCATAACAATGTGAAATGGGAATTTGATAATTGTTCTAAAATAATTATGGTAATTTCTTTCTAAATAATTTTGTTTATGAATTAGAAAATGATTTCCTTTACTTTTAAAAATGTAAGATTTTGCTAGCCTGAGTACTCTAATATCTGAATTTTCTCTTTTTCTCTTAGAAAATGAGCAATGAGCAAACTTTTTGCCATAATTACAATATGAATTACATCCATAATTTCAGATATTCAAATGTGGAAATTTTAATTAGACATTAAATTGACATTAACAAAATATTGTTGCAATCACATTGTAAAACTGAATCTTATTTTCTTACTATTGCATTCAAATATTAAAATAAATTATAAATATTTGTCGATTATTTCAGGGACTACATGAATTTTTTTCTCCATCAAACAATTCAATTACTGGCTTATAACAGAATCATGAAATTTAAAAAATGAATTGGGATATACTAAAGAAAGTTTTCACTGATTGATCTTTGTATATAAAGTACAAATGGTAGTTGGTTTTGCACAAACAATTCTTCTTGTTTGCAAATGTCTCATATATTTTTTCTCAAAAACATATATATTCATACACACACACACACACACACACACACATATATATACAAACAGAATTGTACTTAGTAGATAGTTATTATTTACTTTAAGGATTCTGAAGGAATTAAATGCTCCTTAAAAGTAATTTTCAGTATTCAAAATGTTCAAAATGGCATTTTTCTTATTTTCAAAATTCTTACTCTTAGGAAAGACAAATATTCAAAATCTTTTCCTCATTACTTACATTTTTCAAAACTTTCCATCCACTGATGTATTTTCTCCTTTGCATGGAAAGACAACACAGTTTTCTATGCTCTTTGCCCATTTCTGCAGAAGCTGACATATGATAAACACTCATATTTTCTTTCACTTGGACTATTTTTTTTTCTGGAAATAAGTTTTTTGTTTGTTTGTTTTTGTTTTTCGAGACAGGGTTTCTCTGTAGCTTTGGAGCCTGTCCTGGAACTAGCTCTTGTAGACCAGGCTGGCCTCGAACTCACAAAGATCCGCCTGCCTCTGCCTCCCGAATGCTGGGATTAAAGGCGTGCGCCACCACCTCCGAGCTCTCTTAGCTTTTTCTTCTCTAGAAATTATCTGACTGCTAACATAATGCAGTTAAGAGAAAGATTTCTTCCAGGCATATGTCTATTTTTTTTATATATTTTCCTTCAGTCAATATTTTCTGGATACTTATGTTATGGTTTCAGTTTCAAGTATCCCTCATAAGACTGTAATTTGAACGCTTGTTCTCTAGTTAATGATGCTGTTTGGGCATATGTGGAGCTTATAGAAAGTAGAACTTCACAGTGGAAATATATTAAAAGAGATTGGGATTTCTTTTAGTCTATACTACCTCTAATTCTATCCCATGCAGATTAGTCTTTGGTCTTCCACGGTGTGAACAGCTACCCTTCCACCTCCTCCCACCACAGATGACTCAATATACTACGTCCTATGATCTGTGATGGTGTGAAACAAATCTTCTGAAACCATGAACAAAAATAAGCTTTAACTTCTTCAGTTATTTTTGCCGTTTTGTGTGTGTGTGTTTGAAAATTATCTGATAAATATTACACATGTGATTCTCCGTAATGAGACTACTTATTAGCTACCCAAGACTGTCTCAAACTAGGCAATGAACCTTTTTTCCTTTGAAAACAGAAACAAACATTCAAAATTATTTATACATTATAGGATCCTGTGTGGTCATTATGAGAATAGACATTGGTGAAGGGCATCCTTGACACCTCAGTCATGAGACACACTGATCATTTAGTAATGATAATTGTTTTAATGAGATGACTAATGTGGTCCTTTGATGAAAACATCAGCTGTTGTATTTATGAGATACCATCAGGAATTTGCTGTATGTCTAATTTTGCCTTCAATTGCTGTGATGGAGACCAGGATGAAAAGCAACTTGGGACTGAAAAAGTTTATGTGTCTTATACTTTCTAACTTCCTAATCACAGTCCATCACTGAAGTAGGACATCAAGTAGGACAAGAAACTGGAAGTTGGAATTGAAACAGAAACAGTATTTACTGGTTTGTTATTGTAAATGGTTTGCTCAATCTACTTTTTTAAGCATCCCAGGAAGCACTCCAGAGACTGTATTTCCTACAGTGGGTGCAGCCCTCTGACATCAATCATTAATTAAGAAATTGGCCCACCAACTAGACTATAGGTCAATATTATGAACGCACATTCTCATTCAAATTTCTCTTGACAGATGACTCTAGCTTGTGTAAAGTTGGCAAAAAGGTATACAGCACGCTGTATCTGTTTAAATTTTTTCATATCTATGCTCTCTCTCTTTCTCTCTCTCTCTCTCTCTCTCTCTCTGTGTGTGTGTGTTTTGCTATGGTGCTCCTGATTTTAATGTTTAACAAAAATTATTTCTCATGACTATGTGACCATCAGCATTGGTGCTCTTTCTCTGTGTTTTCTACTCAAATCTATCTGTTCATAAAATAATTTAAGTTTAAAATAGTAAGCAAATTCTTTGTCAGATGTGTTAATATGCTTGTTATTTTCCATGGACCTATAACTGTTAACTATTAATAGGGAATATCAATTACTCTTTCCCTTTTAAAACATTGGTCAGTGATTTTAATCACAGATATTTCTTGATTGACTCAATTATGGAAAATATCTTACAACCAAGGAACATAGGAATGTATGTTACAGAATTTGAAGAGTGACAAAACAAGAATTTATGCATTTTGCATCCTAATTCATTAATCTTTATTTCAGTGTATACTAAAATTTCCAATATGTAACTAAGTGAGTAATTTACATGGGTTTTAAATTAAAGACTAATACTATATATTAAAATTAATATAGAGATAAATAACGTCCAACATATTCACTGCAGAAATGTAGAAAGTTTGAGCATTACAAAGCAGAAACTTAGAAAATATAAATATTATTTGTAAGTTTATTTTCTGATGTATTTCACTTTACCAAAACAGAGTATTGCAAAGTGTATGTGTTCAATAAAAACTTTATTTAATACCTGAAATGATGTATCAACTACAGCTAAATACAAATTAGTTTTGTAAGTGTCTTCTTAGTTTAGGTTACAGTTATAAGTTTCACAACTTTTTATTCAAAACTGACTTTTCATTGCATGAAAAGGAAAGTGATATCTTACCAGGCATATTGTCTTTGCTAGTACTAAAAAAAATATCATTAATATGATTAACCTTACCTCATTATTTTTCTTTTTTGCTATGCTGTCTTCCTTTGTCTCCTAGTCACTGGAGAAGTATTTTGTGTTGTGTGTTTGTGGACACATGTGTGATCTATTTATCTAAGCTGGATTTGTATTAATCAAGGACAGAACATGTTTATGTCACAGATTCAGGGGGAATCAATAATCAGGAAGTAGTGGAATATAGAGAGAACAAAAGAGAGAAGGGAGCAATAAAATTAAAGTATATATTTACAGGTTCCTGGGAAAATTAGGCCAAACACACGAGGGACAATTAGCTTTAAAGAGTAGAAGATTCTCATACAACAGAGACTAATGAGTAATGATGAACATAAGAGAAACTATGGAGACCATTAGCTTGAAAAAAGGATTTTTACCATACTTGTTTAGGTATTAAATTTTGTCTTCTGCTGGAGTCATCACCATGTCTTGATGCTGGCATATCACTCGTAGTTTTATTCAGCAGGAGCTCTCATTGACATCGGTATTCTTCACTAAGTTTTCGTCATAATGTTTAGCTGCTTTCCAGATGACTGGGACCACCTGCATCCACCAGCAACATATGGTTCTCCCAACTTCCTGATACATACCAAGTTTGAAGTTCTTGTTGTTCATTGACCCACGGAAATGTTGAAAGTAAATCTCTTCTCCTTGGACTATAGTCTCTTGTATGTTCAATCTTAAAATAACAAAATATCCATTGTTGAACAAAATTAAAATGATAAACTGTCTAATTTAAGATACTTTTTTTGTAAATAAAATCATCTTATGGAAAAATGTAGCAAACAATAACATATTGATTATACATTAAAGTAGGCATAAAGCCGTTTACTTAATAGTTCTAAGATTTATGCTTTGCAGAGTTTAAGGTCATGCAGACAGATGTCAAATGCAAAAAGCCTGACTTCATGAACTTTTCCTTTTTAATGTTTAATTCCATCCCTATTTTAAAGGAAATTTAATTTAAGAGAATTATATCCATATGATTCTAGTTCATTTGTATTTAGCTGATCAATGTGCTATTTTATAAGGCTTGTTTGATGTCAAGGAGGCAGCCATTCCCTTCTCCCCTCAGGCTTTGGAATCATATTTTCTCCCTTTAAAAGCATTTGGCAGTTTATAAAACCCAAGTACCACAGACTAAGCTTCGGTTTAAAATTCAGAGCATGAAAACATGGCACAAAACATTAACAAGAGCACTACGTTTCAATTACAGAAAAACCTTTAACATAATGATTTATATATCATTTGCTTATTTTAATTATTAATTAGAAAATCAGTTTCTTAAGACAAAGAAACATTTTGTGAAAGATTAGAGGGAGGACAGCTTCATGACCCCAGAAGAGGAGAGTACTAAATATTTCAAAACAATCTGTCTAAAACTTTCTAATTACCCACTTCCTTGAAAATAAAACAGGTTATATTAAGAAAAACACAGACTTTGAAGATGGGTCTATCCTATTCTAACTTTAATAGACATATTGATTCCTATTCTTATCTAAAGTGACACATTCTGATTTGTTTCCTTGCAAAAGAAAGAGAATGTCACAGATCTCTAAGGTACTCAATGTGAGTACATATCTTAAATTCCACCATGTGTCCCTCTGAGCTAAGGTTGGATCTAACATTCTCTTTTAATTTGCAGTGTTGGAGTTCATCTCAGTATTCTTGAGTTTGAGTACATTTTATACATTGTCTTTCTGTCTTGCTCTCTTTGTCATTAATGGTAGGTGGGAAATTAGGTTTTACAAGTCATCAGTTTTTCTAACCATTTTTTTTCTTAACCAACCTTTCAGGATGGGTAGGATCTATAATATATTTCCTTCATAAATTGTGGTCTAGGATAATAATAAATTTCAATAAAGCCATTTAAACTTTAACAGATATTCTTGATTTCTCTTTCATAGTTTGCATTTTTTCTTTAGTTGTGTTTCACTCTGATTTAAGAGTTTACCAATTTTTGAGTCAGATATAGTATAGTCTACAGACCACAATACAGAAACAGACACACAAAGGCACACACACACACATACACACACACACACACACTGAGAGAGAGAGAAATGGACAAATACATATTTGAACCTAAATGTATTCAATGCAGACAATGACAAAATCTCCCTTTAAAATGCAGAGTGTAAAAAATACAAATAGAGAAAGCCAGAAAAAAAGTGACTTGAAAAAAATGTGTTAACTCTGGAAAATATTATCAACTTCTGCCAAAAGTGATATCCTAAATGATATTTTTATCTGTATTTTAAAATAGCATTTAAACACACACATTTTTTTTTTCTTTTTGGATTTTTCGCGACAGGGTTTCTCCATAGCTTTTTGGTTCCTGTCCTGGAACTAGCTCTTGTAGACCAGGCTGGCCTTGAACTCACAGAGATCCGCCTGCCTCTGCCTCCCGAGTGCTGGGATTAAAGGCATGCGCCACCACCGCCCGGCACACACACACATTTTTGTACAAATCCAGACATATTCCAAATTTTGTTCTAGAGAGTTCAGGGATATGTGGTGTAGAAAGTCCTTCTGTATATGTGTTGCTTTTATTGCTTAATGAATAAAGAGGCAACTTGGGCCTATAGCAGGGCAGAATAGAGTAAGGTGGGAATTCCAAACAGAGATAAAGGAGAAAAGAAGGCAGAGTCAGAGAGACGACATGTAGCTGCCAAAGAAGAAAGACACACTTCAGAAACTGGCTGGTAAGCTATAATCTTGTGGTGATATAAAGATTAATAGAAATGGGTTAATTTAAGATATAAAAGTTAACCAGGAATATGCTTGAGCCATTGACCAAACAGTGCTGTTTTGTGTAATGATTTGCATCCAGACAGTCGGGAAATAAATGAGCAGTCACTGTGTACAGATATGAGTCACTAAGTTTTAAAGCAAAAGCCTGGCTATGCCAAAAGGGAAGCCAGCATCCATAGTGCTCTTGTGACAGTGTTAGGAGTCTTTTCCTTACATCTTTTACTTGGTTCTACCTTACTGTGTTCTTCATTTTAAGACTAATAGGTAGAGGAGAGAAACTAAATCAAGCGGAAGAAATAAAAATAAATACATAGCTAAGAGCCTAGGTCCTACAAAATAATCAAGAATAATTTATATACTGGTAGGTAGCCTCAATCTGGAACGCTAAAGTTTTGTGTAAGGAAGAATTATTGTACATATCAATGTCAAGGATTTTGGAAGTACGTATACTAGAAAGCCCACCATTGTCTGTCATTCCCAATTTCTGAATGTATTTGGTTACTCATGTATGTACTTCCACAACCTCCCTTCCAGTCTTTTCATTTCTTTCCGTATTCTTTGTCCTTTGCAATGGAACTTTAAACGTATTCCCTCCACATGCAGAAGCATATTTCAAATAAGGAAAGGAGAAATGGAACAGCTGGATTTATGCTACCTACAAATATCAGTGTATACTAGTGCATAGCCTATAGTAGTTAAGTATAGTAGAATTCCTGTATTCATATTGAATTTGAACGCTCTCATATTAATCAGTGTTTTCATTTCTCAATTTGAAATATATGAGGCAGCTTGTTCATGTAGCTGCATGTTTCTCTTTGCTATTAAGTTGTACATTCCAGATGTAATTATTAAATTGATTATATTTATAAGTAAACTAATGAACTAGGAGAATGAAAAGAGATTATTCCAATTAGTATTACTAGATCTGCAAACCTCAAAAGCAAGTTAATAAATAAGAATATAAAAAATAACTGTTGAAATAAGTAGAGATGAGAGAACTAAAATGTGCTTTGCAACTTCATCATCTAAAACTCCACTTTAAGCAAGTTTTTTGCTTCACTGGCTGTTATATGCAAATGTCTCCTGTACAGAAAAAGAATACCACACACACACACACACACACACACACTTTTACTCATTGCATATATGGAGAGCAAGACCGACTAAATTCCAAGTTGGTGAACTAATGAATATTATTGGGATTTCTTACAGTAATATGACTGAGGCGTTAGTTACAGGAGCAGAAATTACTCAAAGTCAGTTGTATAACCAAAGCCCACCCAATAATGGGTGCCAGATTACTTAAATATGAAGCATACTACAGCCTACAGGATGCTCAACTGGTGTTAGAGTGTCTTCTCCAAAGATCAGTTGGTCTAAACTTTTTTTTTCATTTTCAGATTTTTATTTTTTTTCCTGTTTCCAATTTTTTATTAAAAATTTCCGCCTCCTCCGCCTCCCTTTTCCCTCCCCCTCTCCCCACTCCCCACTCCCCCCTCCCCTCCCCCTCCCTCTCCAGTCCTAAGAGCAGTCAGGTTTCCCTGCCCTGTGGGCAGTCCAAGGTCCTCCCCCCCCCTCCATCCAGGTTTAGGAAGGTGAGCATCCAAACGGGCTAGGCTCCTACAAAGCCAGTACTTTTGTAGGCAGCTCATCTCACCTTTGGTTTTGCTTTTGATTTTTTTTTTTTTTAGGTATTTTGGTTTTCTGTTTCTTTCAAACAGCTGGCGTTGTCTGAGAATCTTATTTGCAGCTGGGCTTATCTGAGAGTGTCTCTCAGCAGTCTGTCCTCTTTATTTTAGGGATGGCAGTAGCCTGGAGAAACTGATCGTTTTCTGGGACTTCCTGAGTGATTTGGATTTGTTAAACTTCTTGTTTTAAGGAGTTTGCCTGTGGTATGTCATATTCCTTTAGAATATCATACTGTTTCACCTACTTGAATACACCCTGTCTTCAGAAGTTTCCCTCCAAGATAGAAGGTCTTAACTTCAGAGAAAACTACTGCTCAATGCTGATTAACAAGCGCTCCATGTTGTGTTCTTAAGGGAGGCGCTTTTAGGTATTTGGTGAAGACATACAGTAAAGAGAAGCATCTGGTTATATTAAGTTGACTTTCTCTTCTTGGCATTAATGAAGTTCGATTAGGGGAAGATTAACTGAATGCAGTGATGAGATTTATATTTGACATAAATATGATTCTTCTAGAAAGAGACTTTAAGTTTATTTTTTTCTTTTGGTATTACCATCAGAACTGGTAGTGTTTTCATTTTTACCTTCAAGCAAAACCAAGAATCTTACTCTACTGTTACATGCCCACAGTCAACTCTTTGGAATTACTTCTTGATGTCAAGTACACCTGCATTAAAGAAGACCCCTGCCCAGTGTAGGCTCCTTCCTAGACCCCAGTTTAGGCACAAACCACACCCAAATGCCTACTTTCACAGAAATATCCTTGATTAAAGGAGGGAAGAAAAGTTAAAATAACTGCTTTCTGACTCAGGCAGAAAAACAGCTGAGAAGGACCTTGAAGGTTTGATTTTTAAGAAGAAAACCTGGGCAGGGCTGTGTTAGAATGGGCTAGAATGGCAGAGTATGTCTTAATTGTGTGCGTTAATTAGGTGACCTAAAGGGGAATTTTGATTGCTAGACTTTAATACTTTGATAGCTGGTACCGTGGTAGTCAGTCTCAGAAGTAGGGAGTGACCAAATAAAGAAAAAAACCTGAGTGGCTAGCTTTCAGAAGGGAAGCTAATGGTTTTTAATAAGGCAGCAGAACTCCGGGAGAAGGACAAGACCTGCCAGAACCATGCTTGCCAAGCTCTAACTGACCTGAATCCCCTTATACTCTCTGTGTACGTGAAATCTATGGCCCCTTGGACTCTTATTTCCCTTAAATATTTCATGCTTGTGCATATGTCTATCCACTTTTTTAGCCACTTCTTTAGCCTTGAGTTTTATGTCTTTCTAGCCGCCTCAGCAAGGCTTTTTGTCTCTTCTTCCTGTTTGTAAATCCAGTTGACAATTTTTTTATTTTATGATCTGTTTATTGTTGTTTTAGGTATATGAGTTTGCCTAATATATTTATTTGCCCCAAGAGCAGGCCTAGTACCTACGGAGGTCAGCAGAGGGCAGCAGATACCACTAAACTGAGTTAGGTGCTGGGAACTAAATCCCAGACCTCTGCAAGAACAGAAAGTGCCCTGCACTGCAATATCACACAAACCTCCAGTATGTCAGAATTATTTTTCATGTCTTGCTTACTGCCAGCAAATCTTGAAGTTTTTGATTCTTCTGTGTATGGCAAAAAGCCCAAGTTCAATTCTGGGACTTGAAATCCTACCAATGCCCGATCCTAAAAATCCACCAACCTCTGGCTTGTCCCCAAGCTCAGGACTAGAAATCCCACCAAACCAAACCCTGTAAATCTCTACACTGGAAAAGTCTAGCTCCACTAAAGCCTAGATAAGCCTGCCTCCCACTCCTTTACTGAAAGGGCTCTAGCAGGCTAGAGCATAGCAAACATGGCTCTGTCAGATTTTGCCATTTTCCCTTTCCCTCTGCCTTGCTAAAACCTGTTAGCGTGAATTCCTAAGGCTAGCCATCAAGGTCTTTTGCCTTATGTGGCCACTTCCTCCTCCTAAGGCTGACTACCAAAGTCTACTTATCAAAATTTTGAAATACAGCAGTCAAAGGCCCCCTTTTGTATACTGCAGTTAACATGCCCAATCAAAATTAAGCAACTCACCCTAACATCGAGTTTTCCCATTTCCCTTTAGAAACTGCCATTTGCCTATGGCTCTATCTGTCTCCTCTCTATACAGATGTAGTCCTTTGTCTCTTAATGGCAAACATCACTTTCCTCTCTCCCTTGTTCTTTCCCTCTTCTTCCTCATCCTCTATCTCTGACTTTTTCTCTTGTTCTCCTCCTTTTGTTCCTCTGGGGTAAACAAATCTTGGTGCTAAGAGCTTGGTCTTGGGGTGTCTTGTGCTGATACCAGCCCTTACAGTTACTCTGCTACTTGTTCTCTAAGCGGAAGCAACAGCCCTCATGGGGTTTTCCCAACTAATGTCTTTGTTGTGTGATGTGACTTTATAGTTTTTCTTGGCTCCTGCCTGCCAGGATAACCTTTCCTTTCAGTGCTGTACCACTTACATCCTGTGGGTTAGATGGCCTCCCCACTGAGTTATCTGAGATGTTGCTTTACTTAATTCCTTGCAACAGTGGGTATTCATGATTTCCACTTCTCAGCTTTACTTCTAGAGTTTCAGTCGGCACTGTGCTCTTCATACTGATTGCTCGAGGTGTGCATTAATAAAAGGTGAATTTGTCATGCTTGTGGTTTCCGTCTGTAACTCTAGTGTCTTAGGAGAAAAGCAAGAGATCATGACCAGATTGGTCTGCTCTACATAGGAAGGTTGAGATTAATTTGGAAAGCAAAATATTAAGGAAAGAAGCAGAGAACAAATTTTTAAAAATCAGAAATGAAATGGGAACTTTACATTTTTTAAAAAAGGAGCAAAAAACCCAAGAAATGTAAGAAAAATAAAAAAGAAGAAGAAAAGACTTCGAATGCAGTTCAGTGATAGAATGCTTGACTAGTGTGGACAACGTCCTAACTTTCTTGCTCGAAGTAGGAAAATTAAAAAGCTTTCTATGCGATAAAAAGCTTAAAGTAAACTGAAATATACCTTGCAGTTAGGATCTGTCAAGACAAGAAAACCAAATACTGAATGAGAGATCTATCAGCCATGTGCATTATTAGACATTTTCTACAAGAATTATGTTCTATACCTTCATCCGTAGAGTTTCTGGGGCTGAGGAGATAGTGGTACAGTGAGTATAGTATTTTCTACCCTATCATGAGACCTGAATTCAGTTTGGTTCAATTTCATAATTGATATTTTTATTTGGATGCCTCACAGAAATTAGACAAAGCACCCAAATAAACAAGTTTTTATAAGTTTATTCTCTCAGATTACCTGCATCAGTAAGTAACATGAAGATTCGCCAGTGCTTAGAGCATAAAGCTCTGCTTGAGGATAAGTAAGACCTAGAGATCTGCCTATTCAAGACCTTGAGTCCTGCTCTCAAGTTCGGTGACGACATGCCTGTGCCATCATGATGCCTGGGTTTTGTTGTTTTGTTATTTTGTTTGTTTGCTTTTGTTTTGTTTTTGGTTTTGGTTTTTTGAGGGTTTCTCTGTAGCTTTGGAGCCTGCCCTGGAACTAGCTCTTGTAGACCAGGCTAGCTTCAAATTCACAGAGATCCACCTACCTCTGCCTCCCAAGTGCTGAGTTAAAGGCATGCACCGTCACCACCCAGCCCCTGGGTTTTATTTAGATGGTATGGATCTGAACTCAGCTCCTTATTCTTGCCTGGAATGTATGTTCCTGACTGGGTCATCTCCTCATCCCCAGAGCCTTTACATCATCATCATCATTATTATCATCATTACTTTTGTCATGTAATTTATTCCAATTATTATTACCCACATCTTTTTAAAACAATTTCTTCATACACAGCAAGCTCAAAAGAAACTTAGACATGCATGTGCAATTTATTTATCAAGGACTTATTTTTAGACAGTTTTTGACATTCTGCTGATTTGTATTACCTCTCAAGAATCCATTCAAGGCGGCCTGGGATAGGATTAGAAGAGAACAGTGTGTCTGCTATTCAGATCCTTGTTCTCTAACTTTTGATGCTGTGACTCGCCAGTGAGGTTTAAAGCATATCCAGAAGATGTGGTTCATGCTTAAAACTGCTGTTCATCGAGTTTTTGTGTTCCTTTAAAATATGTTTGTGGTGTTGCACTTGAGCCACTCAATATTATAACTATGTATTCTGATTTCAGTGAGAGATTATTTGAGAGCATATGTGCTGAGCTGGTCTAGTATCAGTATTCAAGAAGGTGCTACTGGACAATAGGTTTTCAGGTTGAAGTATTCTTGAATCTTTAAAGAACTACATGGATACTGGAGCTGTCCAGTGTTTTGCATTTGGCACTTGAGAAATCCCTTGATTGTTTGGATGACTCCCATGGCTGGAATCATTGTGAAAATGAGAAATGACTAAAGTTCTTAGAAACCTGAGAAGGTTGTTTAATTATATGAGGAAATGTTCTGGCTTCGGTATGTTATTCTCTGTTTCTCCTGCGGGATTTTGTGTTGTTTGAATCTGTGTCTGTTTGTGCAATTATCATTACTTAATTGTGCAATTGTTTCAGCCGTGTCTGCGTGCCTGCCTATCTCTGTGTGTGGTTATTTTCCCTTCTTTATTTTTCTAGCCGGGGAAGTTTTGAGCAGCCTTAACTTTGACTTTATATTCTCAACTGCCCCATGATCACAGGAGAGTAAGGCATTCCAAAATTGTTTGGATTTTCCTGTTTCCTACCTTCTCTAACAAAGGCAACCTAGATACTTTCTTTTATACAAAGTCCCCACAAAGAAACATTTGTCTTGGCTTATTTGGCTTTTTGTTTTCTTGTGTGAATCTTGAAAGAAATTTCCCAGGTGCCAACTCATTTCCTGTGTGCCTCAAACTTGCCTTATTGTTGGTTTGTTTTGTTTCCCTTTCTCTTTCTCCTGTACTTAAATTACATGCTTACAACTCTGTCCTCTCAAAGTATAAATTTTTCAAAGTCAGGGCCATGATTTAGTGATCATTTGCCTATAACATGTAGTAGGTAAAATAAATATTTATTGACTTATTATTTCTGTTTGATCCACAACACTATCTAGTGAATAGCACAAAGTCCAACTGATAGACAGCCAGTCTGTGAATGGAAGATGTAAAGTAAATCTAATGCAATTTTCTATATATGTCTTCTTCCTGCCTGCTACAGTCCATAAACTTCTCAGAACAGCTCCTACCCACGTTGTTCCAAGGGTGCTTAAACATTTCATGTTTTCAGCATGTTAGGAATTCAGTCCTATTGTTCAAACTAAGTTTCATGTCAGCCAGCAGTGTTTTGAATTCGTAATGTCTTTAAACTCTTCGTTTATTTGTTAGTTTGTACATTCTTTTGTTCCTTCTTACCTTCCTTCTTTTTATTTTTTTTTTCTTTTACTTCTTTTTTTTCTTTTTTTTTTACTTTATTTTTCACATTGTCATCCAGCTCAGTCTTGGTGCCCGTTTGTCCTCTAGCTCTGCCGTTTTAGGTGGATCTCCATCAAAGCCCAACAATGGAAGTCTCACATCAGCAGCACTGTCTCTAGTGGATAGGGTGGAGGGAAGCAGGAATGTCTGTGACCAACAGATGACTCAGGTTTCAGGAATGGTTTATAGTGAAAATCCTGACAAAATTCTTCATATTTTATGAAAACAGACTATTATAAAGTCCATGATTTAAAATTTTAAGTAGGTTTTAGTGCTTTACAAAACAGAAGTTTGAGTTTTCATTGAGCTAATCTTTTTTTTTTTTTTACCGTGATTGCAAATAAAAAATCCCTGTCTTTAAATAAATGGTAAGTGTTGCTTTTCTTTTGCAATAGGAAAACGGTGAGGATTGAAAACAACACAGTGCTGCATAAAACTAAGTTTAAAAGATGATTTCATACCCTTTCTCCACCAAGGAGAAGCTCAATTGGGATTTTTTTTTCTGTGTTTTAGTTGCAGAGTGTTTTGCTTCCAGACGTTATTTTGTTTTTAGGAATTACGCAGAGGTAACTGTTTCTTTGCTGGAAAATGGTTATAGCTGTGCTAACCAGTTCTTTTCCTTTCAGTTCTGCTCAGTCTTTTATCTGCTGTATTCTTAATGTCTACACCTGTTAAGTTCAATACAGACATCTAGTTAGTTTAAAACAATAAAGGATGTCTTAGTGCTCAATCATCTGCTCTGTCAGCAGCACTGGCCCATCCCCCAGCCCTTAACAAACTGGTTTTGCTTAAATGCAGGATATCTGGGCCTTCTGGTCCTCTTCCTGGATAAGTTTCATTGTCTGACCTTCTTTTCTCGCAGATCTTTAAGGCTCAGTGGTTCCAGGGTTCCCTTGGGTTCTCCTTCATATGCTTTCTTGACACTTCCATTCCTTGATGTCTGTGTCCAAATCCTAGTTAATTAACTATTTGTCTCTCCAGTCTGTTTTAACAGGCAGCTCTGCAGGTTAGACAATCTCCTCTCCCCCACGAATTGCTAATGTTATATTAGCTTGAGGAAAGGCATGGTGAATCTTGCAAGTTTCAGGAAATTCTGTAGCTTTCTGAGTTTGGCTTACCCCGAGACATAAAGAGTCTTCCTCCAGGATGGACTGTTTCAATTCAAGGAAAACAGCCCTATAACTGACCATCTTATCTAATAATATAATTTTTTAAAAAAATTCTCTTGAGAAAGCATACATATGATATATCGAATTCAATCTAATTCAAAGTGTACAAAAACTTCTAATGCAGCCTTCCTTCATAGTTTCTGTCTCTGTGACTTCTCAATGGAAACCATGAAACCCAGAAGGTCCTGGATAGATGTGCTGCAGACACTAAAAGACCATGGATACAAGCCCAGACTACTATATCCAGCAAAGCTCACATTCACCATCGATGGAGAAAACAAGATATTCCAGGACAAAACCAGATTTAAACAATACTTAGCCACAGAAAATACTAGACGGAAAACCACAAACCAAGGAAGCCAACAACACCCATAATAACACAAGCATCTAACAACCCTCCACAAGCACAACTCAAAGAAGGGAAACACACAAACACTACCACCAGAAAAAATAACCGGAGTTAGCAACCACTGGCCATTAATATCACTTAATATCAAATGGACTCAATTCACCTATAAAAAAGCACAGGTTAAGAGAATGGATAAAAAAAACAGGATCCAACATTCTGCTGTTTACAAGAAATACACCTCAAACTCAAAGACCGACACTACCTCAGAGTAAAGGGTTGGGAAAAGGCTTTCCAATCAAATGATCCAAAGAAACAAGCAGGCGTGGCTATACTAATATCTAACAAAATTGACTTCAAACTAAAATCAATCAAAAGAGATGGAGAAGGACACTTTATTCTCCTAACAGAAACAATTCAGCAGGATGAAGTCTCAATCCTGAATATCTATGCCCCTAATATAAAAGCACCCACCTATGTAAAAGAAACATTACTAGAACTGAAAGCATACATCAAATTGCCTTCCCTCAAGGATGAATTGTGACCTAGAAGTGTAGATCAAATACTTTCCCCTCCCAATAATAAATAGAAGCCATCCTTTTATACCTTAATTTCCCATTCCTTCTTCTCTCTAAGACAAAGTAATGTCTTCTAAGGAGCTGCAGAACTCGCATCTTTACCTGTTGTTGCCCAGCATTAGAGTGTGAACCAGAGAAGGGTGAATGTCCTTGTTTAATCTCACATACACCAACTATCAATGGTTCTCACAGCTACGTACCTTATAAATATTTTGAATTACAATATGTGGTAGCTTCAATGATTATTTTTCACAAGCCTGTGAAACCTAGTTTTCTTTTTTACTTGTTTTTTTGTTTGATTGGTTGGTTTTATTGTTGTTGTTGTTGTAGAGAATTTTTAAAGACAATGGAACCACATTAGCTTGAAAGTCTTCGCAGGGTTATTTAAAGGAGAATAATCCAGGATGTTAAGGATGACTGGATCTTACAACTTAATGTATTGATATTTCTTATTTATTGTTTTACTGGTAGAAATACACTAACACTCATAGAGATTTCCAGAATTATTTTAGTGCCTTGTAATTGGTTTTTGAGTCATCAGACTCAGCATTGTTTTCTGTTTTATTTTTTGAACTACAGTCACCATTATTATAGTGGATAAAACGATAATTTAGTATTATCATATGGTAACTCATAGAAGCAGCACCTGAGGGAGTTGCCACCCTTTTCTTTGGAAGTGCGAGACATTGCCGTTGTACAAAGGGGGAGATTTGGAAATACGTTGACAAACAGATCCTGAGTGGAGAAGAATACAGGGACTTTTCTATTTATGTGGTGCAGGAGAATTGTCTGTATTCTGTCAATCCTGTTATTAATAAACACTGACTGGCCAGGCAGGAAAAATAGGCGGGAAAACCAGACAGGAAGTAGAAATGTTGTAATGAGAACAGGAGAATTCTGGGAAGGAGGAAGTTGATTCCTCCCACTCCTCCCCAGATCACCAAAGCAGCAGGATGTGATCTGCCCCACTGAAAAAAGGTAATGAGCCACATGGCTAATATAGATCAGAAAAATGGGTTAATCAAGATGTGAGAGTTAGCCAGTGAGAGGCTAGAGCTAATGGGCCAATCAGCTTATAATTTATGGAGACCTATGTGTGATTTTCTTTGGGGCTAAACAGCTGGGGGTACCAAGCAGGAGTGCTCATGTTACATTTATGAATGGAGAAGTTCCTGCCATTAGCAGGCCATAGATTTGAACCATAACATAGGGACCTGACCTTGATCACCCAAACAGGCCAGGAACTCCATGTGTGGGCACCTATTGTTGGAACTTCGTAACATACTTGGGGCTTTTCAGGAGGAGATCAGAACTTCTAATAGAACACTTTAATCTATAGTTGTTAATTTATAAGTCAATTAGATTTCATAAAGTGTTTTGTACAGCCTAGCTTTGATTTTACAACGTGCAGAGGATAAGGGATTTTGTATCTATGCTTGATCCAAAGAAATAAAGAGGAAAGCCACTGAAGCCCGAGAGAATTCAGAATCAACTTGGTGTCCATGAGGCTGCAGGAACAGAGTAACAGAGAGAGGCCTGCAGCAGAGAGAAGCCTAACCTTTAACTGTGAGAAAGGACATATTTGTGGAACATATTAGCGTTCCACACGGATCTCCATAAACATTCTTGGAAAAGAGTATGCTAATTCATTAAACATTTCTTGGAACAATGTTGGGAGGTTCAGGCTTTATGAGCAGACATTAAAAAGGAATGTGGCTGATGAGCCACTGACTTAGTGGAGAGTTCTGTATATTTAGAACTTAAAATGTCCCGAGGCTATTTTAGGCAGCACAAAACAGGATGAACTAGAAGGCAAATTTAGGGTATGAGAATAAACTTGATTATGCAGGGAGTAAAGAACAAACCAAAGAAAACAACATCGAAAAGTATACTGCAGAGACTTCTCAATGGAAAACAAAGGTTATTGATCACATTAGAAAAGAAAACAAAATGAATGAATTGCCATCAGCATGAAGTTTCAAAACTCAAGAGAAATCATCTTGAAACACATTATTCTGTGGGCAGGGTGGCATACAAATTTAATCACAGCATTCGGGAGGAAGGAGACAGGTAGATCTCCGAGACTGAGGCCAGCCTGATGTTCATAAGCTGTTCTAGCATAGCCAGGGTAATGTAGAAAGACACTGTCTCAACCATTCTCTCAGACTAAAATGATCAGTACATATTCTTTTTATTTTATATACAAAAATATTCTGTGTATGTGTGTATGTGTGTGTGTGTAATCAGGTTTATGTCTAGAATAACAATATTGGCCCTCTAGCTTTACTGATGATAGATGTATGTAATTCAGTTCCATGTAATTTAGCAGTTACTCAAATTCTGTGATTTATTTTATTATATCAATTGTTAATATGTATGAAAATGTTTGTAAAAGGAAGATATGTAAACTTTAACAAGATGCCATTGTATTTTAATTCTCAATGAAGTATTCTTATGTCATTATATTACATGAATGAGAAAGAACCCTCTTAATTTTCTCAAAGAAATTAGAAAATAGCACGTATATAATAATTCATTTGAAGCATTCTGCATGGTTTCTGGTCTGTGGAGTTGAGTAAAGTTTTAGACTTGGTTTTGGACTTTGAAGCTAATATTTCTCTGACCATCTGCGGACTCCTGTATTTTCAAGGGCACAGTTTTTTTCAAAGGGCAATGACCACTAAGTATAGAAAAGTAATGTCAGTGCATGGACCATCTTAAAATACAGTCGTATCTGTGCCGTGGTTGCCAGTGCAGTCGTTATTGTTACTGGATGAGTCTGATTGGTGATTATTTTTCTCCTCAAGCTTTTGATCTTGCATGCTCCAGTACTTTGAAAGCTCGCCTATAAGGATGAAGCTACCCCATCAGCATGAGCTTGATTTCTCCCTGTTTTATTTATTACTTAAGGATTTGGTGTCTTCAGCTTCATAATCAAGTTATATGGCAGTAGCATATAATGTTTGGTGGTCTGTGGGACTACACTGTACAACAGCTCTGGAGGAACTAACCTATTCCAGACACTGGGCTTTTATTTGTCACTCTGACTTCTTAATTTCTTTCTTTCTTTCTTTCTTTCTTTCTTTCTTTCTTTCTTTCTTT